>OY735199.1:57964645-57969645 GCA_963457665.1 Thysanoteuthis rhombus | reverse complement strand
TTTGATCATTGCATGTTTTGGTGTAGTACAGTTATGGTAATCTTCCAAAACATTAAATTTTTGGATAGGAGTCTACGTAGATTATATGTTGGTATCTTTCATTTTTCATTTTCAAATGTCAAAATTGGTAAGATACTTTCATTGTTTATTTTTACGGATAAAGACTTGAGGTTATTGTTTTTTTTTATGTTTTAGCATGGAGGCCATCAGTCAACAAGCTGTAGATCCAGTATATGTTGAAGTGTTGAAACATATATGCAATCACAGCAGTTCATTTATCAGGCTACATAAAGACTCAGACCCCTTCCAGCTCCAGAAAGGAGTAAGACAAGGTGATACCAGCTCACCTAAACTCTTCACAGCCTGCCTCGAGATGATCTTCAGAAGGCTAGAATGCGAGAGTAAAGGAATTAAAATAGACGGCGAGTATCTGAGCTTCCTCAGATTCGCAGACGACATAGCCCTTTTCGTAGAGAACCTACACGACCTCCAACTAATGATAGATGAACTAAATGAAGAGAGCAAGACAGTCGGCCTACACATGAACTTCAGCAAGACGAAAATCATGTGCAACAACCACATTGGAGATAAAAACATAAAGATCGAAATCGAGGACACAGAACTCGAGAAAGTAGACCACTACATCTACCTAGGGCAACGAATCTCCATGAAACCCTCAAAAGAAGAAGAAATCAAGCGAAGAATCACACTAGGATGGCAAGCCTTTAACAGAGCTAGCTCAACCTTCAAAAAATAATGAGATCCCATTAATCCTAAAGAGAAGGGTGTATAACCAATGCATCCTCCCGATAGTCCCTTATGGAGCTGAAACATGGAACTTAACCAAGAGACGGACCCGTAAGCTGAGAACCATGCAACGTGCACATGAAAGAATGATGCTGGGCCTCACATGGAGAGACCACAAGACAGCACAGTACATCCAAGAAAAGAGAACAGTCAGGGACATCAGAGAATCCATTAAAAATCTCAAATGGCGGTGGGCTGGGCATGTTGCAAGAATGGCAGACAACCAATGGACATCATAACTCACGACGTAGATCCCCCGAGATCACATGCGCAACCGAGATTTATGAATTATTAATCGAGAAGAACTTTTTTCTGTTACAAGTCGAATCAAGCATGGATTTTTTTTACTTTTAATGGTGTGAGTCGAAGCTTAATTCTCAAATCTAAGAATCAAAATCAAACAAGTGTTTATTTTTATTCTTAAGAGTCCTGATCGAGGGGAAGATTTAAAAGAAGGATTTTCGGTGCCGAAAGTTATAGTAAGCAAGCATATATGATATCATTAAAGAATATACATCTTGAATTTTTATAAAAATCTGTACGTAATAATAGTCTTTAGTTTCCTTTAATTCACTTGTTTATGATGACCGATACATCATTTTATTGGTCTTGACAAAGAAATCGAGAAAAGGCTGAAATGTATAACGCCATTTGTTTCCAAGGAATCTATGTTTCGTGATCGTAGAATCAATAATAAAATCTACTAAAAGTCAGTTTTCGATGTATTCGTCTGTATTTTTTTTTATTATCGTCTTTGTTTTTGTTGATATAGTTTTTAAAATTAATACCATCAACTATAAAAGAATAATGTCTCACACCAATTATGTCTGGACCATTTCAAAAATAACAATAAGAGCAAAACAAAAAATGTTATAACTGGGAGGCACAGACACAATATTTGTTTGAAATGAGAGTTGCTATTTGCAATTAGAATGGCGTGGCAGATTTTTCAGAAGGTCACAAAGTTGAAATATTATTCAAAGTCGGGAGAAATAGAAATAAAATTCGATAATCCGATTGTTCGCAAGGTTTCCATTATAAATTATCACCAACCATCTAAAATCGATATAGAAAAGAAAAGGGAAAAAACTATCAAAATGACAGCTACATAAAAGAATGGTTTTAAAATATCCACATGAAGGAAAAAAGGTATTACCTGTTGTTTTTGAACATTTCAAATTATGCTGACAACTTTGGACATTCAAAAACAAAAAAATCCTTTCATGAATATTTCTTATCCTAATCTAAAGAAAATCCGTGATGCCCTCCCTATAAGTATTCGTATTACTAGACTAAATATCCAGCCCAACGGGCGGTTTAAATTGCTGTCCCAAAAATGAAATAGAAAGATTTATGGAAGGAAATATAATAGGGTTTGACTTGATTTATTGTTTTGTTTTAAATTGATGTAATATCACCTTTTCTTTATACTGTTAGGAAAATTAAGTATATGACACATGGGGCAAGCAATTAAATTACTATTTCTTTATGTTTGGGTTTTCACACCGCTAGTGGCTGATGGCTTTCACTATGGATAAAGCCTTTCCAATATTCTACAACTTCCCTCAGTATTCTACCTGTTTTGAATTATGCTATTGTCTGGACAGTTCTCCCAACCCCTTTTCTAGGCTCTTTATGACATTTTCCATGACTCTGATCACAATTGATACTATAATCGCTTTCATGTTCCACGACCTTGACAGTTCTTTGACAAACTCACGATATGTATCGGGCTTTGGAAGTTTTTTCAGTGTCATCCTGCAAAATCTGCTAATTGGAATGTTTGTATTTTTTTTCTTTCGAAACAAGTGGTTTTCACATCAGCAATGTCTACTGACTAATGTTCAGGATTTAGTGATCACAGGTCAGCGGTCTAGCTGACTATTATTACGTATGGATGGTTCGAATCTTCTATCAGATTTCCGATAATTTAATCTCTTTGCATTATCAAATTGACATACAAAGGCCGTTACGTTTCGATCAACATCGTAGAAGATTTGAAGCACAAAAAAAGTGCGAAAAGACGAAAACAGAAACAACATACAAACAGCTGGATATAAATCCAGGAATTGACAGTTTGAACTTGAGAGAAAAACAGCAGTGTATTACAGAGATTTTCCCTCCTCAAAACTGAGAAGCAGAAGTCCCTACTTCTTATTCATAGTTTCACACTAATACTAATTCGATAGTTAGTTCCATTATTCCTCCTGTATCAGTCAGTTGTAGCTCATATTGCAAACTGATTTTAACGATCAAAACCTCCCCCTTTTTTTTACTACCAACGCACATTGTTACTTTGTCCTTAGAGTCAGCAGATGGGAAGCGATGGCAGTTTTGTACGCTGAAAGGTCTGGCAAACCAAAACATTCCATGAGAGATTCAAGGATTGGCCGACCTATCCCACAATGAATTCCCAAACCGTCGTCAATATTTGGCCGTGCCAATAAATATGCATGTGGATATTCCATAACAAATGTACGAATATTTACTTTTCACAATTTCTTTTTGCTTCCTGCAATGTTCTAGACATTTTTCAAAATCTCCACTCACTCTCCATCAAACGTCATGGTCTGCTGGGATTGTGAAACCTATATCTGAGAGATTTTCATGATTTTTTCACGATGACGAAGTCTGGTCTGGTTTGGATCGATTGGCCAATTTAAAAATTTTAGATTTTTTGTCTCTTCTCAGGTGGATTTGAGCTTGCATCATTGTCCTATCTGACTAAACCACAGGTATGTGTACGATACCCAATGAACTTATATCCACATATTATATGTTTGACTTTCCATTTCTATCCCTGCAATTTTATAGTTTTGTCAATTTTTGTTTGAACGTGGTATGTTTGGATTCTAATGTTCTGGTTACTCCTACTAGTGATGATTTTCTCTTTTCTTGATTTCATCTGCATCATTGCGTGCAAGTTCTTTTTCTTTAATCTGTAACATCTCCAGTGGGGTTATTTTTCTTCGCATATAGTTATTACCTTTAACATAACAGCGTGAATTTAAAACTGCTATAATCTTTACTGTTATCAGAATATTACATCTAAGGAAATGTTTACTGGCAACTCTCTTACATAAAATGAAATAGAAAAGAAAATACATCATCATCAGTCTTTTAACATCCGTCGTTGGACATAGACCTTCCCAGGGATCTGCAACATTTCTCTATCATTGAAGAGCCAATATTCTCTGTAAACGAAAACTAATGAAGTAAAAAGCTCAACCATGGTCGGGTTAGTAGCTCTTATTATATGATAATCGACTGCATGTGTTAATGGAACGTCACTCACCCTTCTCTTGATTGATCTCTTAAAAATCATTGTCTTAATTCTAAAGATGTATTTTGTAAAAATGAAAGTGATACAACGTTATGATTTTATACAATCAAAATGCAATACATGATGATGAACTGTTTATATTATGAAAAGAAGCCGAATCTACCCTGCATCCATTGCGATAAGACCTATACTCGACCAAAATAAGTAATCTCCCACTAAGAAGAACTTTAAAGATCGATATATTATGAAAATTATTTTCGCATTAGGAAAGTGATTTCGGTATCCATTTAACATTTTTCTTAGAGGTAAACCAGTTTCGAATTTTTGCAGAAACATCGAGGCAACTTTGTTTTCCTCTTCACTCTATTTGGGATGGGGAAAAAACAGCAACCTTTTAAATCGAGTCGTCTACAACGGGCGATTCACTTGATCTTTCAGGATATTCCAAAATTGACAAATTCTTAAAAGCATCATGTCTGACCTTTGCTATGATGTCTCCTCGGCACGCTCTATCCTTTTTTTGTTTCAACTAAAGTATACGTGGTCACGTGGCCCTAAAACGTAACCTCGACGGGGCCAGAAATATTTGAAGACCAACTATTTTTGCCAGGTAAAGAAAAAAAAAGGTACTTTCTTTCTGTTCATAACTTTTTTCCTCACGAGTTTTTGCTATAACAACTAATACATTTTTGACACTTAATAATGGTCTGTAGACACTTTTTGTACATATCTCGTAAATAAATTGCCAAACTATATAAGTATTCTCGGTAAAACCATAAAATCAAGTTTCGTTATATTTTCGTTGAAAAAACTCAATACACCGTCGGCCATTAACCAATTTCCTTTGCATAACCGTGCTATATTAGGGGACAAGGATCACACTATCACAAAAAATAGATAAATAAAAGGT
>OY735199.1:57952145-57962145 GCA_963457665.1 Thysanoteuthis rhombus | reverse complement strand
CACAAACCAGATGTAGTATAGTGTACGCGAACGAAAAACATTTCGAAAATGACTGAGCGAAGTTGCACTCATGCAAAATAATATTTATCGTGTTGAATTTTTACGAACCTCTCCAGCACTAAATACAAATAATTGAAGTAATAGTAATCATGTAATCATGTAACCAATTGACTTTGAGTTTTCCAGATCATAGTCAAGTATATGTCCCACAATTATATGGAATATCACGAAATCTATTATCTTAGAATGATGAATTTTTTAATGCTTTATCTACAATACTTTCAAATAGAATAAATTCTAATTCGTTACAAGCTCAAAAGACTCAATTTGAGATCATTTAAGGAGAAAAATTGAACTAAAATGATAAGCCACATCAATGTGTCATTCAAATGAATGGCATATTAAGCAAATTTGACACGGTAGAAAAGCAATGTTATTTGAAGATATCATTCCCATTTTTTGTAAGGATTCCATGCTACCTACTGCCCGTATGAGAAAGTAAATGAAGAATTTCATCGGAGATGATGGATTCACAAACAGCTCCTGTTCCTTCCAATAATTCCATAGATTGATGAAAATCGCCTTCCATCTGCATAAAGGCCCTCTCAAACGAGGTTGAGTAAAGGTGAAGACTTTGAAAAAAGATATCTTGATTGTTCTCCTAGTGTCTCCTGCTTAAATATTTGTAGGAATTATATCTTTTTGTGTGCTTCAATCTTGACCAATGAACTTATTTCAAGAATTTAACATCATTTAAAAATCATAAAACGGTTTGACGTCTTTTCCTCTGCATACACATTCTTCTCTAACTCATTAATATGGTCTTCAGATTGGGTGGGGGGCAATATAGGCATGTATGTTCTGCCTTGAGGAAGATGGTTAACTGACTAGTTGGGGTCTGAATCATCATTTCGTGCCTAGTTCAATTGGGTTTAAGCCTTACTAAACTAACCTTAGTAAATACTACTAAATCACTGGCACATAGATTCGAAGCAATGTTAAGCAAGTTCGACGAGTGAAATATTTTTACTGGATGCTTCTTGCCTCAAACTCAGATACTCAACTAAACCTATAAAATATCAGTATCAAGTTATTTATTTGCAACATTTGCAATCGTATGATTCCTGGGTTCAGCTCAGTAGTAATATCGATAGTGTGTATCTTGAAACTACCAGTGAATACGACGTTTTATTGAAGAAAAACCCTGTTTAGTTTTTGCTTGGATAAAATGTAGTAAGAGAGAGTAAGTAAATACTGGCTACAGAGTGTTAAAATTTTCAACAGTTCATATGTGTGAAAGCTACTCAGACTGTCGATAAGGTTTTGTATGGCAGTCAATATTGCACGAAAGTCGGGTCGCTCAGTAAATTTCCCTGGGAAAGATTCATAAGAAAACAAATCTCTGCGTGCTGTTATGTAGAAACGTAAAATGACTCTTCCGTGTACTTCATTAACGTTGGCTATTGGCCGCCTCTGGTAAGCGACGATTGTATTGTTGCCATTATCCGTGTGATACATCAGTATCATGCTGAGTGCTGGATTGCGTGAAATTGGTCGTTTCAAACGCATTCGATTCTTGCAACCAACCTCTAGAGGTGTTATGGGACAACGATGAATCCTTGAACATAACAAAAAAATACTAACAACAGAAATAATGGTAGTTGTTCTTGGGTGGAGAGATTATCGTCTGTTGGGGATTCAAGGCTGATGTCATTGGTAATAAAAAAGAAATATGTGGTACACCAGTGGCCGGATTGCAGTTTGGTATTTTAATCTGATTAGGTATGGATGCGTAGGCCTTGTTTTTCTTTGGTATATGACGTCTAAACTCAACCCGATGAGACCAAGTTTACTTCCTGAGTATGGTCTCCGTAATAGTCGTGTACAGTTATTAAATTCCTTCGAACCAGAATTGCCGCTGGCTGCTATGGGAAATTATTTTCTGTTTCTCTTTGAGATAAAACTCTTTTTTTTTATCATGGTCGGAAATATTAATCAGTAGAAGAATCGTCAAATGATTAGTAAAAGATGCATTTCCGAGGTCATGAATGGTTGAAGCCAGCAACTCTAGAACCATAATAATTCAATAAGACGATTTTTCGCTTATCCTGAATTTCAATGGAAATAATTTCAATTGTTTTTTTTTGTGTGTGTAAAACCCAATATTGTGGATATTAATCGAAAAGACACTATCTATCTCTTCCTTTTACATCCGTGGTGAGAGTTTGCAGTGTTCTAATTAAATGCATTCACCCGTTATTGTATCATCTCTATCTAATTGATTTATTCATAGAATTATAAGCTTGCTACGTGGATAAAATTTCTGCCATTGTCAGATACATAGTTACAGACTAGTGGTTAGCAAGTAGTTATTGTAGACCTGTACTTCTGTAATGAGTTAGATTATCAAATTGTCATACAGTATTCTGCATTCAATTTTCACTGGATGCCAAACCGTGTTTCTTTCATTTCGGCATTCATTCCAGCACTTGTACAGACCCAAGTAGTGCTATAGTTAGCATACTTTCAATCATACTTCGTATAACCAGCTCCACCAATTTCTTTTTGATTCGATTCAGAATGCCTCTACAATTGATGTTACTACACAATGTTCCATATGGGAGGCACGTAATAGGTCTATGGTTGCTTGTTTGGATCCTGTATTTAGCGAATTCAGATAAGGGTCGTCTTACGTCTGGCCATCAAGACTGCAACCTACACAACATCGAATGGTGACTTTTCTGAACCAATGCAATTTATTCTCTCTAATCTATAGATTGGGTTCTTTTTTATTTTATTCAACCAGCATGGAGATTCGTAGTGTTTTTATTTAGCATTCCATGTTTCTCCTATTTTGGGGCCTCGTCATATCTGGTTTTATGTTATATTTCTTTTATCAATCTGAGTAAAGATAAAATTTCCATCAGTATTATCAGAAACTGTGCTTCCGTGTGTATTGGGTAATCTTTTGTCTAGTTTTAATCTTGCTTCTCTCGCCTGTCTCATTCGGTGCATTTTTCCCATGGCAGTTGGTATCTCTTCTTTTGTTGTATGTATCTTTGTGGTCTGTCTCCTCTTTTCCTTCATCCTTTTTCAGCTGGAGGAACTGTTGTTCGGTTTTATTGTGTCGTTGTGATGTTGAATTCTGTTATATTGTTAGTTTCAATGTACTGTAAAAGGTAGTTGACATGTTTAGTTGGATTTTTTTGCCATCGTTGTCCCGAGGGAAAACAGCGGACCTTTTCCCTCTTGCATCATTTCTTTCAAAGTACGTTAAGATTTGTATCCTTGTATCCGGCTTGTGTTTTAGTCAGGGCTTTTACTTTTTTCCGGACCTGTTTTCATTTTGTTCATTATGTTATATGTGTCAGGGCATCCCTCTGAGAGTGGGAAACATCCTAGATTCTTTCAGATTTCCTGCAGTTTGATCTTTGAGAGTCATTTATTTTGTTTGATCGGCCTGGCACTGCCTCCATATTGTAAGAATGCATTCATGTAAAGCTTACCAAATAGCTTGCTTTCAAAGTGGCAATACTTAAATAATTTGGTATCCACTTCCGTCCATTTTTTCCTTCTAGCGAAAAATCCCTGGATAACAACTGTGAACATTGAAGGAACATTAGTCGGTGTTTCGGCTCCCTAAAAAACATTGAATGAGGACGACAGTAGTTTGGTAATGGAAACAACTGTGTTCCTTTCGGAATGTCATTGAGCCGGATTAATGGAGAACAGTCACTCAGTGATGACCGTGTTCCCTCTGAACACCTTTAAGGGGACACAAACTAGTGATTTTCAATATTATTGTTCATTTTTTAAAACTATCACTGCCACAGTATGCGGAATATGAATCCTTTACACAACCAGCAGTAAGTTTTATAATTCGTCGAAAAGACCAATACTGTAATAATATAAGTGCCCCAACATAATATGCGTAGATGACTATAAGGTTTTCCCACTCAGAATGTGAGGGAAGAGATGGCAGCATCAAATTAGCCCCCAAAACATTCTTTTATTTCCATGTTAAGGATATGATATACAGGAATGTGAAAATGAGAAACGCCATACTTTGTCTAAGAATTTTGGACAATCTAAGATTATTATCATTATTATCATTATTATTATTATTATTGTTGTTGTTGTTGTTGTTGTTGTTGTTATTATTATTATTGTTAGTTGTAGTAGTCATAGTAGTAGTAAACTTCCCAGATGAAGCGTTGTCATTATCCATTCTCAACAAAAAGAAAAATGTAATGATGATGTATACTGTTTATTCAGGCATGAACAATTTTGAACCCAAATTGTCATCATTGAATCAATACCTGATTTTGGAAACGTTTTTATAAAAAACATATATAAGAATCCGTTTTTGATTCTTTACATGTTTCTTTCAAGGAGTAATGTAACCAGATGTTTCAATAAACAAAAAGTAAATCATATTTTCATCAACCATAACGTAGATTTTGACTTCAACCAAAGGTCAATAAAAAAGTTATTATCGATTACAGTCACATTCTTATTAGAAATGAAATTCAAATTTGCATTGAACTTTTACTGTTTCTACTAATTCGAAGATAATAAGTGAGATAAAATGAAAGATTTTACATGAAAATATTCATAATCACTAATTTCAAGATATTCATAATCCGTACTGATATAACAGCCACTTGATCACGATCGTGTCATGCTGATTGGCATGGAAACTAAGTGGTTATATTTTGTGAACTATAACACATGAACAAATACCCCTCTCATGTAACAGTTCTTTGTAGCTGACCATACTATGAACTTAGTGTGATGCTCTTATCTATTCCAATTTATATCAATACTTCCGTGGCTGGACGTTTTACATTTTTGTTAGTAATCATCTAATGAAGTGTTAACCTCCCGGGACAGATCTCGGAAAAAACGTTACTTATACGCTGTAAAATACTGCAACAATTATAACGGCAACACGAATACTATGATTATTGCTTTGTTTTTCTATTTGGAATTTTTGATAATTATAATACAACAACTTTCATTATAAATTAAAATGTATCATGAAAATGGATGATAGCAAAGAGTGTTAAAAAATGTCAAGATTTCACTAAAAAGGATTTTTCGAGTTGTATCTGATCTCTTTTCACTTGTACACCAGCAAAAAAACAAAGCAAAAAAACAAACAAGTTCATATAACCCTGTTTAAGACGAATTGTGGCATCAAAACATTTTCTTCTATTTCAAAACCAAATTCACAAAGATCCAAATGGACAATAATGTCCTCAATACAGTGATGCTGAAGATAAGTTTAGAAGTGTGACCCAAATAGCTATCCATTGGCACTCAACTTGTGAGTGGTACACTTCCAATTTCCGCATTCTTTCCATGGAGATACAAACACAATTTGAGTTCATGTAGAAGTTTGCCAAAAGACACATTTCGTAATAACTGCACTAAGAATTCTCCAATAGCCTGAATATTTAATCTCTTCCCACTCAGAAAACACCCACTAACATTAGGAGAGGCTTCCTTGGTACCAAGCAATTGCATCATCTGCTTAATACTTAGTGTAGATGGCCGGAAGCAAATATCATGCCCTGGCCTATTTTTGATAAATTTCATGAATTGGCAAGAACATGAATAATCATCTACTTTAGTGTACAACAACATTTCTTGTACACCGTGCAGACAAAGTGTAGCTTAGTAAAAACAAAGCTAACATCATTATGTCAGTATCAGCACTAACAAAAACGATTTTTGTAAAATTTTGTAGAGATGTGTGTTTTGAATGAAACATCATTTTAAAGCCAGCCTCCTCTATTTGCACCCAATTTGTCTTGAGATGTACGGTTTAATGACATCTCATCTTCTTCAACACCAGGAGAGACACTGAATGTATGCTTGTTAGTAAATGGTGTGAGAGTCAAAATAGCTATAAATGTATTTGCGAAGAGCTCCTGTAAGTTTAGTTTGTTCCTTGATGATACCCAGAAACTGCTAAGTTGGACTGGTAATGGAACCAGAGATCTTAATTATTCATATAACAATGCTCCCTCGGCAATATTTTTTAGTGATAATTTGAGATAAATGTCAGAAACATGATTTAGTCTTCCATCATAGTTTGTCATATGCTGAACATTTGAAAAGAAAGTAGAAAAACTTCACTGAATTTTTTCTGTTAATTTATCATCATTCTTAGCAACTAATTAATGGCAGCCACAACGTGACAAGTCTTTTCGTTGAACCGAAACAGTTTATCAGGTATGGTGCTACAGTAAGAGGCTTTTAGCTCTTCCAACGACGCATTTTTTTGGTTTTGTCATCAACCCTTGTTCATAAAACAATTCATTGCTATCAGATCAAATTAAAAGAGGTCCTACTGGTAATACTCTCGAGCTTTACGATTTGTATCATACGGTAAGCTAAATGGCTTCACCTATTTTAAATAAAAACTCCCCTTCATTGGAGTTTTATAGTTATCAAATGTACGTACATAACTTTGTGGATTGTAGATCCTTGAGATACTTATTGTTTTGCGTCATACATCGTTTTGCGCAGTTTTGATTATAAATAAATCACAAATCTTTTGTTTTGTGCTTTGTGAAACCAATGCTCTCTTGATTGTATCGTGTTACGGATTAGACATCAGATTGAAAGGCTTACCTTTTTGTAATATATATTCAAACATTGAGTTAACCTTCTTCTGTAAGTCTTTGGTTTGCTTCTCAGAAAATTAGTGGTGAACGCTGAAATCTTCGATGAAACTGTAGTCCTGAACTTTTTTGAATATAATGGGTGTCATACGATGCTCATCATGTGTAAATATCTATTCTGTTACAAACTTTGTTTGGAAAAAAACAAGAAGACGGCATTAATCCTAAGAAGAAGGTTACAGAACAAGTGCATCGTCTCGATAAACGCTTATGGAGCTGAAACTTGGAACCTTACCAAGGGACTGACTTGCAAACTGAGAACCATGCTATGTGCACATGAAATTATTATGCTCAACCTCATATGGAGAGACCACAAGACACCACAATATACCCCAGAGAAAACAGGAGTCCACGATATTGTGAAATCTATTAAAAAAATCAAAATGGTGATGGGTTGGTCTTGTTGCAAGAATGGTAGACCACCGATGGAAATAACGACTCACAACATGATTCCCAGAGATCACATGTGCAACTGAAGCCGGAGAGACGAACAAGACGAATTCAGAAAGTACTGGCTCGATGACGCCCACGATAGAGAAGTGTGGCAAATCGTTGGGACGCCCACTATAGAGAAGTGTGGCGAACCTGGTCTAGGACCGACGATAAAACACTGATGATGATGATGATGATGATAATGATCTCCTGTAAGATGTACCGATGGTTTATTTCAAAGGCATATCTGCAGTAACATCTATGATGAAAACGTGTCATAACTGTTTCACCTTCGAAGACCTTCTATGATCTCTGACACTGTCTTCGGTAATCTTCTCATGTCTTCCAGATATGAAAAAGACCGTCTGTAGCAGTTTATTAAGTCAAATACAATAAATATTAGCAGAGGCGTATTCACTGCCATCATCATCAATCTTTTAACGTCAACCGTCGGACATACAACTTCCCAAGGATTCGCCACAATTTTCTATCATGGGCGTCGCGTAGCCAGTATTTTCTGAATTTGTCTAGTCCATCTCTCCATCTTGTATTCTGTCGGCCTTGGTTTCTTATGTGATCTCTATGGATCCATGTTGTGTCCGTTAGTTGTCTTTCATTCTAGCAACATGGCCTGCCCATTGCCATTTGAGTTTTTTGATAGTTTCTACGATGTCCCAAACACCAGCTTTCCTCCTTATATACTGTACTGTCTTGTGCTCTCTCCATGTAAGGTTGAGCATGATTATCTCCCCGGCACGTTGCATACTTCTCAGTTTGTAGGTCTGTCTCATGGTAAGGTTCCATGTTTCAGCTCCCTAAGTGACTATCCCCAAGCTCCTGTACTAGAAGAAATGAACGAAACTGTCTTTATCGAAGGAAAATGGATACACAAAAATTAAGCACTGATTATATATTCTTGGAAATTAGTAATTTTGAATGTTTTTAAACAAAATGCTGCGCTCTTGCCTCACTTATTGTCTCCGTTAGGGTTGAGTCACTATAAACATTGGAAGTTTCATTGGAATCAGGCAAGTGCAATCAGAGATATGACAAGTTTCGTTAACGAGCAGTGGTCATATTTGCTGCTGTTGTTACTGGATAATGTATCTCATGACATGTCTAATCAAATTGAAAATATTTACTAAAATACTTACTAAGTAATCTCCGTAGCCGAATTATCCTATAGAGACCAAGCAAGATACAGGGCAAATATAGAAAGAATACACCCCCCCCAAATACTTAAAATTTGTCAAAATAGTCTAAATGATAATAAAAATCATGGAAAATCATTTTCAAAATTAGTGATTCAAGGTTTTTTTTCTGCATGTCAAAGTCTAAATCAATATCAATCAGATAAAAGTAAAATAAATTAACGAGAAGACAGATATTTCACTTGTTTTTTCCTGTTCTTTTCATCTCCTAAAGTGAGACTCCTACATCGAACAGGCTAGAGTGCATTTCTAGAAGAAGTGAACATGATTGATATCTCAAAGGAGTTATCCGTTGAATGTGCGAAAATCAATAAAAAGGAAATATAGATTTGAAAAAAAAATCACCAAAATGATAAGCGGTCGGTTGAGAATCATTTTTAGAAGGAATTTCTTTTCCAAAATTTGGAATGAATTTTTCTACCACTAATTTGCCTTTTAATAAATAATTATCATAATTTTTCTTCAAATCAAATCATATGAAGATTCTTGCCAGATATTTGGAATTTCTCAGAAGTCAATTATCCATCTAATCGTATGCGTATTGTTCTATACATCCTAGAATGAAACAAATGCAAGTCAAAAAACTTTTGGGGAGACTAATTTCATCAAAGGGAAGTATTTTTAAATGTCTTACGCATATTGCATTTGGAGCCCCGTATTATCATAGTACCAAAATATAAATGACATTTCAAGGTAAATGTTTCTTACTTCCTTATTGTATTTACAATTGACCTTTCGGGATATTTTTGTCAACGCAATATAACCCTAAGAAGACCATGTCATCGATGATTGGATTGAAAAAAACCTTCACACGGCACAGATTAATGTGAGCGAGTAAGGATCAGTCACCAAAAACGGATATGGATTTGGTTTGGGACTGTACACACATATGCACACACACACGCAAACATACATACACACACACACACACACACACACACACACACACACATATATATATATATATATATATATTTATATATATATATATATATATATATATGTATTTTAGTATAAACGAGTCACACTATTGGAAGTGGTCGGGTGATTAGGAATAAAGCTTGTTCTCTTGGGGAATTGAATGAATATCACGATCTGAAATGAGAAAACCTTGTTATTTGTTCGATCTCTGTTTCCCTCTCAATCGTAGTCCTGTAAAAATCGATCGCTCTCAGAAATATATCGGTAAATTTGTTGTCTTTTTCTACTTCTACCATCAGGAAAGTAGATCACTGTAGAACCCACCAGATGTTCTATGACTTTGTTGCCTATCAGATTGGAATTAAGTACTTTATATTCGAAAATTGGTACAAAAGAGGCCACCATATAAATATATTGTTACATTTGGTGACATGGTCAATTTTACTTTGCTATGTGTGACTTTTCCAACTTTTACTATTACTTCTGTACGTTACAACAGATTAATGAAGTCTTCATTCCTATCTCTTTTATCCCCATTTGTATAGATTCTCATTTTTGTTCGTTCAAATGCATACTGTTCTCTTTCGTTAGGGATGCAATTGATTTATTGAAGTTTTGTCTCATTATTTTGATGATTTCTTTCGAGTATTTTCTCTTTAAGAACGATTCATTTTAGAGGACTAACAATTTTTATGTCTTAGAATTATATAAACGGGTCTGGATATAACAACCCTTAAGATCATT
>OY735199.1:57654645-57947145 GCA_963457665.1 Thysanoteuthis rhombus | reverse complement strand
TGATTAACTACATCATTTTAAAAATTTATTCACGTCAAAATATCAGGCATGTTCATTTGACATTGAACAGAAACTTTGAACGGCTAATAAGTCCGTTACAACATTCTGAATCTTTAGTCTTAAAACCCAGATACCTAAACAAGTTGGTTTCGTATTCAGTGATGACATAAACTAAAACAATTACATAATCAGGTAACTCTTTTGATCCTATTGAAACTGACATTTAATTCCGCGCACATATTATCATTGAATTCTTAATGGTTTATGCAAGCACATGCATAAAATAGACGGTGACCTTTTGTTCGTTTCCATTCTCTATATGATTAATCGAGAAAGGCATAACATCCAATTATATTTTCTGCACGTTTCTTGATTTGTGGTGTTCTTGGTTCAATGGTAAAACCTGCAAGCCACAATTAATTGTGTTCTTATTTATCAATTTTCTCAAAGAAATCAGGAAAACGAATATTCTCTCTTTCAGCTTTCCGTACTCACACCATCAGGTTAAACTCATCTGTATTTGAATGATCATCTAAACCCTGTATATTTGACCTGCATTTTGGTTCATTTGGCATCAATACAAGCGTACAAGTGCCTGTATATTCTCGACCTATATCAGACAAAGCTTACCTTGATGGATAGGTATTGTTTCAAGCCTGCAAAGAGTTTTTTGTGTGTCTGTGAGTGAATCAATGAGAGAGGGGGAAGGAGTGGTGGAATTGCACAGGAAGCTAATCAACTCCTGATCAGATTGGTAAAAATCAGCATCCATCAAATAATAATTGCAGAAGAAGCCAAGTGACCAGTTGATTAGGAAGGAAATTGGCTATTCAAAAAAAAAATCGATTTTACAGCAAAATGATGCTCACAAAAGTTTTGAAAAGAAATGAAATACTGTGAGTTTAAAACAAATACTGGGCGAGACTCATAATTATCATTAAAGTCCAAAGACACTCTTAGTGTCAGGTTTCGAGAATGATCTTCATTTCTGACACAATACACAAAGCCCGACCATTTTCCTTCTTTCTTTCAATCTTTTTTTTCACGAATAATCAGATTTAATTCCTCCCTTTCCCATGAAAATTGAAAGAAAAAACAACGACAATATATTTGGTGATGGCAATGTATTCGCAAGTTTCTTTCACGCGTTTCCATCATTCACATAGTTTTTGGTGACACCAAACAAAAATTGCTGAATATTTTAAAAGATTCAATTGCTTATTTTCTTGTTTAATTCTGAATAATTGATGGCACTATTTTGATGTTTCAATTAATTCATAAGAATTATCATTCAGAACAGTTTGGCTCCTTCTCTAATCGAGTAATGTTTGAATAAGTCTGTTTTGAAATTTCAAAGAGAATTTGAAGCAAGGCTCTATACATATAAAAAGCTAAGAAATGGCTCACAATAATCTGCACTCATACACACGCGCGCGCATGCACACACACACACACGCACGCGCATGCACACACACACACACACACACACACACACACACACACATATATATGTTGAACATTTAATGGATGCTGAGGAGAACAGATCGGACGAATACGTATTTATTCACGGATGTCAAGTAGGGAGTGGTCTCCACATCATCAGCGAGATGGGAAAATGTTGAGAAAGAGGAGAGGATAGGAGTCGTGGGTGAATGGTAAGGGAGTGTGTTTGAGGGTTTTTATGGGTGGATAGCCGGACTTTGTGTATGGTTGAAGGATCATAAATCGGTCATTATGCTATGTTGGTTGGGGGATAGGCACTTGAGTATTAATGATAGCACTTTTTTGTTTTTCTCTGTTGAATTCGTACCCTGAATGTATGTGCATGTGTGTGTGCATGTGTGTGAAGGGGAAATCTGTTGCAACCACTCATATATATATATATATATATATATATATATATATATATATATATACACACACACACACACATGTCCAGGTGCGTAGCACACACAGATGCATCGTATAAATACATCAGAAAACATTGTGCAGATAAATCCAATCACATAGCAGTGTGTTCAGGCAATATGCTGCCCTATTATGCAGCAAAACAATGATATACGCCCTGCTATTGTATACTCTGCATGCGTAGAGCTTTGCCTAGGTCGAATGCAATATCCATCCGATAATGCTACATCATACCCCAACATACCTGTTGTTTGTATTGAATTGTGTTCATATGACTGGTAGAGTATTACGCGTAAGAACTGAATGAAATTCACGTATGGATCAGCACTTATGTCTGAAATCAGAATATGTGTGGTCTTCCTTCGATAAGATGTAACCTTCCAGTACTCTGCTTCAGATAAGTGTAATATCTGTGCACGTTACCTGTCGATCCACAGCATTTTATCATCGGATCAGCATGATGTGTGTAGGCTCTCACTGATATGTTATACACTATATATATATATATATATATATATATATATATATATATATATATATATATATATATATATACATATACATATATATATATATATATATATATATATATATATATATATATTATTGTGTCATCCACTGTTTCGATGTATCACATCTCTTCAGTGTGGCTATAGACTTTAACCCATCCAGTACTGCAGAAGGCAGAATATAAACAGGGGGCCGATATCCTACCTCTGGACTACGGATCTGGACAGTCAGTAAGGCTGGATTTAAGCGATATATTCATTTACGTGGAAACTCCTCATCCACAACAGTGCCCCATTCCTATGGAATAGCATTGCATATATATATATATATATATATATATATATATATATATATATGTTTTGCTTTATTATTCCAAGAGTATGTACATGGTTTGAAACAGTATTTCTCCCAAGTTTGCGAGGACAATATTTAGATCATACATTCCAACTGATATCTTGAATGTCGTACATCGTTTTATGTGCCTAATTTCTACATTGTACGATGATGTACACAGGGCACTTCGAATAAGTATCACACAAAAGTATGATGCATTTTCACTTGGGAAGAACATTGCCACTGGTAAAAAAGTCCTAAGATATCTGCATAACGTATCAAACTATTCTCACTTTTTTTATTGGAGGCAGTAACCATCGAAAATGGTCGGTCTGGAATTAGTCGACAGACATAACATTCTTGAAATACTTTCAGGATAGCATTAAACTGAATGATCCCTTGGCTACCGAGCAAAGATTTACAACTTGACACAAATTTTTTTCCCTAAATGAAGCTTTTCAGCCAATATTCACGAGCATTTATTCTGGTCAATACAGAGCTCTTTTAATGAGTGAGGTTGGAGTTATGAAGCTGCCTGAGAGATGGCTGGAATACTGGAATACATAAGAAATAAATTAATCAGTAATATCCAAGAAAATTCTGTCATTTTCACTCAATGGTCCAAACGAACTTTTTTCATTGAAAATATGCTCAATATTCTCAGAATTGCTAATTGATATTTGATTAAACATTATTTTTCATTTAAGCAGTCAAATAACAAGTTGCCTGTGTCCTTTAGATCTCTTTTACAAGTTCATTGGCGCGTGTGTGATACGAAAATCAAAGTAAATGAGATTTACCCGTTTTTCACAAAAGAAAATAATGATTCTTCAGAATAAGAACCATGCAAGAAATTAGTTCTCATAACATAACTGAACAGTAAAGACATGTACGCTACGTAATATGTTAAATACCTGTTTTCATAGATCCAGGAATAAATGTCTAGATAGGAGAAATGTATCTCATCATTACACAAATTCTTCAAGATTCGGAAAAAAATTGATTTGATGAAATTTGAGACTTCTTTTGCTTTTAAAAAAATTTGGGCGTTAGGCTCCTTTTCAATTTTCTCTTAAGAAAGTTTCAATCTATGCACTCTAGTCTCATCATGTTAGCGAGGAAAATTCTTGTTCTCTTGTATGTGGCGCTTGGCTTCGTCCACCAAATTAAGCATCAGTGGTCATACAAAATCGACATTTCTACCGTGGATTCCTAACCTGACTACTAATGACCACATCTTGTCCTCACTGACAATCAAATTTGTTGCCGTTTTGGCAAGCTGATCAGCGACTCCGTCTTATCAGAAGGAAGAAATCGATGCCTAAAAAAGATAGCCGGCAAATTACCATACAGCAATCAATATAACGACCCTACCTGACGATCCTTAAATCTTAATGATCGGAGGAGAATTAGAATTTGGAGTGGAATGGTCGCAATTTGAGTGAAGGGCGACATAATGACGTCGATCTTCTGACACTGACAGGAGTAGAATACAAGCAGCCATTGTTGATCTGGGGGTCATCAAGATGGTTCTTCTCTTTTAAATGGTCTAAGTATTTGTCCACTTACCTATAACTAGATCTTAAATCACGATAAAAAGATCTGCAGTCGTCGAGACAGCAGAAAATAAATTAGAAAAGGGCTAAAATGATCAATATTATTGAGTAAATATAACACGTGACAATCACATTTTTGACCTTCGATAATGAGAAATTGATTTCAAGGTAACATCGATTCCTATAAAACTAATTCTGAAATAACAAAGTCATTGAACTTTATGATGGATAAACCTTCAAAGAAATCTCAAACGACAATTTTGTATGCTTATATTTTAATACATTTTTAAAAATTCACAAGGACAAAATTTTTACCAATATTGTTTTGGGAGATAAAGAAGCATATTTTGTTATGTCATTGTTTAGCTTTGTGAGTTCGATCCCAACTTGGTGTTGAAACATGTTTCCATCATTACAAAACGATAGTTTCTGAAAAGACCCATGAGATTATCATAAAACAAATTCACAATCAGAACATGGCACTTGTTCTAAGAAACCCAAACAGTTTTTGCTGTATATTTATACTTATACATTCGTCATTGCTTTCCCTGAGTACCGATGTATTATCAGCTAGTGAGTCCTGTTTTTCAACTCTTAGCCGGATTAAAAATCTTGTATTTCTAGCCAAAACTATTCATTGACAATGAACTTCATAAATTTTAGTTTAGATCCACGCACGATGCCTTTCAATCTAATAATCATATATCATATTCCCAAAAGGAAACGTACTGGAGTAGCCGTTAAAAAATTCAAGAATATTCTTGAAAATTTACAGAAAGTGAAACCATTTACAAACACGAAAAATGATTTTTCCCAAGATTTTGGACGTTTAGGCAAGTTTTACAGAAATAGGCTATAGAAAAGTCTATTAGATATATGTAGTTGTTAGTTTGAAAAATGAAAAATTGATTGTATTCTCAAAGATACAAAAAGAACACTAGACAAAATCAACTTAATTTGAAGTTAGAAATGTATGAATATCCATCACCAATATGATCTGAACTCCAAATTTGAGCTTTGATCTCAAGTGAAAAATGCATCACTCCGTGCATATAATTATGTATTCAAACTATTCATGCAAATATGTATAAAATAATTCTCATTTGATTTCAATGAAATATTCTTTTTCGGAAAAATGGGAATTATACACTTGAAATAAAGTAGCAATTTTTCTTTCCATTGGTTAAATTATCAACGACTATCGGTGATTAGATGGGGGATTTCGAGAAAAAAAAACAAACTCACTCCTAAATGAGGAGAGAAGCGGTACGTATTAATGTATGTATCTATCTTAATAGGACTGATCTTATCCAATCAAGGCACTACGAGATAAATAGATGCCTATTGTATCAATATGTATATATGTGAATACATCATAAATGATTATATATATATATATATATATATATATATATGTGTGTGTGTGTGTGTGTGTGTGTGTGTGTGTGTGAGTGTGTTTGGTGTGTATATGTGAATTTGCCTGCGCGTTTTTTTATTCACAATAAAATATAGCGCAAGAGGAGATGCGATTAGTGCAATACTGACGATGCAGACTACGGTAAAGGCGAGTTCCATTTCCGGTAGCGGCTGTTTATTTTATGTTATTGCTTTTGAGAAAGGCATGAATCCATCTACATTCCCCACTATGGCAACATATGTTCTATGTAGCCTGGGAAAGGCAAAAATTTGCTGCCAAATTTGACGTCCTCCCACTATTGCAGTTAATGCCATAGGTATTTCCCATGGATTACATCTTTTATGTTTAGAATGTGAATCTGACTGTTGGGCATCACAGGATCTCCATTCATATTGCATAGATTTGTGCCCTGCAATGGACATTTCAGTGTTGTCCCACTGTTTAAAAAGACAGAATAGAGACCAGAGAAAAATTCATTGTAAACTTGAATAGTGAAATATAATGTTAACAATGTTTACTATGTAATTTATTTGGCATTGATTTACTATGTTTGTATAAATACTTTTGGAATCACCTTGACATAACATAAAGATTTACTTTTCATAATCCAATTTGATTATATTTATCAGAATATTGAATTAACATTTAGTTGATCATATTTTGGGTGTAGGAGACAATATACATAGCATCTCAAAATATCCAAATTAGTGTATGTATGGATGTCTGTGAATGGGTCTAATGATATCGAATAAAATACGGAAGGGGATCGTGTAGATTGTTCAATATGTTAATCCGTCAGGTCAACCGGCATCACTGCTGTCTTGTGAGGAATTCCACCCATATTTCAAAATCATTCCAACGGGTAACAAAAACCTTTTCTATCATTCTTTGAGGAAGTGATCCCGTGCTTTAGTTTTTATTTTTGAATAGAATACCTTATGCATTGATTAATTTTAGTAGGCACATATCGAGGTACGTACAAATACAGAACTGAAGGTATTGGACAAGTATTCAAATATGTTGATTTTTTGAATACATAAAAAGTACATGTATGAAATGATATTTTATCCCACGTCAAATATATCTACATACCTACATTTATACTCACTTACACGTATTCTAATTACAATGCTCACCAGAAACCAACCGAATAACTTTCCAAATAATTTTCATCGTTGTAGACAAGCAATCAGGAGGCCTTGATTATGATATAAAATAACGTCTATGTTCAAATTTTCTAATTTCGACATTAGATCGGTCAAAATATCGAAGAGCACATTCTGTGATTTAAAAATGCATATTGGGTTGAATCATGTAAATATTTCTATATAATCTCACACATTGTATCCCTCCATATGCCCCTTCTTTTCGTTTTAGCTTTTTTTTTTTTTGATTAATCATTCGTGATTCATCTCAAGATACTGCCATTAAAATCAGACATATTCATGGTTTTCAAAACAAATTAACAAACTATCATGTCCAGACAATGAATGCCTTCTATTGGCTGGCAAGAACATCGTCATTGTCTGTGGCAATCAAACGGCGTGGTTTCAGAGATCTAATTCATTTTTCCTGACATCATATTTTAATGTTTTTGTCCTCGTTTTCTATTTTGCTGCATACCTATGCTCTTTAAGTATGCTGCGTATGGGATGAAATTGCATCTGAAAACACTGACTTTTGCTCAGTTCTTTTATTTCCGTCTCTCATTAACAAACAAAGCAATTAAATGCACGCCGGAAAAACCTAGATGGATTATGAAATAAATTGAGGGAGACTTGTTTCCTTTGTTGTGTAACGCTCAATTCCTTTTGTAGATCAAAAGTTATAGTTTTCACATCAATATCACATAAGGACAGTCACCTTTGTTTTAGAATTATCATGAATGTTCAGTTTTTTTTGAAATTTCTTTTTTTTTCTAATTCCTATTAAGGACATTACAGCGAGAGAAGAGAATAAAAAGAAGGAAGGTAAGAAGAAAGAAAGAAATAGGAATGGTATTCATTTAAAGTAAATATTTTAATAAGTCAAAAACTAAACAAACAACAAGATAATAAGCCACCTATTTTGTAATTATATTTTGAAACGTCAGTATCAGACATTACTTAATGAATATAATTATCGTAATATATGAAGAATCCTTGATGATAGACGCCGTACATCTGCAATTATATGTTAACCTACAAGTAAAAACCAAATAACACATTATTTACCTGTCATTAAAGAAACAGCAAATCAGATAATGATAATGGATACTTGATTAAAACAACTTTGCAATAAAAAAATAAACAGCTGTTTCCAACACATGTAGCGCAATTTATGGAAGGGAATATATTTCGATATTCAAGTATCCAAAACGTACTCATAGAACGCAAATGCATATTTTGAAATGTCCATATATTCGATTGTTCTAACAATGCAATGCTCACTGATAACAGCACATGGATGAAATTTTCTAAACCTTGATCGATATAAGTACTCGATACATCCGGGGGAAAACAGGAATTAAGGACGTCATATAACCCATTCAAAACTCATATGGCAATAGGCTGTCCATGTTGCTAGAATGGCAGACAACCGATGGACATCACGACTCACAACATGGATCTCCATAGATCAAATGCACAACTGAGGTCGGTAGATCACTAGATGGAGAGACAAGCAAGGCAAAACCAGAAAGTACTGGCTCTACGACGCCCACAAAAGAGAAGTGTGGCCAATCCTGGGGAAGGTTTATGTCCAACGACGGACGTTGAGAGAATGATGATGATGATGATGATGATGATGATGATGATGATGATGATGATGGAACTGGACAAGCATACTCTATATTGCATTTTTCCATAGAGTAATGTTCCAGCAGATTGGAACTGCTATAATATAAACAGGAAAGCGAAGGATCGAAACAACTACAGGCAAAAAATCTACTCAATTGCATCTACAGACGTTTTACCAACGACTAAATTAGCGAAACACTGGATGAAAACTAACCATAAGAACAGGCTGGATTAAGAAGATACTCGACCAATGACAATATTCTTTTATCAACTGAAGGAAAAAAAATGATATTACACGTGCAGTAGCATCTGTTAATTTCAACAAATCTTTCGACTCAATAGAAATCTCCAAGATCATTCATGCTAAATGTAGATCCAGTTTTTTTAGTGCCTTACGACATGTCTACCAAAACATTTATCAGGTGGCATGAGGACTGGAATATTTAAACTCGAGACAACAGTAAAACAAGGGGATATCAGCTCAACCAGCCTGCTTTGAAATTATCTTCAAAAAGCTCTGATCAAATGGACTGCAAATTGTTTAATGACATCGTCCTTTCAAAGAGAACTGTAGTGATCTCAATTGTATGCTAGACGGACATAATGAAAAGAAGGCGAAAAGTACATGAACTTCCGTAAAGCAAAAGTCATTTACAACAGACACGGACACATCATTCAGGATAGAAGAGTTAAGGAAAGTGTACCACTACGTGTACCAGAGATCATACGCAGAAATCCTGCCAGGAGATTATTTGATGGCGTCTAGACAAAATGAAAAAGTAGTGGCTCTGCCACCCCAGTTATAGAAAGGTCTGGCAGATCTTTGGAGAGGTGTCCATTTCCAACATTGGACACTAAAATGATGATGATGGCGATGATGATTACGGATATAGATTCTTTCAGATTATATTTTGATATCTACAGATACCGCCAGTGTGCTGCAGGTATTTCTGATATGCTAATATGAACCTTTGGATAGAGTCTCAAATTGAAAAATCTGTAAATTTTCATTTCATTTCGCACATAAGGGCTACATAATGACAGTTACGAAGGCGACAAAAAGTGTCTCTCCATGTAAATATCTACCTCAAGACAAATAATTTTAATCTAAATTGAAATGAGAAAACTAAAACATATCTGGATTCTCTATCACTTATATATATTTCTTTTAGTTTTGTAATGTTTCTATTCTTTTTCATTGTTCGGGCGTTACACCAAGTCGTTCATCCTTATTTATAGACAAAAATGAATATTATACTTGTTCAATAATTATTATTCTTTGCAAAAGAACTTGATATTCTCTTAAAGTTCTTGTCGTAGTTGAACAATTTGGATATATCTTGGAATATTAATAGTTCTCAATTTGACAAAACAGAGTTGAGTAAATCAACGTTGATATTCCAATTATTGAATTCATGGAACTGATATTGATCTAGAAAATGACAGATAGGCCGACCCAGGAAGTTGGATTTTAGGTCTTCCTAGCGAGACGTTTTGCATTTGTTTTCAAAATGTTTTCCCTGGACTACAAATCAAGTCTTCATACTATTTTTTTCTCATTTACAGTCTGGTAAATGTACATGAAAAAAACATTATTTGAGAGGTTTTTCCATTTAAGTCAGTATGTTTATAGTGCAAAAATGTTTTTTTCCATAGTAATGAAAACATATAATACAAAGCAATCGTCTATTCCTTATTTTCCGATTGCTGATATGTCAAAATCTTGCTTGTTGATATTTACAAGAAGTATTAAAAATAATAGTCTACGGATTTTAGAATCTCGTTATTATTAATAATGATACATTCTATCAAAATATAATATTTTGGTAAGTCTTCCAGGCGCCAACTTTTCTGACTTGGTAAACAACAAATTATAACGAGACGGTTGGACATGGATATTGAAATATCAAAAATCGAACAGATTGATTCTCTGACTCACCAACTATCATTTCAGCTTTCCCTGCAACTGGTTTCCGTAAGGTAATTACGTCCCTGCTGCATACCAAAACCAGACACAAAGGTCCCCATGTCATTAATATATGGGAATATTTCTTCCTTCATAGGCATCTCTGTGATTGGACTTCAGGTTCGTAAATACATTGGCATTCGAGATGTTCTATTTCAAGACGATTGTAAATTTATATGTAGCATTTTAAAATCAGGTATCTTCTCACGATTGTTACTATACAAGCTTACCCCCTCTATTTCTCCTTGCTTGTGTGCCGTCATCTTTCAGCTTTCTACCAGTACCGCAAGGCTTAGCACATCTGTTCTCATCAAAGATAAGAGATCATCATCATTATCAGTCTCTGCGTCGTTGAACATAAACCTTCCGAAGGATTCGCTACATTTCTCTATCGTGGGCGTCGTGGAGCCAGTAATTCCTGAATTCGTTCAAAAAGCTCACCGATCAAAAAAGAAAATGGAATGTGTTTCAAATATGCTGTCCTCTTCATCGGGGTCAACCATTCCTCTTCCTGTCCTCATGTCTATCGCTGGCAAACCCGCAATATCAGCAACTTAAAAGGTTTATCATTAATACTAATTCACTTCTCAGCTTCACTTGGAACTCATTCTGGCAATTTGTCCGTCGTCTATCCTTTCTCTCCCCTTTTGCTAACATTGGAAAATAAATAACTACTGAGCACAACTACATCTACTAACTCAGTCATCACTAACCAACAATATCATGAGACATATTTGGCATTTAATCAAGTTGGTATTGACCTTGCAAAATAACTGTGTTGAACAGATCAAAGAAAAATATTTGCAACGCCGTAGGAAAGCGATAATTTTGAACTTCAGAACAATATTTCTCTCAAATTAAGTATGTATATATTTATTTTATCAATAATTTTCGTATATCTTGGCATTGTTGCTTCTCTTAGCAAATTCCAAAATGATAAAAAACTCAGCCTTTGAAAAAAAAAAAAAAGCCAACTCGTATTTCACATCTCTACCTGCAAGTTTTTGCAGTTTGCTAGAGCATTCGTGAGGTATATAGACCCAAATTATTGTAACAAAGAAATAGCAACGATTGAATGGAGTAAAAACAAAATAATGATTGACTCACTTTGTATTAGGAAAAATAAATGATTGTTCCTGTTCTGTGTCCTAACACCGATCAATAAGGGGCTTGCTGATGTGAAATGCTTGAAATCAAACGTGTATATCCCTGAAAATATCTCTTTGGGATTGCTTCTGGAAAACCGCATTGAGATTGCAGGAGTCATGCTTAATTTATCACAAAGAAAGAGTAATAAACAATACAATGATTGATGAAAATCATATCTACAGTTGCATTTGGATGGATGTATTTGGAGAAATGTTCACAAAAGTGAAAGAAAAATTGAATAGTGAAATCTCATCTTTCCACGTGAACTGATCAGCTCTTTACTGGATTAGGAAAGTAACCGCACATGCATAACATTTTTCATTATCTTATACTTCGATGAACAGAGAAAATTTCAAGACGCTGAAAATCAAATATGGTCTGTTTAACATGGATGCCTCTGACAAAGTTGAACTTCAAACGCACACAAATTCTAACGTGCATATATATATATATATATATATATATAGATAGATAGATAGATAGATAGATAGATAGATAGATAGATATGATGCAAGTATATGTATTAAAAATAGTTATGAGATTTACAATCACATAACCAAAATACTCTTTATAAAACAAATGATTATTTTATTTCAACAACAGTAATGTTTTTCCTGGTAATGTACTCATAAAAACAAAATGTTGGAATAGAATAATCATTCGTCCATGAAATGGTCTTCCAATATTTTAATTTCAACTCATATATATATATATATATATATATATATATATATATATATATATATATATATATATATATATATATGTGTGTGTGTGTGTTTGCGTATATAGATATATATGTGCTACATCAGAAAGAGAGAGAATATCTTGAATAATTGACAAATCAGCTAAAAATGCAGAGATGGAGTTCCTCAAGCACAGGAAAATTTCGATCCATGCAGAATTTATTGCGTTTTCAGCATGTATATTCAGAATGTGTCAGCTACTAAAAATCAGTCATCTGCACACGCATGACATAATTGAGATATCTACAGTGTTTTCACTATTTTTGCCTGCAATTTCTGTTCTATCTTCAATCAGGAAGTGTATCGAAGATTTCCTTTGTTCCACGCAATTGACACTACACTACTTTCTGACCCAATGATTTACTGCCATTTCAAGGCTGAGATCGAATGAATACCAGCAGTGTCTGAAATTGATATACCCATGAATAGGGATTATTCAAATTATTAATAGCGTTCCAAATAGACTTCTTTATTCACAGGGCTCTTGTGTACTCCATTGATATAGATAGATCCGGTATTATTTTACACGGTTGAAAACTATTAAACGTGTGTAATAATGTTTGCAATCGAATAAGATAGAAACAGCCAGATAAAAAACAAAAGGCATCTCTCAACATGGATTTAAATCACAATTTCGTCCTTTGAGTTTTTCGATAGGGTTTTAAAAAAACGTTACTTTCAACATCTTCATAGCAATCAATTGTCAATGCATCGATTTTTCAGGCGTAATATTTATATTTGTTTGTTTGTGGCTATCAATCCATATTACTTGAGGTGAGTCGAACAGACGATGAATTGACTACACAGTAAATTTATATAATCGGAAATAGAATAATAACGGCATCATTTCTCTTTTAGGCCGGTCTAATATGTAATACTGTAATATGCAGTTTGGATAATAACATAAATTTCAATTGAGATGAATTAGAATTAAACTTAAAAGAACAAAGGTATATAGAGGAGTTGAGTGTTTTGCCGTGAGAGTATAGACTAGCCAGCAATTCTCAAAAATCACGTATTACTGTTGAAGGGATAAGCATCCTTTCTTTTTCCTTCCACGATATATATATATATATATATATATATATATATATATATATAGAGAGAGAGAGAGAGAGAGAGAGAGAGGGAGAGAGAGAGAGAGTGAGAGAGAGATTTTTCAGATTTAGCGAGGAGCGAAATTCTCGCACACATTTAAATGAATTTTTTTTTTCATCGTCTGAAAGCCAACTAGGCACGAATTTTGCAGGACATATTTGTAATACAAATCTTTTGATGAAAAGGTATTTATACTATTGATGAAAACTTAGTCAGCATAGATATATCATAAATGGTCTAACGTCATCTGTATCGGTTGTGTGGCGAACTTCCACAGGATTTCCGTCATTTAGGCCAGATGCAGGTTGGCCATATCGTGAGTGGTCTCCGAGTGACCTTTCACTATATTTGAAATGCGAATATCACTAGCACACTTCTGATTCACCCAAAGCTTCTGTTTGCAAAGATTCTCAAATCATGGTGACAGTGTTAACTACACTAATCGCTCAAAGGAAACAAGAGAGAGAGAGAGAGAGAGAGAGAGAGAGAGAGAGAGAGAGAGAGAGAGAGAGAGAGAGAGAGAGAGAGAGAGAGAGAGAGAGAGAGAGAGAGAGAGGGGAGCACTCACATTTTTTTTATCATGGCTGTTCAAATTTCCGTAGGTGAATCACTTAGGATTGGACTCTGTAAGATTGGTAGAGAGTATTTGGGCTTTATAGACTCTTAATTTTGTCACATTTGCACAGTTTTCCTAAAACCTTATCCGAGTCGATGGTTTATTTTTTTTAGCCTGACTCAATGTCAGAGGTTGCAACACAATACAAAGAATCTAATCCCTAGACTACCTCCAGCTCTTTTCAGGTTGGTGGTGATGGAAGATGGGCAATACTCCAGATAATATGGTGCAGTTTGATTGTGTATAAGTGTTTTCTTATGACTGACTTCCAAGATGGAGAAATCTGTAACCTTTGCAGAGAGGGGTGTTACTTAGTGAAGGACAGTGTCTGAGTGGGTAACCATGGCCAAATCAACTACCAAACGTATGGCTTTAGACCAGCCGATCCGTACAACAAATGTAAGCCGGGAATGGCTTATTTTGAATAAACTGTCACGTTTGTTTGCAAATGTACCCGTTTTTTTTCCTATCAATCACATCTGTACCTTGTTTCAGCATCATGCTTAAAACTATTGAAAACATTTTTCGAGTCATGAAATAACCTTACTTGATGCTGTTTGCAAGACTTGACGAGTTACTGTCATATTTGATTTTGCCAATTATGATCAATATTAACCAAGGTTTTCCAGAAAACCGATTTCCTTACAGTATTGAGTGCCTTTGTCAGGTCAACTGGAGTTACGTACTGCCCTTTGTTTTGTTCAAGCTTATTGTCATGGATGTGTCTTTAGAAAGACAGCTCTGGTTCGATTGGAACTAGAGCAATATTTCCTGGAATACAACAAAAAAACGTGTAGTAAAAGTGGTTTGTCAGGGAGAGAGAATGTTCTTGGAGGATTTAATTATGGAGTTGTTCGACGGATTACTGAAGACAATTGAAAAAAAAAAGACATAATTATCTTATTCAGCGAAGGTTATGCCAAGAAAGAATATGTCCTCATTCTTTACCGATAAACCAAACGAACTTTTACAATATCCAATACTTGTAGACGAAAGTCTATATTTAATCGTTGATATACCAAGACAAACGATATTGTACAAGCAACAAATGGGGAGAAAGACGTATAAAGTGTGTGTATCACTTTAGTATCAATGTCTATGATCATTAGTCACCAGATGTAAGACCAAGTGGCTTGTATTTGCATCCTGCAGTGTACTTCAGAATGTTATTTTTGCCTGAATCTCTATGTTAACCTATGTATCATTTTCCGCGTATTACATTGTATCGTAAAAGATACAACTTCATTACTCTGCAAGTGTATTACAGGTTTGCGGGGCATTTTGCTTGATCTGTTATGGGTTATATCCATTCAGATTAATTACAGTTTCGATCCGCTGGACCGAAAAATTTTGCACCGCAGAGAATTTCCCGGATCAAGTTCTGAGCCAGTCGACTTGGCGCCGTTTAGGCACGCACTGTAAAGGCGCAGTGCACCGGGCACTCATTAGAGAAATCCATTCCACTGATTCCACAAGAATGACCTTTAGTCAGAGAGTGGACATTCTGAAATACAGATTAATGCTAAATCTAGTTGACAAAATGCATCATATATTGAGGTTTGTTTGTTGTTCTTGTAGTCTGATCGTTTTGAAGTTTGAATTTGCCGCACACTGATCGCCAAATATTCTATTGCTTCTGATTGATCTCCAACCGCAATGGGACAGTATTCTGTGATCTGAGAGAGAAATTGGTTTCTATATTAGTTATGATTCTATAAACACAACTGGCTCATTTTGGAGCCTATATAAGGACATCTAGGGTGTGGACTATCTGCTTACATATCTCCTGACTGAAGTAATCGTGCGGGTGTACCACGATGAGTTGGATGGATGCTCCTACCAAAAACTATATACTCATATATATATATATATATATATATATATATATATATATATATATATATATATATATTATCGTCATCATCATCCGTCATAACTCCACTACTGGACAAAGACCTTTTCCATCTCCTTTTATGACGAGAATAATTACACAAATTTCTATCATGTCTTATTGGTCAACTTATTTTTTTATCTCACCTTTCTATGTATGTTTTTTTCCGGTAGCTTTTACTCACTCCAGGGCACCAGTCAGGTATTCTTTGGCTCCATCTTCTGTCCCTTTTTTGCCCTGTCTATCTCAATGTGTGCGTATGTTTGTGTGCGTGCTTCTCACGAAAGGCTGGTACCATTGTATAAGATACAAATCCTCATAAATGCTATTGACTGATTGTTGATTCTGTATCGAAAAGAGATGATCCTGATAAGTTGATGATAATCCAATAATAGAAGAGAATTACCAGAAAGTGTTTTCGAAGTGCTTCACTTTGAAAGACTAAATTGTTTGTCATCTTTGAGAATCAGGTCGAAAGTTGAGAGGAATTTGGATGATTCTGCAATCGTTTCTGAAGTAATGTCAGATTCAAAGAGGGTAAAAATTTACTTACATTGACACACACATACACATGCATACATACGCACACACACACACACTCACACACATGCACACACAAACGAACATATGCGCTGCCACACAAAAATTTTGGTAATTGCATATGGAAAAATTGACGACAGTTTTAGTTAAATTCTACTTTCACTTCTTAAGTAGATCGTTTTTGAACACAGGCTAAAAAGGCATTTCTCACTAAGAATAGTGCACGCACCCATTGTGTATTCGGCTGGTGTGCGATATATAAATTTTCTGAAATTTCAGGTAGCTCTTCGTAAGCACATGTATGCATTTTCAACTGAAAAAAATAACACACACACATACATGCACGTAATGTCGGACTTGTTGAGGAAAAAAAATTGGCAAATGAACAAATTGATCTGTTTATATTCCATGAACGCTTAAGTAGTACCTCGTATATATATATATATATATATATATATATATATATATATATATATATATATATATGATCGTGTTATTTTCGATGTTTCGATGATATATTAGTGTCATTATTTGTGTGGATAGGTTAGAATGTTTAAGAATGTTGTTAGGGATGTGGTGTAGTGTATATACCCAAAGGTTTTGTCTTACTTGGGTTGTTTGCTTTAATACATGTGCAAAAATGAGATAGTTACATTCCAAGGTGAAAGACATTCTTCATGCAAAATCTTTCGTGCTTACGACACTTATAACAAGAAACTCGAGGAAAAATGGCCGAAATATTTTAGCTCGAAACAAGGCTATCAGTTTCACGATCAAGTAGTTTAAACAAAATTTTAAGCAAGCGTTCAACCGTGCACCTGTACCCAATTACTCCAGGTACTCATTATAATAGTTTTGCCAGTTACACACTATATATCCGTCTCTGTCTTTCTCAATGCGCACGCATAAGAATAAATGTATCCACATCGTCGTGTAGAATTTTCCATTCCGGATTTTCATTGCATCATTTGATTGTCGTCCTTGAAGCGTATGCAAGAAGTGATTAAGGATATGTAAGGAAGTACAAAGGGAACCAAATCGATCATTTCAAGGAGTTACAGAAATGATACCTTCCTTTGGACAGCTTATTTTAGGGAAGGATTTCAGACAAAATCGAATATTTGAACACATGAATAAGAAAACTCACAATAAAAATAAATCATCAATGCCCTGCTTGAATTGCAAAATACCTCACTTGTTTTCCCGTGTTTTTTTCCGCAGGCAAGTTTTCATAAGTTTCTTGTCTAGAGCGCCGAATATAATAAATAGCATCATTGCTTTTTATAACAAAATGATTCTAATTTAGATCCGGTTGAATGAGGAGCCAAAATATTTTATAGTCTGAAAGTGTATATGCATAGTTTTAGGGATTTGATTGCTTTGTTATATGTGATTCTAATGCTTTATGACTACGCGCAGGGAAAATGACATGGAAAATAGAACGCCACTTCGTTGGATAGATATCATTTGATCGAACTTGAACTGCATTTGCTAACATTTAACTATTAAATAAATAGAAGAGGACAAACCTGAGCGATAAAAAAGGGTAGAAAAATGTGGAGGAATCGAAGAAGGGATCGAGTGATGATATTATCATGGAAATAGTCGTGGTTTCATATCCACTGTCCAAAATGAAACTAAGCAAGAGATATTGTCGTAGCCAAATATTGCATGAGGATTACATATGAATAAGATGGATGAGCTGATTTATTCAAAAAGTTACCAATATGTCCACATGAAACTAGAGAGAGATTATGATTGATACAATGAATTTTTGCAGAAGACCAAAAGGAAGGAAAGCAAAGGTTATATAAAAAGAAAAGAGAAAAAATTGAAGACAGAGAGGGGGTCTACAAGCCACAAACTTTAATTAAAATAGAAACTGAGAAACAACAAACAGACAGGGCTTCGATTTTAAAGGGCCAAAAATGTTAAGAGTGAAAATTTGTCGTCAAAACATAAGGAATGGTTGTTTCTGAAGACATATGCCACAAAACACATTTTAATCCTACTAATTTCACTTCTAATGGTTTTTGCACGGTTTCAAGGGTGTCGACTGCTAAGGACACAGCCCTATCCTTGAGGTGTTACACTTCCCTTAGATCTTGTGAATGGTGCTGACATTTACCCTTAATTTTTGTTTTCTTTTATTTTCCCTGTGGTCCACTGACACAGCCACATCTATCATTATCATTATTCCTATTAATCCAATGATGCTGAAAATATTAATCATGCCATGCTAGAAATAGAAGGAGGTCAACTGCAAAGTTATGATTATCCAGATAGAGCAACGGAACCACCTTGGGAAATGGGGAAAAAATGAAAAATATAAGAAATATAGGATATTTTTTAAGATAATGAAATCCCTTGCATGGGGAAAGCATAAAGAAGGGAAAAAAGTGTTTAAAATCTGAAATATGAAGGTATAGCCAATACAAAAAGGAAAAATGCAGATCCAAAATAGCTTAAAAAGTAAAAATATATTTACATACAAAAACTTGAAGTGAAAAATAATATAACACCAAGTAGATCCAAAGGGAATATTGAGAAAAAAAAAAAAAGACGGGGAAAATCAACGTAAAATATTTGAGTTAGCATTCAAGACACATTTCTAGAAGTCAAATATCTGACGCGTATTAATAATGAACATTTTATATTCGCCTCAGAGGACATCTCATATCACTGGCTGACAGCACTCTGCCGCCATAGTAACCAGAATATCTTTCAAACATCATCCTCATTTGTCGTACAGATTCTGACACGAACTCTTTTTTTTCAAAAATAACATTAAGTGAAAAAAGATATTTTTTATAAGATGCATACACACGTCATTTCCTTGCAATCACGAAAACCGCAATTAAACATTATGTGTTGAAAGTATGCGTAATGTGGATCCACAGAGATCATTCGCCAAACTTGGACCGACAAAAAATAAAATGGTATGACAAATTAAACATGTTAAAAAATTACTGGCTCCGTGATGCCCCTGATAGAGAGGCCAGATGAATCATGGAAAATGTCGAACAACCTTTAAAAAAAAAGCAGAAATCTCCATCCAAAACAGCGTAAAAAGAAAAAGATCTTACATACAAAAAGTTGAAATTGAAGGGCAACATAACACCGGGCAAATCCAAAGGGAATATTGAGGGGAAAATAAGACACAAAAAGGGAGAAAATGGCATTTTTAAAAAAAATACATCGATTCAGATTCAGTTCGATATTATTTTTGGTCTCAGTTGAATCTTTAATAGGAGGCATCTTAATATTTGAATAAATAATTCTTTCACATCGCAGCTTTCTGATTTATTATACTACTATATGGATACTAAATACAAAATTGAACTCCAGTTTGAATAAATGCTGTGAAGTTGACAGTTAAGTTTCCCAGTAACTGAATAATAGTTTTGGTTTGGTTACTATTACTAAACAAAATTACCATGACAATATAGCCGTTTTAGTCTTCCGTAAAAATGCAAATATTACTTTTTGCCCAGTATTAAAAATACACTATTTTAGTTTAACAGTTTGAAAATTATCGTTGAAAATTATCTATAGCGAAATATCTAAGGCCTCAACCATGGTTTTTGAAAAAGTAAAACGCGATTTTCAATGAACAACATTGTAATGGAGAGATTAAGCAACTTTCCATTCTATATGAGTGATAAATGTAAGTAGATTTTACATTTCTGAAGCAGATTTAACATAGATGAAGATACTAAAAATGCACCTGGCATTGTACTAGTAATATACCCTTATCTTAAACCCAGATAAACACTCTCAAGCATAGGAAAGAAACGAATATTTGCTTTGATCAGAGTCTGTACCAGTCATTTTATATTTGAATGGAGGAGTACCACGCATTACCGCTTAAACCTGTGCAATTCCACTACGAAAAACAGCTTACTTATCTGTATTTTGCCTAAAAAGAATGAAGATATAGATTTTACTTTTGCATAAAGTAATATGGAAGGCGATACCGTAAAGAAAAAAATTAACCAGAGGAACATAGAGGCAACCAATCTTTCACTGGTGGTCAAGAAATGGAACGAAAATGGAACGCTTGGATTACCGTTCTGTTCTTTTTCTGTTTTGCAATTAATATTTAAAAACGCAAAATATAATTTAACTATGAAAACGATATTCATGAGACAATGGAAGCCCCAAAATCATCCTCTATTTATATGGGCTAATTTTTAGTGAGAACGTTTACTGTAGCAATAATGGGTGACAGACAATCAGTGATATACATATAGTAACTGTTGTTATTTTACATATAACAGTATCAGCATTTATATACCATTACAACTACATTGAGTTTCTCCATTAGTAATATCTAGAAATATGAAAAACAGTACTAAAATGCTTTGGAAAAATAGTATATTAAACCATGAAGTATAATTGTATAGTTTTTGATTTAAAAAAATGCATAAGAAATACAAGATAGTTCCATCCACCTTTCAACCTATGCGTGAAAACCAATAACGGCAAAACCTCCTCAAATTCAAGAACCAGACATTTCCCTCACGACATACTCTATAAAATGATTAATAAAAATCATCAAATTGAGATATTCCTGGAAGGGAAACTTGGAGAGGAAAAAAAAATCATAATAAAAACATAAGTAAAAAAAAACATAACATTATCAAAAAAATGAATCCGACAGTACACAAAACACAAAATTGAACTTTTCGGAACCCCAATGGCTGCCCCATTGCAGGAAAATTATAATAGGCCAGTCAGGTAATCAAAAGATCTACAGTTTATACCAAAAGGAAATCATATCTATCTATCTATCTATCTATCTATCTATCTATCTATCTATCCATCTCTCTCTCTCTCTCTCTCTCTCTCTCTATCTATCTATCTATCTATCTCTCTCTCTCTCTCTATATATATATATATATATATATGTATGTACACACACACACACATACATATATATATATCAATCAGTTTCTGTATATCTGTATTCAAAATGCTAATTAGCAATCACAAAATTTTGTTTAACAACGGAAGTATCAAAACATAACATCTATATCTAAATAAGTTAGGAAATTGAAAGAAATACTGATTATTGCAAGGGATCTTCTGTAATAACACACCATGGGATACTATACAAGTGCTACTTGTGCTTGAGAGAAACTTTCAATGTAATTTGCTACAGACTTCGGAGAGCATTGACGATGTATGACAGCCTCAATGGCCCCATTTATCATTGGAACAAGATAGATCATAATTTCAACCCAAGATAGGAACGATTGAACATGATAGAAGCAAATAAAGCATCAAAAAGATATGATAAATCTTGATTAATATTACAATGTAAAACAACTGAACCAAGACCAAGATTTTCAAAATATCCCCCACCGATCAAAATCAATTCTGAAACACACAAAAAAACAGCAAACATTAAAATAACAAATCAAAAATATACTAAAGACCTAATTCCATCATTCAAATTTACTTTTTTCTCTTTTTCACACGCACACACAGCACACGTAATAAATGACTTTTTAATTGCACAAAAATCTTAAATATCCTCGATAATCCTTGTCCATACAGTCCTTTTCGTTTTCCGAATATACGGATCCATTTTTCGTTCGGTGATTTCTCTGTATAATACTTAGCGTTTGCGTTAAAGCACTATGATGATATTTACTTGATAAAACTTTTCAGAATTATTTTTTATAAAAGTACTACTCTGACAAAGCTTATAGGCGAAAGATATTTATATATATATATATATATATATATATATATATATATATATATATATATATATATATATATATATATGTGTGTGTGTGCGTGTGTGTGTGTGTGTGTTTGTGTGTGTGCTTGTGTGTAAAAAAAGAAAAAAAGGCAATTCTTTCTTTCTTTTATTAAATACAACGTAACAGGACAGAAATATTTTGGAATAGTTTATATCTCATTCAATCAAAATTCAAATGTGACAAAGGAAACTTTCAAAAATTTAATGGTGCATTCTGTAAATAAAATACGAAATAGAATGTGAACGTCACATATATATTAACGAAATACCCTAGAAAAAAAAATGACTTCAGAGATGATATGAATGGTGAACTGTGTGTCCTGTCAAGGAGAACGAAATATAACTTTAAAATCGCATATTCATGTTACGAAAAACCTGGTGTGTTTCTAAATCCCTGGTTAACAATTACCAATGAATTTATGCTGAATATAAATCCGTTAGTCGAAATTTTATCAAATCCATCTGGTTTGTGAGTTTTTAGCCCTAACACCCCTCGTTCTCGTGATACATTGATGATATATATAATCGTTCAAGAAAAAAAACAAACACACATTTCAAATTGTAATTCTTTCACTGAAAGGAACGACAACAAATCTATAAAAAATTCCTTGGAAATTTTCAAAGAATGAATAATCTTTAGAGAGCAAAAAGTAAAAATCCTAAAACATTCGTTTATAATAGAATTATTCTGCAAATCCACTCCTACGCGTACCTATGTATACAGACTCTCAGATAATCCAGATCCCAACATCAGATCGAATTCACTTTCGTAATTGATTAGAATTAAAAAGATTTGCAGTCTTGTTGAAAACATCAGAAATCATGCTTATGAATGTATTGTTTTCTTTGTGTTGGTGCTGCAGGGGACATGCCAAGACCTTCTGTGAAGAAAAAAAAATGCTTCTATTAATAGAGTGCCCCCAGTAGTCAACTGTCATTTAAAATTTGAATGATTTGCTCCCATCCTGCAAAGGACAGATCAGATATTAATCGAGGTTCAACCAAAAATCACTGCAAGCTTTTGATCAATCCTAATCCTTTACCAGATGAAATTTAAAGGAAAACCTGTACCAAGCATCAGAGGCACACAGGGAAATTGGAAAAAAAAACAAACAAAAAAAACAAAACAGAAAACGAAAAAATCTGTAGTCGCCTGTGCAAATTATGTGAACACATCGGACACTCAGGCAAATATTACCTCTCGCAACACATGCAAATTTCAGGGGATTCTTGTCACTCTAAAAATATTCTGTATGCTACAGAATGGGCAAAATATGATCCGTTATACGTAGGATTTACATTTACCACCTTGGGCAGGCGTTTCAACAAGCATTGCAGCCATGTGAAAAATGAACCAACAGAGCTGAGCAAGCACTTCAGTGAAAATATACATGCAGTTTCCTTCATAGCCTCCGGGTATATATATATATATATATTTAGTATATTCCTAATGATATCTTCTATAAATCTGATATAAAAATCATAAAAAAATATCAGAAGTATTATATATATATATATATATATATATATATATATATATATATATATATAGTAATACGATTTTTGAACAACAGCTTCTATCGAAAAACAAACTATATTCATAATCATTATCGTCATACCACCATGAATAATAATAATTTTTAATTATTATGATGATGATTCATCAAAAATCTCAAATGACAATGGATAAGCCATGTTGCAGGATTGGCAAACAATCGATTAACATCATGACTGAAAACATGGATCCCCAGAGATTTCATACGCAACTGAGGCCGGCAGAGTACCAGATTGAAAGACGAATTAGTCAAATTCAAAAAGTGCTAGCTCTTCGACGCCTACGATTGAGAAGTGTGGCAAATCCTGAGGAAGGTCTATGTCTAAAAACGGACGTTAAGAAAATAATGGTGTAAAATAGGACAAGTTCAAAACTCCACGTTATCGGTGTGCCAACTGCTTGCAGAGCAAGAAAACGAAATTTGAATTTTGAAAAAAATAAATAAATAAATAAAAAATAACGAAACATTGTAAAAACAACAATCTAGGATATATGGCGTTGCCCAGGGAAAAAAAGTGATCACAGGTCAACTAATAGAATTTAACATTGGGCTCCTCAAAATAAGGAACACAAACTTTTCAGGTAGTTTGAAAATGCCAGAATTGGTCCTCTCTGAAAATATCAAAATTGATCACACATTGAATTGACCTTTATATGTTGTCAGGGGTCAGCGTCGCCTATCCTATTTTAATCCATGGATAAAGATAGCCATATATACATTTTCAGCTCATATGGTGCAGCCATCTCCCTTACGTTCGAAAATGCCTGAATTGACCTGACACTAGATTGACTATCAGTGGTCAACCGAGCTTACAAGCATCTACCCTATGTTCATCCTGGGTTTGGATCAGCCCAGTACGCAAATTTGCAGACAATATTTGCTGGTGCCTCCTTTTCTGTTGGATTCGAAAATACCTGCCAAATTTGGTTTGACTTCAAATTGAGCTCCGAAGGTCCTCATAGGTGAGCATAAACTATGTTGATCCTAGGGTCATTCCTTTCGTACATAGATTTGCTGCCTTCAAGATGCAGCTGTCCCCGTGGGATCTGAATCTTTCTCAAAATCAACCATATGAGGTAATCTTCGCTTACTTTATGTTTATTCTTATACACAAGATTTCAGAACTTTTCATTCAAGTCGAATAAATCAAGCACCAACAAATTGCATGGTGCTGTTTGGTGCTTGCATACGACATTATTTTTTGTCTGAATCAACATTGGAAAATCATACTTCAAATTTTCAACATGAACAATACAGTTGTCCATCATTAATTTTTACAGATCGTATAAAAATCAATAACTTGGCCTGCATTTTCGATCCATATAGCAGAAAAATGGTTACGAATATAACAAAAGAGACACATTGTGAAGAATAATAACATAATGAAGGAAACATGCAAAAGATGATAAAACTACCGGAAGTATCGGGTGAGTAGATCGCTGAAAACTAAAAAGAAGAATATATGCGTATTCAAATTACTGTCCATTATAGACAGAGAAATCAATAAAGAATTGAAAAAAAAAAAAAAAAAAACAAACAAACAAAGAGAACAAATACATCGAGAGAGTATAGTACCTTACACCCGAAGGAAAGTGCAAGATACTAAGCAGGTGGGGAGGTAGTTGCTAGGGATCAGGGAATATGCTTTTTTTCCACGAATCTATTTCGTGTTTAAATTTGATTGAGAATCCTGATCAGTAACGTTTCCCTTCGCTATAGTTTGAGTTCTATCTCGACGCTTCTAACAACTTTTCTGCGTTCTTCCGTTCGACTACCAGATGAGATCTTACACTGATAAAGGACTGAATCACATTAATTTTCCAGATGCTGATGGGCACTCCCTTATGTTCGGATTTTTTTAATTGAATTATATTCTTTAAATCTTCATTTGAAATCTATATAAGGACAACCAGGTCATCTGAGATGGGTGCAGCTGGTACATTACATTGAGGCCCCGAGACCCTGGGGGTAAAAAGGGCCAACGATTGGGGTTTGTGAGCTTTTGGGGAATGCTTAGTCCGGAAACGTTTAAGTCGATAAGCTGTCTATTTTTAAGATAGGTTAATTTTATGGTTTATTCGAGGGCGAAATTTTGTATGTTATGCTAAAAATGTTATTATAGATGAAAGCAAGATGGCCCTCATAACAACTGACATCGAATGACAAGAGAAGATTCAGGCATGAATTTTTTTTGAGAATAAAAAAAGGACTCACTATAAAGACACAGTCATTTGACAAAACGTATGGTACTTAAAAATACCGTTAGTATGTAAAGGGTTAAATGTTATCAAAATCTTGTCACTTCCAGATTTTGACTGATCTATTCCTGAGAGACGGTAATTGTACAACTTTTTACCAGCACACAAATTTGTACATAACGAATATTACATTATGCAACTACATTCAGGATAAAATGGGTTGTTTTCCAGAGCAAGTCACCATATTCTCACTTGAAGAATATATTATTGAAAGGCATTGCTGCAGAACTATACTTGCTCGGATTTGACTTGTTGTCTCTTACTAAACTAAACTGTGTAGAGTAACTGGTTGATAGTTGACTTTATAGCCAGAAAGCCGACAAACAAACTTATTTAGATTATCTATCAATCTGGGGTCAAAAGCCCATCTCATACCAAGTCAGTCAAATACTCTCTCTCTCTCTCTCTTTCTCTTGCCATAAACATGTAAGAGCTGTGAATGTAATTACAGAATCATGTTTTTGGAAACAATACATAACAAGAGCCAGTCTTAATTTTCTTTTACTGACACCATGTTTGCATTTGCTGGTTCGAATGATCTAAATCTATCATTCTTGATTTGTTTCAGGCCCTAGTTTTCAACAACAGATAATCTCGTAAGCCTGAGGAAAATGCACTGGCCATTTTGTTTACTGGTAACTGGACGATGTATGAAAAATTCTTGAATAGTCATTTATATATTCATGCTTTATGCAAAAAGTTTCCACTTTAGTAGTTGCAATCCTTTAGCTCAATGATTCCCTGAAGTTATAATTTTGATGCAGAGTGTTCCCTTTGTAGCAAAGAGTTTATTGTTCCGGTAACTTTTTAAAAACGTCTTGTTCTTGCTTGAAAACCGGTATCTATCCCTCTATAAAATCTTATAGTTATCTAAATTTGTTCCAAAGAGCGATCTGGTTGTTTCCCTGGGATTTCTTCGTGCATTCTTGATCGGACTCTTGAGGTAGACATCGAACAAAAATATTATCTCCTAACTGAAGTACCAGTCTGCCGAATCAAATATTTCATCTTTCGTGCTATGTCACTGAAACTATTTTAAATTCATCTTTAGAAAAATTGCCGTACCATCTGAAAATGGCATCAAAATCGAAGGTAATGATTCAAACATCTGGGATTTTTTCACCTGGACTTTGGTCATGGCAGCTTTATTTGTTCTGTCCAACACCAAAAATTTATTATAAATTCATCATCAATGAAAGGATCTTAGATCATATGAAAATACTTGTTTCATGACAATATCTTTTCTGCCTTATGATTGTCATTCTTCCGAAAACCTCTCGGATTGCCTTAAACATTACCTCCAATTCGTTGGTTCTCAATATTTCTTTCAAATTCTTAACTCGTAAACGTTTTGAACATTAACTTTATGAAGGCTATAGCATTCTTTTTTTGCATAAACGTTCGGAACAGAATTGCATCACAACATATCATCTATGTGTCTCGGTATTAGGCAGATTTTTTTTAATTACGGGGCTTGCAGGATTTCCACTCGAAATGGTTGACTCGTTGAAAATACCCTATTATTTTTGTAATCGCTTCCTCGTCTTTCTTTATCTTGCTTCGAGGCAGATTATGGTGAATGAATGTACGCAACTTGAATTGAAGGCAGTGGTGCAAATCCAAACAAAAATCTGTTTTCGTCGAGCATTCAGTGCATATTTAAACGGTAGTGTCATTAAGTGAAAATCTTTTGAATCCACCAGACGTTTTCTCTATCGACATTTTCAATTGTTTTGTCCGCGTCAGATGGTTTGTTGTGGCTTAGAATTGTTACTACAATGTTTTCATCTGAAAAGAATCTGTGGATCTCAGAATGACGTAGGCAATTAGAGCAAGTTAGAAATATATGACAGCATGTATCTTGCATAGAAGTGTTTGTAAAAAGCTAATGCTTGTCATGCAAATTTACAGATTCCAAGTGCAGGGGTCAGTCTCCAGCTATTCGATCAAAAATCAGATTAAAGAACATTTGTAATATTATGCACGTGAACTACAATTTGCAAGTCTCCTTTGCAAACCTCTGCCTGGTAGGGGCTGATCTGTTGTACATGGTTTCCTGTAATCGACACCAGGGCTCTAGTGTCTGGCAGCAAAATAATATCTTGCAAGTCGGCGTCACCAGATCGCATTTTAAGTGCATCATGATAAAATGGAAGTTTCTAAGCATTGATACGAAACCATAAAACACATCCATTGTTCCATGTTATTTCACTGGCTGTTGAATAATCCGCTTATTAGAAATTCAAAGTATAGATTGTATATTCATCCTCTCCTGTGGCAAAATCCCACCCCCCAGAATCTCAAACATCGTTTGCATATCAGGTCAGTGCATTGATAGTTTCAAAGTACGCAACATTGCTTTGAATGATAACGGCATTATTCCTAACAGAAATAAAGAAACCTATCCAGTATGGGATAACTTGCTTCTGATAATCTAATAGACGATGCTAATAACCGCACTAAATACTCCATGGACTGCTACTTGAAGATGTTGGAGCTATCTCTTACAGACGTGATTTTCCATTTTCTTGGACCTGACACCGTTTAAACACTTCCATATACACGTGGTGATATAATACAAGGTGTGATCCATATGTTTGTGGCATAAGAACAGCTCACGGAGTGGATGTAGCATAATGACCACTACCCTTTATGAACCAAACACACTGCTTTGAAGGAGTCGGTGGAATCTAAAAATTCTGCTGGTAATGTTTTATAATCTAATCCCTGAAATTTAGGCTAGGACTTCGAATAATAGCGTATAACAAGATTATATGGCACAGTGATATTTTAAAGTTTATCTTAACGCTCACGAATATATCACATACTTGCAGTGAATTAAGAGAAGAGTCTAAACTGAACACCATCATAATTTTTTTCCGATGATAATTTGTCTTCAATTCTTTGTCAATAATTAGAATTCAAAGTTGTTATTTTTTGGTCAGATACACATGATCAAATCGTAACTATTTATTTAAACCGTCAATTATCCGTAATTCATCAGATGCAAAGTGGTGTAAACACTATCGGTTGGGTGGAGTGAGTTTAAATACTGACTGAGGCTGTTTATCTTGACTTGTCGCTTCCATTTGTAGTCGAGATTGATTTGGAGACGTTGATGGCATTTCTTGTGTCCCTTTGCTCTTATATACTTTTTTATAATTTAAGAAATTTTATGATAATCTGATCCAAATTTGCTAAGTTGTACAAAGCATCACGACAGCCCCATTGACCGTGCATTGAACGTTTCTGATTGAGTATGTTACCAGCTTCCGATGATAAATTGTCTCAACCGATGGAAAGAGATTTGTCCGTCCCCGACACCGGTTACTCATCTAGGGTCAAAGAGTCCAATATTCCGATCTAGTGAAAAAGGCATGAATCTAATCCCACTTACACTCTGCTCTATTATCAGATATTCATGTAATTACAAAGAAACTATACGCACCTAATTTTCCAAAAATTTTCTCTCATGAGATAAAATCACGTCAGGTTATAAGTATAATCAAGATGTGAAAAAACAATGACTATCTGTCCTTTTAGTGGTAACTGAAGGGGAAATACGAGCTAAAGAGAAATTTGCAGTTAATGGATTTCGTGGTTATTAAAGCAGCGTAGAGCAAGGTTTAGTTGTAATCCAGGGATGCATCGTGTAGACACCCAACCACATACACTCACTCACTCATTCACGACACTTTCTTACATAAAACATCCAATAATTTTAATGAAACTTCCTTTTTCGTAATCTGAGCTTCGTCATCGTGTAAATAAAAGCTCTCAAATGTTTTATGTTTAATTCACTAGACAATAATTTAAGTAGAGGCAATGATGAGTACTAAGCTTAAGGAAACCTAATACAATTGAAAAAAAAACACTTGGCTTCAATCTGTGTCCCATATTCCAGTTGCGTTTGTAGGCTTAAAGATCGTTTCACTTCTGAATTACAATGAAGGGTTTACAATTGATGCACCCTCCTGATAGTCACCTATGGAGCAGAAGCATGGAACCGAACCACGCACATAGAGACTAGACATCACATTATTTTACAGGATGGACTGGAGTTCAAGATATCAAATGATCCATTAGTAAAAGTTAATTGCAATGGGCTGGTCATGATGCAAGAAAGCCAGTAAACTTCTGGACGTCACTACACCCAACATTGATTCTGAGAGATCATATGCAAAATATGTTCTGCAAAAAAAAAAAAATTGTGTGACAAACTAGACAAATTCAGAAAATCGGTCCTGCCGAACTCATAACAGAGAGGTCTTGCAAATCTTGGTGCTGCTGGGTGGGGGGTCATTAAATGTAGGCGTTGAATCGGACACAAGCCAGGATTATGGCTTTCGGTCATTGAATAACGATTGGGCTCCTCTTGTATGCCCAGAAAGGACCAACTCCAATTGATGATTTGTAATTGGGCATTTTCATACCTACAAAGGTCCATTTCTATGATGGACATAGGAAGAATTCTGATCAATGGACCGGCAAAAAAAAACAATGGCAATGAAAAATGTTTCATATCTAAGAGATCACACACAGAGACTGGATGTGAGGGAAGAAAGCGGTGAAAGATTCATCAAATGGCAAAAACAGCATTGGAAAAGTATCTGCAAACAGAGCAACAAACAACAAAGAAGTTGCAAACGAAGGAACAATAAACAAAGGAATGGAAAAAAAACTACACGGAGAATTCAAAAGAAAGATATGAAATATCGCAGACAAGAGATCATGGACATAGCCACTCAAAGAATAGCTGGAGAGAGAAACAGAATCGCTCATCATGGCAGCTTATGCATTGTGACGAATTACGACGAGGCAAAAATCGACAGACCGCAAACAAACAGCAAATGCTGACTGGAGGAATAGATTGGACGGTAAACCACATAACGAGACAAACTAGCCCAGAAGAAGATCAAAAACAGACACAGCAAAATAGCAGAGGGATACACCAGAAACTGAGCGAACTACTGAGAATGAACCATGTGGGAAAATGGTACCAGGTAAAACCAGAAGCAGCCCTAGGAAATAGAAGCCACAAATAACTTTGAGATTTTGACATCTAAAATGACTGTCTCATCCAAGCAAGAAGGCCAGACCTGGTAGTCGTGGATAAAGGAAGGAAAACCTGCGAAATAATAGACGTGGCTGTGTTTACAGGTCAGATACGGAGAGTGAGAAACTAAGGGAATGTCAGGATCTGACAAGGAAACCGAACAATGTGCGGAATATAAAAGTCAGTAACCTCTTTAGTAGTACGTTGAGTAGTATCGCACCAAAGACACTGAAAGGAGATTGGAAGAACTTGGCAAAATTACACTTTTGAGAAAAGTTTACATCATTAAATTTCGTATGATATTCGTCATATGTATAGTGGATGGAGAGTTCTACAATGCAATACTAATTATAAATGCATGATCGGGATGGAAAGTTTTAATCCAATAGAGTATTAGGAGAGATCTTCTTTGAAAATTTGTAAGAACTTATCACCTCTTCTACTCGGAGAGTCATTTATTTTCATCAAGTTTAAGAACTGAACACACTCTAGGATGAGATACACATAATTGCCCATGAGAAAATACTATTTCATAGAAAAAATAATGCAAGTTTCTAGAATATTCTGCCCTATTCTAACCATATAGAAAATCTTTCTAAAATGAACAGTAAATTAGCATCACTTCACACATATGACCTGTTGAATTGAAACATTTGATCCCAATTTCGGCCTATGTAGACGTTTTTATAGACATACTTGAGACTTTTGATCGAATAACATTCGTCCATGTTGATGTATATAATAATTCAACAGGGAGTACATGTTGAAAAGAACAAAAATATATCATCATCTTGAAACTTTTGACAATAATCTGGGTATCCATTTACATTAACTCTTGAAACTTTTTTGATAATCTTTTTGAACTTTGAGCACACAAAAATAGAATTGAAAGTACCAAAAGGTCCATGTATATCGACCGTTTGATAAAACTCTAGATTTCTAACTGAAGTTGAAATCCCAGCGGCAACAAAGTTTTCTATTGTTTGTCTGTGTCCCAATTAGCATTATACTTTTAAAATAATGAGGATGTGGCAGTAACGGTATTTCTTTTTTTTTAATTCAATAGTAGGATTATCAGCATTAAGTACTCCAAAGATGTGACAAATAATGATAACCTCAAACAGTTCATTCAAATAAATATGATACACTCAAGCATCCAGTACAGGTAAAATTTCAGATCGTTGATTAACTTTACAAGGACATTTCAGATTGCAGATGTCAGTAAGATATATGTCATGCTTTCCATATCTAGCAACGAGCAACGTGTTTTCATAATCTTGCAACATATTGCAAGGGATGCAACTGAACGTAGATGGAAGAATAACAGGAACACCGGGTGGAATATCCCTGAGAGGACTAAACAGGTAATCAGTCAATCTATTGTAGGATGATGCGCGAAGCTGAGTTTGATTACTCTTAATGAACTGCAACCGACATCCTTCAACTTTTACGTCGGTGATCGCTAGTTGTTGTTGGAATATATCCCTAGTTTTATGAATGGAATTGAAATCTTGCTTTATTGCAAGACGATGCCAGTGAAACCTGCATTGTGAGTTCCATTCTTACACGTGTTTGACGTTCTGGAACATATCGTAATGAGGGATCGCAACCAGGTTCACCATGAGGAAATAGTGATGGGTTTGTCAAAGGATCTTTGTGGCATGAATCATGATTTGTTCCTACCCGTGATACAGAGCAATACCTTTCTGAACAAGTTGGGTTCCATCATCTCCAGTATAAATAATTTTAATTTCATAAACAAGTGCTTGCTCAAATCGTCCAATAACACTATCACGTCTAAAATACATCGTTACATGTCATTCCTTTTCATTATGTTCTTCCATTCGATGTAATTCTCCCTGTTCAATATGAAACGTATTTTTGTGCGTCTGAGCATTAGGATTACAGATGCAGAAGATATTGTTTATAGTTGCATTGACAGTTATTGGTGGTGTTTCCATCCTTATCAGTGTATCTTCTGCTGTATAAACAATATACAGCTGTTCATTTTCTGGGTGAAGATGTGTAGTGTAGTGATATATTTGATCTCACCTTCTAAAGCAGTACGTACATCTCCATCACGTACACGAATATTCATTCAAACAAGAATGCGTTGTGGTGGCTGCAGATGTCGTTTATGAAATTAATTTCGACAATGTTCTTTTCAGAGAAGGCACAAAGGGATTTGGGAAACGGTTGCGATGATGCAATATCCATTTTTCTATTTTAGCAAAGATTGTATGATTCTGAAAAGAAGTGTTCGACACTGAGGGCATATCACATTCAGAAGACTAATATTAAACCGATTACCTACATTCATATTAGATTTTTCAACAATTCAGTCAATGTTAGTTTATCATCTGTTTTCAGAAACTGTTCCCTGTCATCTTCATTCGTATTTTCTCATCTGTTTCGATCAGTTTCTTTCATTCTCTACTGATAACGCTAACCTTCTTCTCCATTTATGTTAGATTGCCTTTTGTATTTGTAATCTCACTTGCTGTCGAATTCGGAAAGTATATTATATATAATCGTTCCTTATTGACTTTAATAGACTGATTCTTCAATATTTTTCAAAACATTACAAATTTGAAACACTGACTCCAAATCAATCTACTAATCCTAACCCCAAACCCTTCTACGCAATAGTAAGTCCAGGTTAACGCTAACCCTACCTACTTAAACTAAACCAAAACATATCTACTCAATAGTAACCCTACAAATTGAGCTTAATCTTAACCCTACTCACTAAGTGGAACACTATCCTTACCCTCTAAACCAAACACTAATTCTACATACTATCGTTTACTCCAAACGTACCAACTCACCAAGGATATGTAAGAAATTAAAAGCATATCAATGGTTTTTTTTTATCATTATCTTTGTCTAATGAATATAATTTTAAACCATGCTGAAACGCCATTGGTCCCTTAATCTAAAAGACTATTTGGAATACCTTCCGAACATAAAGTTGGCATAACCTGTAACGAATCGAACCGACTGAACTAGAAACAGTTTTAGCAGAGGAAACAAAATAAGGTTCATCAATTTGAGAGGTGATTTCTTTTTATTCTGTTATAATATTAGCCAAAAGTTGGAAAAATCTAGCATGTAGTAGTTTTAGCAAAAAAAAAAACAAACTCTGAGTTCACAATTCTGCATTGAAGACTTTGTTGCGTCATGATTCCGCTGTTATTTCATTTTATACTCTTCATTTATTTCGGTCTCCCCTTGTGTCTGCAATGTAATGGACTGAAATTGACTCATTATTCTGTCGTGTATCTTTCTTCCTCCCCTCTGTTTCACTCATTCCCTAATAACAGCGAGAACAACGACCAAAGCAACAACCTCAACAATACCAGAAACAACAACAACAATAACAGCAACAGCAACAGCAGCTACTACTACTACTACTACTACTACTACTACTACTACTACTACTACTACAACAACAACAACAACAACAACAACAACAACAACAACAACAACAACAACAACAACAACAACAACAACAACAACAATAATAATAATAATAATAATAATAATAATAATAATAATAATAATAATAATAATAATAATAATAATAATAATAATAATAATAATAATAATAATAATGATAATGATAATAAATTACTTGGAACTTAGACAACTAAACTGACTAACCCGTCCAAGCGAGAACACCAGACTTGGTAATCGTTTACAAGAAGAGGAGAACTTGCCAGACAATAAACTAGGCCGTGCCTGCAGACCACGGAGTAAATAAGAGAGAAATAGAGCCAAAAAAACAACAAAAAATACTGGAAAATAACAGGGCCTGGCAAGAGAACTGATGAAGGTGTGGAACATGGATGTCAGGATGGTACCAGTGATAATAGGTGCACTCGGACTGCAACAAAGACATTGAAGGCGAGACTGCAGGAATCAGGGGTAAAAAGATGGATCAGGACCGTGCAGACCACTGCACTGATAAGGACTGCACCAATTCTGAGAAAGTGCTAGGAATATAAAATCTACGACCCAAATTGTTAGCAGTGGCCCAACAGAAGAGGAGGAGGAGGGAAGAAGAAAAATAAAAACAAAAACAAGAAAACAAAACTAAAGTAAATGATGGTAGACATACGAACCACGATTCACTGGAAGAAAAGGGAGGATGCAAGAAATAAGCTAAAGAAGTGTATGATCACACAGTGTTTGGATGATTACAAAAAAAAAATTACCATTTGTAATATCAATGATACAAGTAAACAGGATCTTGAAAAGTAGCAAAATTTACCAAAAAGTCAAAACCTTCAGATAAATGGATGACATGGAGCTGTTTGCAAAGTTAGTTAACTGAGTAAAAAGATACAGCAATGACTTTGGGAAAAAAATGCACAGTAATGTTAATGCATAAGGGGAGGCTCATACTGGCAAATTGAATTGACTTTTGCAAGGTAAACTTACAGATTTGGATGAATGGATTCAAAATCATCATTAGCATTTCTTGTTTAGTTTATCTCGCCATATTCTGTTAACCACGGTTTTGCCTGTAATTTTCAGGGATCCATTATGTGGGTTCTGATGAAAAGCAGTTGTCAGCAATTTCTAGCTACCTAACAAGTCCATGTCTACTTGAGTTTTATCTTATGGATACTATAATATTTCTGACTCATGTTTTTCTTGTAAAAAAAGCTGTTTTGAGATATCTCCATATCATATCATGCATGATTCGTTCCTATGCACGTTGCGTGGTTGTCAGAATAAGCGTCAATCTTTTGATTAGGTTCCATATTTCAAGTGATAATCGGGAGGATGCATCGTTGGTATTCCCTTTTTCGGACACATGGACTTTGTTGCTCTTGAAGGTTGCGGTTATTCTAACGAAAGCTTGGCATTCTAAATTGATTTTTTGCTCGGTTTCTCCTTCTTTTGATGATTCCACGAACATTTGTTGTCTTAAGTAGATGTGGTGATCTACTTGGTTCAGTCCTGCGTTTTTCGATTTTGAACACTGTGTCTATGTCCTCAACATGTTTGATTTATATGACTTTCGTTTTGTAGAAGTAGATGTACATATCGACTGTCTTGCTTGCTTCAATCAGTTTGTATAGTATTATTTGGTGGACATGAAAGTTTCCCTGCAAAGAATACAATGGTGTCTGCAAGTGTGAGGTTACCAAGGTAATCGCTGTCTATTCTGATTTTTTTTTCAAGATTAGGTATCATAAGATCATCTCTAGTCAGGCAGTGAAGTGTTTCAGTGAGCCTTATATTTTGTTCCACTCTTTTCTATGATTGTGAGGGATCAGAGTCTTTATGTAACAAAATAAAAGAACTAGTCCGATTCCTTTATTCTCCTAGGCTAAGTTCCAGAAGATGATCTCTAGTCAGGTGATGAATTGTTTAGGTTAACCTTATCTAACTTACCCCTTTTTATAATAGGAATGACCCAGGGTCTTTATGTGGCATGATAAGGGAACTACTATGTCGGCAGATATGTCGCAATACTGACTTATACAGCGATTTACGCCACGTTGAATGATAGCATCAATAACCTTGGGAATCACCAATGTGTTGAAGCAATCTCGAAGTCAGCATGCTACCATTTTATAGTCTGCTGTTTTTCTTTTCTCTTTTAGTTCGTTCACCAACTGGAGATGGTCAATTGATGAGTCGCTTCTTTTGAAGCCAGCTTGTTCTCGTCGTTCGTATTCATGTAATTTTTGTGATTCAATTGGTGATTAATTTGCTAGATGCAGTTAAGTACGCTCTTTTTTTGATCGTTTATCCTATGTATAACAGATAATCTTTGACTCTCTGCTTCCCAAATCTTTTAACATTGATTAAACATTTGTTTGACTCAACCAAAACCAGTATGCATAAATAGTGGTCATACGGAAAGAATTTGAACGAATTGGTTCTTCGGAAAACACATTCTAAAGGTTTCAATAGGGAGTTCTATTTCAAGTTCCAATATATGCATGTATTCGTATTCTTAATAAAAAGATCTATCATATAAGACGATTTCATTAAGTTTTAAATATTAGATAGAATCAGTTTTATTACTAGTATATCCATTTCTTAGCTATTCTAGGGTATAAAAGTGTAACTTTTCCGAGTCGTACACTTTAGTTGATATTATCTACGTGTTGCATTTGCAAGAGAAGTTGTTGTTACACCGATTGCTTGATTGATCTTTATGCACACTAGTGTTCATCGAATCTATCGTGGTCAAAATACTATTTCTATATGGTCACAGCAGGGAAAAATCTTTTCTTTTTTATCCGGAAAATAGTTTCATTTCCTGTGTCGTTTCATCGGTAAATGATTGCATCTAAGTTCTTCACTATGCAGCATTGTTTGCAGTGGATGATAACAAGTGAGCAATTGCAACATTGCAATATCCTCACCTTTGGTCACATCATATACACAGAAGAAAGGCAAACTGCTTTTTATCACACTTATTTCAGAATGGTTATGAATTTGGGATAATTCTATCTTTTTTTTTAATTAACTCGATATTTTTTTTCATGTTTTGTATTTATTTTCGTTGAAACTGTTTCTTGTGGGTTCAACATATTTATACAATCTTACTTCTAATCAACAACAGAATGTTCAATGAAGCGCCTAGTGTGAATTTTGAGGAACAAAGTTCAAGGGACACCTTAACTCCAGTTTCAGATGAATCTCATCCAAAGCAACTTTCCACCACAGAGCACAAAACTCGAGCTTATCACCAGATCACGTGGCTCTGAGTGGAAGATTTTAATCATTTAGGAGGTTCAACAAGGGACACATCCCTATTGAGTATCGAATAAATCTGATTTAAATTAGATAAAAAAACACGATTTCAACTCATAAAGTTTTATTATTACCAGATTATGCAACCATGACTCGATTATTTTACTAGCTGAGGAGCATCTTATCAAGGGACATCTCTTTATCAAGTTTCTTCTGAAACTACGAGGGGTCAGACTGCCAAACGGACATAGCAACCTATAGAGGAGCAAGAACAGCCTAAAAAAATCTCTAAGATAAATCAACTGGATTAGGAGCAGTTGAAACTAATCAGCACTGAAGGAGTGGATGCAACAGTTGACGTCATACTATAATCAAAAACTGAATAAGATCAGTTCATATATACCTGTAATGCATGGGAGAAAATTATGTTTTGATTTCCAATATTTCAGGCTTTTTTTTACCTTAACTTGATGTATAAAAATATCAATCAAGTTTGTGGACCCATCATCAAACCTAGCCGATTCTTCCTTAGTCGATGGCGTAAAATTCCACACAGCTCCTATGAACTTTTGGAGTTATTGTGTGGACAATTGACGGTTATGGGTGAATATATATATACCTGTTCCAACGTCTATGTGTATAACCCATTGGCCTAGCATTTCATTAGTAGACAACAATAAGGTTATAATTTTATGTATTTTCTTTTTCATGCTCTCCAGACTCCCAACCACCAAGGAAGATACATTGAATATTTCAAAATTATAGAAAAAAAAAAAAAAAACGTTTTTCGAAAGAATCGAAGACAAATTCAGTTATCAACAAATTGAGGGAACTTTTCACGCTAAAATGGTTTTATCTATCCATCAAGGTTGCTACATACTACTAATGAGTGAATGAATGAAAGAGTGTTTATGTGTGTGTATGCGTGTATGTATGCGTGTAAGAGAGAGAGAGAGAGAGAGAGAGAGAGAGAGAGAGAGAGGGAGAGAGAAGGGAGGTAGGAGGTAGCTGAATTCAGCACTATAAACAATAGTTTATTTCATTTCAAAATCTTCCATGGATGCCAAAATGAAAAGATCTTGACTTTGCAAAATCTAATCATAATTTAGCATTTTTCAACGAACCAACAATTTTACACCATGTTTTATATTGATGATCATGCTACAGGACGTTCATTGATGGAAGGATCTTGTAAATAAAGTATTCTTGCTACTTGGAGGACGAAAAGTAAGTCATTTGATTTTTTATGGTCATGATAATTGGAAGACTGTCGAAAGAAAATGTGTTTTTTTATTGCTGGGACACAATAGACATTGGGAACAAAAATTTGACAGAAAAACGTTCGCCGAAAATGCTGTCGTTGCGCTTAAAAAGAATTATTTTATTTAAAAACAACGATCTTTTTTTATTCTATTGATGGCATGGAATGGAATAGCTTGTGTCTCGTGAAAACTGGACTAAATTTGCTTCCGGATATATATATATATATATATATATATATATATATATATATATATATATATATATATATATATATATATATATATATATATATATATAATCGTATCTTGATCATGAGAAGAAATTGTAATTCTTAAAAGTTGTAAGATTAATCTTTTTTAGAATTTTTGATTAAATTGAATATCGCCAATGTAAATAAGGTTCTTGTATTGTTTAATTCATTTAAACCTAAATTTGTTTGTAATCACCACTGTTGGCCTTCTCGGGACAGGAATTCTACTCTTTTCTCTGTATTTTTATCAACTCTTCAACAAACACTCATCTAGTTAACTCAGCTCACTTGATAGAAAGATTCAAGCAACCATCTTGATGAAACACTTATCGCCAATAAAGGTGACTTGCAATCAATTTATGATTTTACAGGAGTTGAACGGATATACTTTTCCTACAAACAAGTATGTTTTAAAACTCTTTTATATTTCTGATTCCTGTCTAACCTGTTGTTTATGATTTGAAAACAATCAGTTGGTATTTTTTGTACTCGATTCAAATACTCTATTTTAAAATGGCAGATACTTCCGTTCATATTTTTGTAGTGTTTAAATTCCCATATTTTACTCGTTTATAAACCACACTTAATCATTTTGCTATGTTATATATGATCAGACTTCAGGGGAGAATAATCATAATGTGAAATGTCAAACATAAACAGATATACATGATTTTGCACAGGAAAAAGTGACGAAACGAAAGACAACATTTCATCCTTGCGTAAGTTATGCGGATGGGTCCATATATATATATATATATATATATATATATATATATATAGAGAGAGAGAGAGAGAGAGAGAGAGAGAGAGAGACAGAGATTAAGGTAGAGGGAGAGAAGAGAGAGAGAGAGAGAGAATCGTCTATAATAAGTACACCCTTCTCACTGCATACAAACTGTGCAATACATTATTTTTTTAGAGAAACATATATAATCAAAACATATATCATATGGTATTATTAATAACCAAACTATACCAATTGTAATTCTGTTACCAGATATCTAATTACGTTGTCATTTCAATTCATATATATGAGAGAGAAAGAAAGGGAGAGAAAGAGAGTGAGTGAGTGAAAGAGAGAGATAATAAGAGTGAGTGGAAGAGGTATAGAGATAGAGAGATATAGATAGATAGATAATACCCACGTAAAATAACAGACTACATCTATGACATAACTTATACAAATATCCATGCTCATGCACTTTCAATTGAAAATGCTCCAATATTAATGTGTTCACTATGCAGGAACAATATTAAACTCGATTGGAATAATTTTTTTTGTCAAAAAGCGCATGTTGTACCAACTAATTTTGGAATGATGTATATGATAACAACCTTGAAAAGATAGATGTATCTAGTTGATGATTAGGTACCCCAATAAGTAATTAATTTTCGATCCTACCTCCAAGCCTACAGAATTAGGTGGGTATTTGTGATTTTTTTAATCGTCTGCATAATTAAAAGGGAATATTTTAAGCATATTGGTGGATCAGTCGTAATGTGATCATTAATATATAAATTGTAAATTTTGTGAGAAGTATGTTTGAATTAAAGTTGATCTTACCAATTAAGCTCTCGGGGAAAAATGATCATGGTCGAAAACTTATTTCATTAATAACATCTATATAAGATGTAATTAAAATAAATAACAACTGAAAATAATTCAAAAGTCAAATTGAATTTATATCATATACACAACACAAAGAGGAGCATATGTCATTTTTCATCGGTGAAAATAATCCATTCATTACCTACCTTTTGTAATTATCATAGGAAAAATGGAGATTTATACATTTCCAAAATTGGTTTCTATATCTATAATAATATCACTAAGAATAATTACTGTTTTTTGGGATCTTCGCACAAATTATGTCTATTATGTCTGAACGTAGATCAAGTAACAACATATATCCACTGTACTTTAGAATTCTCCCTTATTTCTATCAGCTAATCATGCAAAAGTTGTTGTCTTGATAGATTCAATTCTTGTTCAATGTCCCAATTTTTCAAAATCCCCCAAAAGGCTACTGGGGGCTGTTCAAAACGGACTAATGATGTTGGTCACTCTTTATTTCAATGTTCCACAATTTTTCAATTATCTCACTAAGTCTAAATATGTTTGTCCGTCTTCGCTTCTGTTTTGGTCAGTAGAAACAATGACATCCACTATCCTACAATTCTTCACTGTGTTCATAAGGATTACATCGTGCCTTGTAACTTAGATTTAGATATCAGTTTGAATTTTACAAATGATTACCTCTTTTTATTCCTCAGACCAGGTTATGGTAATAACATATTTCATCGATTTGCATGGTGGAATTCCTTTTGCTTATACATGACTGAGTGGACTACCTTATCCGTCCTGTTATATCTATTTTGATAATCCTTACAGATTAATTTCATCATTAAATGATCGATAATTTTAGGTGTTCACGTAGTTAATATTTATTATTCAATACAGTCATGTCTATCTTGACCTTGATATATTTTGCTCAACTGTGAAATTCAGTTTCTCTCTCAAAGTGTCTGTACCATTGCAAGTGAAAGTATCCGTATTTACACGCACCGTGTGAATCTCCAAGCAACTGTATCGTTGATAACCGTGCACCCCGAATTAAATCCATCGGATCAAAGGAGGGTGACGAAAATCGAACTGGAAAAATGAGTTCGGGAAGATGGATAAGTTATCATCTATTTTCTGCCGCCAGCATTGTTGCTCAGAGAGGAAGTGCAAAGAATCAAACAACTTATCATTGATAATCATACTGTTCTATCCGTTACAGCATTGACCCCCCCCCCACAAAAAAATATTTTATACTGTTTATATCAGGACGTTGGAAAGATTAGAGTGAGGGTCCGCTGCTATTCAGCCGATCAAATAAGTCCTAAATCTAACTTACGCTACTCCTGCTATAATATTCCAACTGAATGATTACTTCACTCTTGTCTTCCTCTCTCGGCTTGGCCTCTTGGCTAAGATCAAAGTGTAGTATCGGATTTTTGACGCCTTCGGATGGAAAAGACGATCAGTCCTTTGTCAGCCTTCGGGTTGAGAAGTCGATCAAGGTCCGGGATAATCCTCATCCTGGAACCAATGACCAGCATGCTCAGGCTTGTCCTCAGAGCAAAAGCAGGATTCGTCCTGCAACCCATGTCAAGCATGCCCTAATGACTCCGTGCAATCGCACGCCAAGAAGTTAGGGAGCTTTGAAAACAAAGTCCAGCTTGACCTGATCTCTTGCGAAATCATGCGCAAGGAGTCAGGTAGCTCACTCTGCCTACATGTTTTCGAACGTGTGGGACCCGGGTTTAATCCGACCTCGTGTCAAATTTGTAGTCGTGAGGATACAAATAAATTTCTCGGCCTCTTGGCTAAGATCAAAGTGTAGTATCTGTTCTTTGACGCCCTTGGGCTGAGAAGTTGATCAATGTCCAGGATTGTCTCAATCCCAGAACCACTGACCAGCATGCTCAGGCTCGTCCTGAGAGCATCAACAGGTCCCGTCCAGTGAACCGAGTCAAGCTTGCCCTAAAACACGTGTCCCGAGTTAGGGAGCCTTGAAAAACAGGATTCGTCCTATGGACATAGTCCAGCTTGTCCCGAACTCCTTGCATAAGGAATCGGGTCGCTCACTCTGCCTGCACGTTCTCGAACGTGTGGGACCTTACCTTAATCCGACCTCGTGTCATATTTGTAGTCGTGGGGATGCAAATAAATAAACTCAGCCCAGCCAGCCGAAAAAAACTGAGCATTCCGTGCACCAACTGGACGTCTCCCACTGGCCAAAAACATTTTTCCCCACTGCAAAATTCTAACCAATTGAAAATAGCAATTTAGTATTCGAAATTTTCAAAGTACCTAAAAGTTTACGAGCAATAATTACTCTCCATGGATCAGAGAGTCTCTGTACGTTGGCAATTTATTTGCGCTAACATTGTGAGTGTAACAAGACTAATTCATATTTCTCTACCCATTACTTCTTTTTAAACATAGGAAAACTTCGTTTTCCAAACTACACGCTGACTATACCGAGTGGTGAACAGTGCCCTCTGCATCACCATGTTCCTTACATCAAACCTGACATGATATTTGTTTAAAATGTCCATCGAATAATTTTTTTATTGATTTTTACCTCATCGCATTACAGCCCTTAGATACCAGATTTGTCATCTTGGCAATCATACAACAAATTAATCAACTTAAAATACTCCGTCTTAGGTTGTCCTAAAGTCTATTGATAGCCGACACTGACCATTCTTGATCCGGACATTTGATCTCATCATCTCTCCTTTAGCTTGTCGTCCATCAACGTCATTATCTAGGGCATAGTCTTCAAATCTTACGTTTTTTGACCCGAAGTTCATAGTTACCGCCTTAGTTGACGATGGGCTTTTGATATCTTATTGTGGGTGCAGAGTATGGATCCATGCCTTTGGTAATTATTAACATTTGTAAGTATATCTAATATTTACGATAAGATGCCTATGATATTGACCCTTTCAAGATTTTTTTTTGTCTGGTTCCAATTTCTGTCTGAAGATTTTAATAAATTTCACTGGTTAATAAGATATACATATAAATAATAATAATAATAATAATAATAATAATAATAATAATAATAATAATAATAATAATAATAATAATAATAATAATTAATATATATATATATAGATAGATAGGTAGGTAGATAGATAAAGAGAGCCTGAGAGGGAGAGAAAGGGAGAGAAATGGACAGTTAGAGACAGGGTACGCATGCTGCTTTGATAATGGTTCGCTTCAAAGCAGGACACTATTTTGTTTCCACCTTTATTCGTAAGACCAAAAACGTGTCTTCAAGCGAACTGTCAAAAAGTACGAGTAATTTCAAGAAAAAGATATAGAGCTATGTGCATATATAAGAAAAATGACAATGTCAAGTGTTTGGAGGAAAAAGAAGCACTAATCATCACAAGCTGATGGGATCAGCAGACATAACTTTCATACATTTTGATTCAAGTGATGCTAATTTGTATAAGCTCAAGGGCTAACAAGAGTAGTTGGGAATAAATTGGGATTGGAAAATTATTTCACAAGAACTTTCTGAATTATGAGGCATGCCTGCAAAAGAGAAGTAACCTGGCTTTTATCTAAATGAGACCATCAGACTTCAGCATCGATGGGAAGCATATAACTTTCTTAGCCACTAGGTAAAACCCTGGTACAATCAACAACAATTATTACTACACTAATAGAAAGAAAAATCTCAATTACTGTTGGATAGATTTTTATCTGAACATAAAAAAACAAAATCATAATGGGGACAAAGCAAGAGTTTCGTTTTCCTCAAGTTATTGCATCATTTTACTCATAGACGTCCGCTGCTACTTTTATAGTGGGATAAAGATTTTGCTTGAAATGTATATCAGTGACAACCCTGTTATATGATAAACATTCCTACTGATCCAATAGAAAAAGGAGGGTGCATTGTTTGCAACTCTAACATCCCTCATGATTGTACACCAGTGTTTCTGAAGTTTCATTGAAACATGAAGAAGGAATCCTATTTCTTTTGAAATTTAGCTTTCAAACATTGGTCTGGACTCTCAGAGAAGAGTCAAAATAAGTGTCGTTGGTGTCAAGGTATTACGTCTGCCAAATGAAAATGACATGCTACATGTCATGCAATTCCTTAGAGGGATAAACAGATAGATGATTTGAAATCTTGGGCGAGCGATTTCTTAGAACACGTTTTCGATAACTCATACTTGTAAGTTCTCGCTCAGTGCTATATTTACAATAATTCTGTTTCATAGTCCACAATATGTCAGACAAGAGAGCTAGAAGCAGTTGGGTATCAGGCGCTGAGAATCATGAATCCATTGGCATGGCCAATATAAAATAGATCACTGTTTCCCTTACTGTGAGGTGTCAGAGACATGATGCCAAATCTGACTTGGGAATTCAGCTCGCCTGAAGCAATTAATCAGTTGGTGTCATTCAATATATCATATCTATGTTGGGCATTTAACTTAATTTCCTAATAATGATAATAATAATAATAATAATAATAATAATGATGATGATTATGATGATAATAATAATAATAATGATAACAATAATATTAATAATAATATTGATAATAATAATAATAATAATAAGAAGAAGAAGATGAAGAAGAAGAAGAAGAAGAAGAAGAAGAAAAAGGAGAAGAAGAAGTTGCTTAGTGGTTACCGCTGGACACGCAAGCCTACTCAGATGTTCGGCCCTCCTTTCATCATATCTTTTCCCAATCTATCAAAGCTGTGCCTTCACCACCATTTGTATGTTTTTGTGGAAAATCACTATTTGCAGAAGGGGGTGATTACTCAATCTAGACTTCAATCAGAAACCGAAAGGAACAAACCATGTTCAAGCCATTCTTTTTTTTTCTTTTTTTTTTTTTTGGTTTGCCAAAATTGGCAATAGGGTATATCTTCATAGCTATGATAAAGAGAACGACTGGCCAAAATGTCTGAAAAGAAATAAACGAATCTCTTGGAGCCGGCCATTCAAGTGGAATGTCTCTTTAAGTTACCCAAACATTGCATCTCATTTTTCATCGTGTTTTATTCGCTTTTCATTTTGTAATATGCAGATGTTTCAACGGGATAAAAATGTGTTACAGTGCTTGAGCAAAGGCGAAAGATTTTCTCTAAGTCAACCATATAAGAGGAAAATCGACCCTCGTTGTAATCAAACGTTAGTGTGTAAATTCATTTTTTCAATTCACGTCTTTATTTTGAGTCTAATATTTTTCTGATATTGTTATACGTGCACATGTTGATTGGAGGAGAGCAGAGCTATAAGTGAAGAAATTAAGATATAAGTACATGAGTAATTGGTGGAACGCATATTCCTTCTGCTTTTTATCCCTTACAAGACCGCGAACGGCCATGTAACACCCCATCAAGAACGAATACAATCGGTGCTGAGGATCAGTGGTGCTCAGAGAAACCAAGATTGAATTAAGTGTCAACTAACCCACTAGACCTTACAGCACCACTGATCAACAAACCATAGAAATGCACAATATGAATACAACTGCAAAAGTGGGGTACAAATTCATGATTTGTGCATCAGATAAGTATTCTGTATTGGTTACAATTCTGGCTTGATTTCCCTTGATGGCCTACCGGGGGGTGGAGTCATTACCTAGCAATCTCTTTGTAAAAATAAGAGGAAGGTGGAAGTACAAAGACCACAGATTAGGTATTTATTGTTACGTAAAAAGTAAACTACTTTAGGCATTACAGACAGCATATATAGAAGGAAAAAACATTATAGACATTAAGTCGGTGTCTGGCTAACAAAGCAAAACTAATTCTAAAAAGAAACTAGATACCAGAGATTGGAACTGCAGGAAATCTATGATAATATAGAAAACAGAGAAAATGACTTACTTTCAGAGGAATAACACCACACAACCAACATGATAGACAACAAAGAAGAATTACATAAGTGCCTTGACTGAAATACAAAAAAAATAGCGACATGAAATACTATGGATACAATGAACTTCTGGGAGGACATATGGGGTTGTCAGAAAAGACACAACGAACTACAAAAATGGTTTAATACAATAGGAAAAGGATTCCAAGATAGAGTAGAAGGAGAAAAAATACACCGATGATGTCCCAAATTGCAAAACCAGGGGCAGAACAATCTAAAACCAGAAAGACCCTAGAAAAAAAGAATCCAGGCGAGCAACTGTCGATCAATCATGCGCTCACTTATTATGCGCGAAATTTTAACTGGACAAATAGCAGAGAGAATGTATATTTCAATTGAATGGAAGAGGACTCTTATTAGAAGAACAGAAGGGAAGCAGAAAGGAACCCAAAAGACTGAATGACTTGCTACGTATCAACCAGATGATTCTGGAAGGAGTAAGGAAAATAAGAAGAAATGTTGCATTGCAATGTTCGATTACAAAAAGAAAGATGCGACATGATCCTATGTAGTATTTTCGAATGCCTTAGGAGATGGGTAAACAAACGGTAAGATTATTAGCCATTGGTATGAAAAACTGCAAGCTATTTGTAATTTGGGGACGGACTACAGTGGTTGAAGGAATAAACTTGGCGGACAACAAAACTTGAAGAGTATTAAGCATGCACAACCAATATCGATACCTTACGATTTTCAAATGTGACTCTATAAAGCAAGTAAAAAAGGAAAACAAAAAAAAAAAAAATTCCCAAGAGAATGAAACATTTTAGATGCGAATTTGAATAGCAAAAAATTGATAAAAGGGAAGAACACACGAACAGTGACAATAGTCAGATGCACCGGACCATTTCTTGGATGGTGAAAGAATGAAATCGAATTAATACAATGGCAAACTTGGAAACGTATGCCGCTGCATGAAGCCCTGCACCCTAGCGATGACACACATACACGAGGTATGTAAGGAGAAAAAGGGCACAGATTTCATCAGAATAAATGATTGAATAGATAAATGGCCTGAACAGTTTTGAGAAGCATATGAAAACATGCAGTGTAGATATCATAAGGAGCCTTCGAAGCAGAAAGCAAACAATTAAAGGGACTGAACGAGGTAATAATGTAAAACGAGGGAATAAGGAAAAATAATGAGAATAGAAAAGACCGCATGGTGAACACCAAAAGATAGAAAACAAAGCTGACGAATGACCATGGGCATGGCTATCAACCTCAAAACCGAAACAGCATACCTCATTATTGCAGCCCAGGACAAATGCATCGGGACAAGGCGGATATAGACAGAACCCAGCCAATAGTGCATTTGTAAATCAGCAACTGTGGCAAACTAGCCCAGGGGAGTAGGGAAACAGGCACAGTGGAGTAGCAACAGTCAGAGAAGAGAACCTGCCAAATCGTTGACATGGCTGTAATTGCAGATGATAGAGTGAATAGGAAATATAGTGAAAAACTGGAGAGATACCAGCTCTTGTCCTGGTTACGAAGAAAGGTATGGAACATGAAGGTCAGGATAGTACCAATGATATTGGAACAGTGTCAAATACATCGGGGTCAAGTTTGAGGGAGTTGCAGATACGAAGGGGATTGAGACAACGCAGACTAAAACTCTACTGGTGTCTCCAAAATTCTAAGGGAATACTGGAAGTATGACTAACGTCCCCGAGTTGTCAACAAGTTGTTTAACAGTTAGAGCGTAGATGTTATAAGTATCAGAAAGGTAAGGGGAGCTGGGATTACAAACCACATCGCTGTCGTGATGATCATCAGACATCTAGTGCGAACATATAGTTGCCATGATGATGATGATATCCATGGAGGCAAGATGATCCTGAAAGGAGTAGGAAAATGGAACATCGCAATGAGATGGATAAACGATAGTAAAGCATGCGAAATGATTCCACATACCTGGATAATGGAATGCCTCAGAATGTTCAAGATCAGTGAACCAGTGATGAGATACATTGCCAACTCTATTAAAAACTGGAAAGTAGACTTGACAGTCACAGGAGAAAATCTAGCAGAAGTAAGTATAAAAAGGGAAAACTCACAGGGAGATTCGCTGTCTCCATTACTATTTGTTCTACCTATGACAACAACTCCTGAAAAGCAGCATAGAATACCAATTCTCCAAAATAAAAGGGAAAGTTAACCATGCAAGTGACATGGGGAAGAGCTCGAGTCACTGTTCAACAAAGTGAAGGAATACAGTGATGACATAGGGATGGAGTTTTGAATAGGAAAATGTGCAATAATGGTAATGCACATGTTACGTGTTTGTATGTGTGCGTGTGTGTGTGTGTGTGTGTGTGTGTGTGAGAGAGAGAGAGAGAGAGAGAGAGAGAGAGACTTGGGAATTTGAGAGACGTTTAGCGATAAAAAATGTGTTATATTTGACTGAAGAATTTTATCGGTTCAAATCCAGCCTGTTGCATTTTCTCTTTTTGAATTTTCGAATGACCGATAACTACCAGAAAAACTGGATTTTCCAAATTAAAATGACTTTACAAACTCCAATCAGATATTCGTAACTACCTAAATTTCCTCTTTGCGCAATGTGTAACACCTTAAATGATTTGCTTTCACATTTATTCAGCTCTTCGTGTAATCGAGAAATCAATGCTTTTATTGGGTGTTAAACTCCAACATTTCGTGTGATTGAACATGCGTTAGATGGAAACCAAAGGAATCAGTACTCTGTTTTCTAGCTTCAACATTCCCGTACGGAAAAAAGTACCCGTAAATCTTTAACATGAACTAGGCAGAAAACTACACCGCGGTGTAGTGATAATAAAAATGTCCCTAAATATTATTACAGTAATTACTATTGTTTGATCCTTAGGTTTTCTCTGTTTGTGTCCCTGTATCCATTTAAAATATCCTTAGTAAAATATCGATAACGCAATCATTTATTTTGTAAGTATGAATTTTTATCAATTTCTTTTCCACTTAGTGAATCTCACAAAGAAGAGCTCAAATCTTTGTCATTTTGAAGACTTTTAGAATATTTAGAACTCGATTGAATTAATTCCTGTCGGACGGATACATTTTTCTGATGAGTTTGACTTTTTGCTACTATAAGAAAAAGAAATTTTGGTTGAAAAGAAATACATAATCAAATAAATCTGTCTCAAAAACTCATGAAAATATTTTTTTTTATTTATTATCGATTCAAAATCATTTGTAAGAGAAAATCTCTTGCCAAAGTAAAAAAACAAAAAAAAAACTAAAAACATTACTAGCATTAGTGGAGACTAAGTCAACCTTTGCTGGTGCAACAATTGAACACTTGAATACTCAAATAAATATAATTTAGACGTCGTTCGAAGTCATCCTCATTTTTAGTTTGAAGATTTTCTGTATCTAGTTGTCCATACTCAGGGAAACATTTGATATTTGTCATTTTAGAAAATGTCAAATTCACCTGTACAGCTTCACAGAACGCTATGAATGACTTCGTAAAAAATTCCTTCCATGTGTTCTTTCAAGTCTTTAAAAGACTGAAATTCAATCCTCCAATGACGCAAAAAAAAAATTTTTCCTGGTTTATTTCTTTTGCCCGGGTAATTGTAACTTTACCTGTCCACTTGGATAAGCACTTGCTTATTACACCTTTTATGAAAAAAGAGAAGAATAAGGATAATTGATAGATGACGAAAATGTTGCCACACAAGTCAAAACTTCTTTCTTTTTTCATTTAATGGTTCTTTTTGGGCGGGCAAAACTACATACAATTCAATGCTCGTTTCCAATTTTTCTATATCCTTCCGTATAATCTGGAAATAAATTTTCCATTATTAGATTTAAGTTGATAAAATTCACAATGAATAAACCAGAAAGCACTCTGTGCGCTTACCCTAGTAAACAACTTACATTAACTAAAACGTTAATGAAGATCAAATAAATCACATTGGAGAGGGCATCAAATGTATAAATTCTGAGTTAACAACACCTCTCAAATGAAAACAAATAATGGATTCACACCAAAATTCAACCAATTCTTCAGCATTGTATGACCCACTCTTCCACAAAGTTCAATTAGAATTATTGGAAAAATTATAGGAATCGTTAATAGAGACGGACAGACGGACAAGAGTCGATGTACATAAGTCTTCCAACATAGTTAATAGTAGTAAATAAATAAAGATAAAAAAAGTTAAATCGAAATTCCGTAAACCTTGGAATATAATGTTCATACTAAAATCAAGTTTTGTTTATTTGTGATAGAGACTGAAAGTGGATGAAATGGAGAGATTGTATCTCTCATAGCTCACATATTTTTTGGATTAGCTTTGCAAGGGTACTCTGTCTCGTCGTAATAGTTATTTCTTGTTAAAGTACCCCTGTATTATTGGTAAATTATACGATATGAATTTATAGTTACGAGCTATAGAATAAGAAGCATTTCCCTATATTTAGAAGACCATACCATTGATTTAATATTCGGTAAAAATAAACTAAAAAAATCAACATCATATACGCGCTTTAAGCATTGTATATTTAATTCGTGGTTTGTTTATACTCTAGGCGTTAGATAAATAAAGTTTTTTTCCCGCCGAAAATCTGAGGTAAATGTTTTTAGTTCCACTTTTCTTTGTTGGGAAATATCCATCCTTTCATTATTTCAACGGTGACGAACTAAAATTCAAAGAGAGAAGGTGTGTAGTTAGTTATCATGAACTCTTATTGTACTTCAAACAGCACTATTCAATGATATACGTTCTAATGGCACCTTAGTTTTCATATCTATTTTTGCATCAACAGTGAATGAAGATATTAATGTATAGATTCAAAAACTAGCAAACCTTAGGAATAATGCCAATGAAAGTGACCACGAAATTCAAAAATCAATAATACAATGATATTATTTCATTTTTATTTGTACTTTATATTTCATAACTGATGCACTTGATATAAGTTTAAAAGGGCGAATTCGTTGTGAATGAATTCTGCCAGGGTGACATGGAAACAGGGGTCTACTGATTGAATGTGCAGGATGAATTATTGTTCAAAATCCCACTATTTTTTCCGTCAGCATTAATTGATGACATATCGATTAAAATAAAATTTTCCTTTCTTATACAAATACGAGAAGAAAATTTTATTTTATTTCTGAGAAATATGTGAATAAAATTTTTCCGATATTAGGAGAAAAAGTTACCAAGGACAAGGAATTGCTACGAAAACACCACGTATCAAGTTGCTTGATATGGGTTTTTTTATTTGTAAGTTGAAGCAAGAGATGAGCAACAGAAAACATTGAATACGTTATCAAAATATGATCCACTCGAAACAATAACCTTTTTTCAATGATCTAATAATGATAATATGCGATCACTATTCAATTATTTTGGTTCGGTGGTCACAGGTTCAGTGAAGATAGTAATCATATCTTTCCTATGATTGAATCTTTTATCACGGATACGATGTTCAAAGACTTGGAGAAATAATATGTAGGAGATATGTCAGGTGAATATTGAGGATATTATCAGAGTTCTTAATACTACGAGCTTAGACAATTATCTGTGAATTGGAGGTTTTTATCCAGTTCCTCATTTTCAAATGTTTTGTTTTTCCTGTTGCTTTGAGTAGACACGATGTGGTTATTGTAGATATAGTTAAGTCTCCATAAATTGGTCAAACAAAAGTATAAATCGGTAGCCATTGCTGTCGATTCGTCATCAAGCTCAGGTTGAGCCCCACGTGAGGCTTATTAGTGACAATTATGCTTCCAGACTTGAGCATACTAAAGTAACGCCTAACAGTCTACGGAGTAATATTGGTCACTGTAAATGCTTTGCTGGCGATATCAATAATATAGGCAGCATTATGCTCTAATTTAAAATCGTACTTGAAAATTAGTACATTGGTACAGACATTACAACGAAAGGCTAGAAAACGCCAATACTATCGAGTCATAACTATTTTTTCATCGAATTTGCAATTACATAAATAAATATCCCACTTTCAGCATCATTCTCTACTCAGTAAAATGAATAGAGATGAATTACAATCTAATTACACGTTCAAATTATAGAAAAAATACTCCTTTTAATATCATTGCACTTCTCATTTTCACATTCATTCCATCGGAAATTCTCCAAAATTTGCTTAGTGAATTACTAAGCCAGGCCTTTATTTGGCCTTTCTTTGAGCCAAAGAGAGCGAATGATTCATTTCATCTATTTTTTGAATTCTATGAAGAAAGTTCATGTCGGCTTAAGGTGAAACTAAATTTAAAAAAAATAACAAAAAAACGAAAAAAAATTATGGTCACAGATAAATAAACCAAAGTAAATTACTTCCATTATGTTTGTTATCTCGCTCTTGTCTTCTATCACACCAAAATGTGCTTAATAGTGGTGAGGAATCTCATTCAAAAAGACACGCTCAGGCATGGCCTCCTGTGGCCTATTGAGAAAAGCGCTTACTGCTTTAGAGTTCGTTGCTATCATCATCCGATACGATGACTGGCTCTTCCCAGCGACCCTCTGCTTGTTGTTTTCAGAGCAAGGCAAACTCCACTTGGCCCGATTCGTGACGATAACCAAAATGTGCAAATTAGCCTCATCATCTTCATCAACTTTTTCAAGTTAGTTGAATATACGTTCGTATTTCCTATTAAGTTCAGTCAATCTTTTGCTTAATGTTGATTTCTTCTTTTCCTTTACCATCACGAATATTCCCTTCGTTTTTCAGTTTAATTTTAGTACTTATTTTGTCTTTCTCCAACCAATTTTTTTTCCTTCTTTCTTAATTTTGATTATTCCTCATCGTTTTGTTCTTTTAATTCCTTTAGGTTATTTTCTTCGTTTTCTTCTTTCCCTTTGTTTTTTTTTGGGGGGGGGGCTTGATTGTGACTACTACTACTACTACTACTACTACTACTACTACTACTACTACTACTACTACTACTACAACAACAACAACAACTGATTCGGTTGTTGCTATTATCTAATCTATCTTCCAATTTTTTCTTTTGAAAGGATTCTTTCGTCCTTCATCTTATTATTCTTCCCTTTCTCCTATCATCTTCATGTTTTCACTCGACTACAACATGAGTGTCAATAAGCTGTGTGAATCATTGTTTCGTTTCCGTTTTTTATATTTATTCATCTTTTCTTCGTGTGTTTCTTTCCTTCCTTCCTCTTTTCCCTTTTCCTTCCATCCATCCTCTTTCCTTGCTTTCCATCGTTCTTTTTCTTCTTCGTTTTTCCTCTAATAACTCTGCAACTAATTTTCTCTTTTTTCGCATCTTTCATTCTACTTATTCTACTATTCTAAATATATTTGTTTGATATTTCCCCTCCTTTCCAAAGCATTTCGTTCATCTTATTTTCCTTCTTAATTTTTAGATCTGCTATCCTCTTCAGTTTCAAGTACTTCCCAGTGAAATCATTTTTCCCATGTAACTTTTTTTAGAAACTTTTATTCGTGTTAAAATCTCAAAATATAAATTTTTTCCTTCCCTCTACCATTTTTTGCAACTTTTTCATATGTATTTATTTATCTATCGTTTTGTAATTGAAACACTTTCGTTTTTTCTATTTTCTCCAAACTTACCCAATTTTATGCGAGTTTTTATATTTTTGCACACTCCGTTTAACTTGGTTCCTCTTCTATATCAATTCACTGTTTACTTTATATTGATTTTATTTGTTTCCATTAAGATATGAAAGTTATGTTGCTAGGGCAGACATAGGTTTTTTTTACTCTCCCCCCCCATAAAAAAAACTCTTATGAGCAAAGAAGGCGTCTCGTGAATTTGTGTGAATAAAGACGAGAAGAGTTTAAATAATGTTGCACTATTATGTCTTCATGTTTACCAAATTCCTTATACGAAATTGACTACTATATCAAAAGCAGTACGTGCCTCAGTCGGTATGAAAATGAATTAGTAAAAGTAAGATGGCGACAGAAAAGAGATTTTAGAGAAAATAATTAGATTCTTCAAGGATTTCTCCCTGATTTTTCTTTGAGTATAGATGTCATTGAAACTAAAAAAATTCGAATTTTTAAATAAAGTTATATAAATAATCTCTCAGCAAAACAAGTTCCTGTTTTATTTTCTTCCTGCACATTGACTACTGAGTAAAAAAACCTGTTGCAGTGGACATTATAAATTTCGTATGCATTAACAATTATTAATCTTTGACAAGCATTTCTTTGATCTTGACTTCAGATACAATTTAGTTTCAATAACAGTCGACTTTGAATTGTTAGCTGGTTTCCCTGACTGTAACAACAGGAATCTTTTCAACTACGAGTACAAAAAAACAAAAAACAAGAAAAAAAACAGCCATAAATTCAATCACAATCTGATAAAGACACGTCCCTGGAAAGCAACTCGAGATATCTACTAAAAGAAGCTTCCTGCGACATTTTAATTAGCATTCAAAAAATGATATACATGTATGAAAATGCACACTTCATTTTGCCTTGCTGAAAATGTAGCCAATATAACTTTTAACTTCAAAATGAGCAATAAGAATGTGTCGCAAAAGCCAGGAGGAAGAATTTCGCTATTTTTGTGATATTTCAACAAATGAAGGTAATGGACTCGCGTCATATCCTTTTAGAGACATTCTCTTCGTTTTTCTGACAGATCTTGTTGTCTTAGTAACTTATGATCCATTAAAGCTGCATTGTGTGATGAGAAGAGCGCTTTCTTTTTAAGGGCTACCAATGCTGTATTATTGCGAACACCTGATATAATGAAAATATAAAGAGGCGTAGTGGTATGCAAGTAAGTATATGATAATATGAATGTCTTTATACTTTTGATTACACACACACACGCACACACACGCACACACACACACATACACACACACACACACACACACACACGCACACACACACACACACACACACACACACACATATATATATATATATATGTATATATATATATATATATATATATATATATATATATATTAATGCAGCTCTTTTGTTGTATTACAACTCTTCAGTGTAGCTATTGACTCGATACTCTTTCCAGTACCGCAAGGTAGGGTCAAAACTTTTGCTTCTGACTCAGTGAGCAATAAAGTTTGAAAAACTTTTTCAATTTTTTTTCTTTTATTATACGGTTACAACTTGGGAGATAATAAAATACACCTTTGAATACAAAAAAAACAGTTAATAATAATTAGCGGAATGATGAAAAAAAAAAAGCCGATACTGAAAATTCCCGCTTACTTTAGAATGAGTAGCGCTGTGCTTCATAGAATATTAGCAAACAACGAAACAGAGGCATACTATGGGTGTTGAGTATTTATATGAACAGAAATAGGCAAAAAAAAAAAATCCCAGTAGTTGCAGTTTTTGCCGATAGAATTTATGAATATCTCCACTGAAACTGGTCCCACATCGATTCAGTCAAAATCATCTAAAAGAATGAAAACCAAAGGAAAATAACATTTGAAAATGACCCCTACGTGGATCAATGGACTAAAAAGATTAATTATTTTCGTTGAAAGTGATTTGCATTTTTTTCTATTTTTAATGTTGGACATAGACATGCCATGGTAGAAGCGAATATATTCCGAAGACGCGAAATGAAAGAAGCTAATATAGGCAAAGAAAGACATACGTATGTTTTCATGTTATTGATGTGTATTTGCTATGTGAGTTAGAGCGAGTATAATTATATGAGATAGACTTTTTCTCTCTCGTCTTTTTTTTCATCCCTGTTTTTCCCTCCTCATCTGGTGTGTTCTAATAACAACTTCCTGTATCAAAGTCAAAACAGATGAAATATGGGATTATTAACATTCCCCAAAGACGCAGTGTCGGCTACTGAGTACAAGCTGGCATTACTCAGCATGGCAAAAAAGCGTCAATATATTTTGAATATTTATTGAGCAGTCATATTTGGGGTTATTCAGTACTATGACGTTCAGAGACCTCCTACACGTAGACAAACAGAAAAATAAAATGTATGTATGGCTTTGACATTCGCTGAATATGTTTCATAGATTTTTTTTACAAACATTTTATGATTAATGTCAATGTATTCTAAACTACGGCGTCCTGTGATGACACACAAAAATGTAAATCTATTGGAATGTATTGATTTCATATTTGATAAATGTGGTTCTGACTCATCGCTAGAATAGGTACAAATTTTGTACCGGTGCTTAGTAGTTGGTCAGGTTGAAGCCATTATTTTGAATACTGATCTTGGAGCAGGCAGATCCTCTCATGTGGATAATTTACGAAATGCAATCTTTTAACTCGCAGTTGGGATTGTGCCCTCCTATCAATATTGGTACAGAATGCACAATTATATATATAAAAATCTATTCCGTGGACCCAAATCCCTGCCCAAATCCCTCTACGTCATAATCATGTAAAAAAAACTCATAATCATTGAGATGAGTTGTCTGCAATTTCAGTCAAAAAAGCAAACGGACACCCAACTATCACGGAATGATAAATCATTGGATATTTCCATTGTTTCAAAACCTAAGTATTAAAGATTAACATGTATTTAATTTGTGCGAATCGTTTCTACTTTGCATATCCGTATAATAAAATGATATCGTTCAATCTTAGGTTTTAGCTCCAATTTTTCTAACGTAAATTTAAGTACATAATACATGAAAACAACACATCAAATATTAAAAGAAAAGCATCAGATAGCATGGATTGTTTTTCATTGAATCCCTCTCCATCAAATCGTCGACGTTGGTCAGCGTGAAAAAGTAATTGATTTGTCTTGTCTTGACGTCCGTCGTTGGACATAGATCTTCCCAAGGTTCTGTCAGTTCTCTTGATCGTTAGCATCAGAGCGCCAATATCTCTTGAGCTTGTCAAGATTGTCACGCCATCTTTTTTTTTTTGCCGGTCACGATTATACACATGGGAACAAATCGATAGAGCTTGGTGTCTTTCTTTTATTGAATTCTTCTGAGGATCATTTCTTTTCATTTTGTCTAGCTTAAAAAATTGCTGTAATTAGGTAATATTTTTGCATATTAGATTTGTAATTTTCGTTTTGCATTGGACTGTAGATATGAAATGAAATTATATTTCTTCATATTTAGGTTATTAAATGGAAGTTTATGAAAATGGTTGATGAGGTTTGTCAGCTGTAAAATTTCGTCTTCTATACTAAACTTTGGTTCTATAATACGACATTGCCAGTGTATGCTTTTGATAAATTGGCTTTAGAGGTTTATTTAAATCCCGGATTTTCGAATTAGAACCTGAGTAGCGGAGACCATCACCTTTTTTCAAACAACGTGAAAACAATATCTCGACAATATTTTCTGAATAAGAGTTGAAAAAAACTATATATTCATAAATACGAACCATCAGAGTTCATAAATTTGTCCGGGCATTTGTCACAAAAACTGAATATAGATAAGTTCAAAAATAGTTATGTAGTAGGTAAGTGACTGTGAAAAATGCTCCGGAGTTTGCATAATCTTTCGTTAGGCCGAGAGACTCATGGATAAATTTTGTAAGGACAGACGTGAATGAAACGAGAAGATACAAGAATATATGAGAAAATGAAGAAAAAAGAAAGAAAAAAAAAGGTATATTTTGAAATCGAAAATAATCCTGGACCAGTCCAACATTTTAACCGATTCTTCCTTATTTAGTGCCTTACCATTCAAGAAAATTTTTATTTAAACTCATGCAGAACTTCTCGGGGATAAAACATAGACATATGGCTACGATGTAGAAGAAGTAAGTGCAGAAGATTAATGGATCTGTCCCATTCCTCGTGTAAAACATCACCCAAACCACCGCAGAAAAGTCATTGGAATTCATCCGGAACTTCAGAATTCATTGTGTGGTCTCTGCATATGGCTATGGTGTAGGGAAAGTAAAAAATATTTGATTTCCCTCAAAATTCAACTCGATCCTCCATAGCACATTGCCCATCCCCCCACAAAATCCCATCGAAATTCATTGAGATATCGTATAAATTGTCAGATAGACGGACAGACAGAGACAAATGAATAGATATACCTTTTTCAACATCGTTAAGATAATCAAAAAGAAATAAACAAAATTGTAAATAAGTGAAGAAGTGTATATTTATCATTCTGATGTTTGAGTTCAAGAGGGTTTGAGCTCAAGGTTGTTCTCTCTGGATGAAAAAAGTGTTTCTTTTCTGTACTGTTTGAAATAAATGTGCCCGTTACTCATAAATTTTACATTGGAGATTCGTTTTCTTTCAAATTGAAAATGCAATTACAAATTGTTTACTTGCTGTCTGCAATTTCTAAGAATCATGAAAGAATAAGTGTGAAACAAAACATTATGGAAAGGACGTTCTTTTCGTAATTTAAAAATAAAGCTAGGGTTTGTTCAATCGGAAACTTTCCTCTTGAGTTTTGTGTAAACCTTATCCTTTTTAGTCATTGCATATTTTTGAACACACCCCAGAACTACGATTTTTTGTAATCCTAGATTTTAATGGGGCCGGAGCTTTAGTACCGCTTTTATCTACGATCCATCAACAATGTGTGTGCTCTCGTATGTATCTGAACTGAAAAGCTTTGAAAAATTCAGAATAAGAACGAAGACTAAATGCTCAGATTCATGTCAGACTTGTACAAGAAATTATACCAGAAAACTGTGGCAGAGAGCATTGAGCAAATTAAGACCATTTGTTAAGGAACTTAATACCTAAGTCTTTGAGGTGTATAGAAGCCCCAAAACGCCATAATTTCTATTTAATGCTTAAAAAAACTATGGAATAAAAAAGTCATATTTTGGAAAGAGAAAATATGGGAATATGATAAAATACATTTGTCTCACGATAAATATTGTTAGGAGTGACAAAAGCACCGAATTCACAAATCATCCGGCCTATGTGATTTTTAGTCATTCAATTCCCATAATGGTTTCATAGTATGATCACGCCATTGTCTCAATGTGTAAAATTCGGTAAAATCCCACATTTTATGTGACAAATATGTTCAAAGGGAGTCTTAAAAGCAGTTTATAGGTTATAGTTAGTCGCACAGAAGGAACAGTTATGTAACTAACTTTTTTTTTTAGTGACATGTTTTGTTGGGGGGAAATCAATTAACAAATATGACAGTTGAAGAAGTTACCTACCTTGTCTTTCGTTTGGTCACAGTGCAGCATGGAATGGTGCCAGTTCATTTGATTTCTCTCTTTCTGCTTCAAGCCATTGTTGGTATAATTTAAGTTGATTGATGCTAGCTGTCTCTGACGAGCATCTTATCCCTCACAGCCCAAATCATTCGGTAGGCATCATGATCACAGGATTTCTTTCGAAATTCACATTTTGTTGTATTTGATAACTTGCATAAGAGACCATGTGAAATCATTGATCTTAGGTAAAGCATTAATTTTGGTGGATATTGGGAAGTTTTTACGAATACAAAAGTAAAGCTGGTGGAAGGTTTTGAGTTGTTTGGGGACTTGGAAGCACGTGAACTCCAGCATAGTCCGTCATAAGATATCAATTAATGATTACTACATACTGCAAAAGTACCACCGTTATTACTTTTTCTTGGGGTCAATGTAATCAGGAAGAATAACAATGTCTGACTGAGTCAATTCTCCGATGACAATTTTGTCAACGCCCACTGAAGCAAAATGTACAAATTCTTTGACGAGTTTTTAGAATGTAGATTGTTTGATGCATAGGCTGCTGGACACTTGCAGATGTTGTTGAACATTTAGAAAAACGCAAAAACGAAACTGAATGATTTATTCAAAAGATTTCTCATAGAGTTTTCGGTTTGAGTTTATATTATCGGTCGTCTGAGTGATCATATCTTCATTGTTTTTTCGCATAGTTCGAAAGGGATCACACTTTGCAACCGACCATGCTTATTTTAGAACACTTACTAAGCCTGGTTGCTACAATAAGTCAATATGTGATTGATTGATTCATTTGTAACTCTTCATGGTTAATTAGAAACAGTCAGCCAAAACTGTCAAGGTAGGTTTTTCTCAGTTTTTATATTGGTTGATTGGCTGACTACCTAGGTATTCATCGCACGTACAAGCCAAAAAAGTAAATATTCCCCTCTCATTAGGTCTACGATATAACGTATTTTTGATTATCATCACTTACTAAAATGCGAAATGAGTCATGTATTAATTGATCACCCCCTTTCCAAATATTAGAATTGATCGACTCAACACCGCATACCAGAAGGCGTTTGTCAGGTGACAGTTTCTATTTAATAACTAATCAGACTTGCTGTTATTATCAATATATTGCTCTAAGTTGAAACTATCTACCAAAGTTCAAATGTGCTATCTGTATTTGCATTTCAGGCAAAACAGACATAATAAAAAATCCCATAGTAATACGCACCCATCTAAAATTAACTAGTAGATTGACGCTTAGCCTCAGTATACTGTTAGTTATCATTAGATACATATATCGCAATTTATTGGAATGAAGGATTATTTCTTTCAAAAGGAATAACCCCATCATGAGACGGAACGGAGTGTCAAAATCTACCGAAGGGTAATATTCTTCTAGATAGCATTGATATAATGAACAGCGCGATAACACCAAGCTTCAGCAGGAGCAACCCACTGGAGCTAAACCCACATATATTACGGAGGAAGTTTTGTTTCTTTTTCTTCTGTTCTGCAAATTTCTGTCTGGATTACTGGCATTCACGCTCTACCGAGAAAAAAAGATGAAGAAGTAAAAAGAAAGAGAATAATTTTTTCTACAGCTTTGATGGGTTACATCAGACTTTATATTCGCCTCGATGAACCTAGATCATTTCGTTTCGTGCGCGTATGTATGGTGTTACATTCGATTTCACTTGTTTTCAATGATTACACACACACACACACACACATCCATGTGCACTCACTCACTATATATATATATATACACACATATATGAAATGTCAGAAAGAGAGTTTGAGTTCAACTGATATATGAAAAGTCCGTTGTTTGATAGACCTGGCTCAATATCCGCATGACCTCTCTATTATGGGCATCGCAAGGCCACTACTTTCTGAACTAGTGTATCAGGGTATCGTATATTGTGCCAGCCACAGGGTTACATGGTTCAATATCTGTTGATCCACTGCATCATGACCAGTTCTTTGCCATTTGTGTCTTTTAATGAATTCTATGATATCTCTGACCCCTGTTTCCTCTATTTGTGCTCTCTTGCAGTTTTTCCATGTGATGTTGAGCATGATTTTTCCCTGTGAACGTTCCATAGTTTTAGGGTCAATTTTTTCATATGGTTCCATGTTTCAGCCAAATAGGTGACTACTTGGAGGCTGCATGAGTTGTATACCATTGTTTTTAGGACTTCTTGAAAGTTAAGTCTGCTTTACCGACGGTTTAGCAATCTAAAGTAATTGTACTTTTGCAGATTCCATTGATATTTGCAGTCTTAGATAGAACCTGCCTAAGCTCTGCATTTTTTATTTGGACTGATGTGGTTCTGTCCTAAACACATTTGTTTTACGAGGCATTTGTTTTACTGAAGTCCATATGAAGACTGACTCTTTGGCTTTCTTCATTCTGTTAATTTAATATTATTTGAAGGCCATGAAGGTTCTCTGCAAAAAACACGACGTTGTCTACAAATCTGACAACCAGGGTCACAGGTATTCGACATCTGATTTCTTTATTTATCCATTAGCAAACATATACAAACTGACATATACACATGCACACTTGTGCACATACGCACACACAAACACAAACACACACATACACACACACATATATATGCATGTATGTGCATATATATATATATATATATATATATATATATGGTTCTTATGAAACAGAATGCTCGAGACAGCTTCTTAAGAAAGCAGCTTTTGACAGAAAGAATTGATAAAAAATGAGTTTTTTTCTCTGGTTTCTGAGAGATATGTTTGATAATCATGGGGGCCCAAAAAACACAGGGTAATCTGAGTAATACATTTTTATGAAGTACCTGGTCTTCTAGGAAGCAATTCGTATATTGAATTCTTACAGAAAAAATATGACAAATATGTATGTTTATGTGTATTATATGTAACTACTACTAGGCATATTTTTTTGTACAGACATTGTACTGAAATTTGCTCAGGCCCCAACTTGAGTTAATTGGAGGGATGAAATAATTTATTAAAAAGAAAAAAAATTGAAAGAGGCACATGTATTCACTCATTTTTATCTGTATATCTGTCTGTTCATTCACAATATATCCCAAAAGTGTACACCATATGCTACTGAAAGAGTGATTGAATTTTGGAGTGGGCATGGTCATCTTTTTTTGGCATTCTCCTCTACTGCATCGTAGGTATGTCGAAACAATTTCACCGGTAGCTTTCACTGGAATTTTCGATGAACTCCTCATGAGTGGTCAAGTCTTAAGGTTAGGAGGATCGTTTGGGTTTGGGGGTGGATCTCTTTTGGATTGAAAATTTCAGGGTAAGTTCTAGATTTTTTATGGTTACCTGTACTGTAGCTATATACCAACCTATTTCTGATCACTTTTTATCAACAATGCCTTGATTGTAATCAGTTTTTACTAATTAGAACAATGTCTGAAATACACACACACATGCACACAGACAGACAGACAGACAGACGGCCAGACAGAAACACACACACACACACACACACACACACACATATATATATATATATATATATATTTGTAAAGGGAGAGAGGGAGAGAAAATCTACAAAGCTTTCAAACAGAGCTTACTTACGTAATACCCTCAAAACGTATTTAACGATGAGGGATCAATAAGTATAACAACACACGGTATTTTCTGTTTGTGTCACTTCTATTGAGTGTTCACCCAGGTGAATATTGTATCCGTCGTATCAATTCTAATCTCAGACTGTGACTTTGACAATACTGAAGACTTTGACTATTTTCCCCACTAACCTTAAAGGTAGTCATAGATGGATAGAGATATCGAGAGAGACAGACAAAAAAGGGGAACAGTAAAGAGTAACTTAGAAATGTACATGATGCTAAAGTAAATGAAAAATGTTTTTTATTGTTCAAGCAGAAACTACTGTTCATTCACATCGTTGCTTTAGATATTTTGACATAAGACAATCTACTCGACATTGCTGACGTAAAAGAAAGAACGTAAATTTGCACTTTGGAAAGTGAACTGTGCCATAGCTTACTTATAATATACGGAAAAAAGAGGCAGAATGCGTCATAAAAACAAAAAAACATATAGTTATGATTCATGTCTGTGCCATGGAATGACTGTGCACTTGGGAGCATTACAGAACTAGTCCTCACTTCCAAACTCACCTTTATCTTGATCGACATAGTTCAAGAATTGTCCCTATCATTCTAAGTTCACCTGATATATAAATTAAAATTTAAAATTTAAATTCATCATGGTCAGTATCGTTTTGATATTCTTTCAAAATCATGAACTTTACAGAATCTCATTATAATTCACCATATATATATACTGGTATTTGATGGCCAACTGCAGAAATTACTCGATATAACCCTATGAAATTTTCTGCAAGCATTCCTGTTTTCCCTAAACAGGATTTTACCAAGATATATTTTGAAAATCACACCCAAATGTTTTTGGGGGGGCGTTGATTGATTCACAATACAAAATCTATATTGAAACTGACGTGAAAAGATCGACGGACTAATCAAACAGCGAGCAGTTCAGTTTCTCTTTCTCTCTCTCTCTTTCCCTCTCTCCCTCTCCCCAAACACCAGAAAACTCCTATGCAGCCAACATTCTTTCTCTTAATGTCCCCCTCTCTAAGATCTGTTTCTATCAGTCTTACTGTAACAGCGTAAGAGCAGTTTCCTTCTTTATTCTTTTTGCTGTCAACTGCAACTTCTGCTTTGAATATGGCTTTGTTCTTTCTTTAAATGATGAATATCTCTCTAAAAAAGAAGAGAATTTGTGAAATAATTGACGGAACCAGTACTCCAGATTCCTAGAGGACCAGATATTTACAGGTAAAGAAAAAAAAATTCAAATATAAAAAGATAGGTTAATGGAAATCAAGTAAGATTTGATTAAAAACAAACAAAGAAATTACTAAAAGAAAAAAAAAACAGAACTACGTACATTAATTTAAATCATATCATTAATAATTTTCATACGATTCATCTTGAATGTTTTTGCCTTTCACCTTAAGTAAACTCAAGTTAGGTCCCATCTAGCAGTAGGTAAATAGATCAACAGCATAGACCGGAATAAAAAATATGTTTCAGGTGAGAATAGAACTCACAAACCTTTATGCCATAGAGTATCTTGCTTAACGCGTGACCATTCTTACCATTGAACTGTTGGAACTCAGTGGCAAACGTCATTTCGGATCGAACCCTTGAACTGATACCCTATTCCGATCTTTCCAACGTTGTCTTTGTTTTCTATCCACTTTTATTTTCTATATTTATCTCATTAGATGAACTACTGTAAAAAATAATAATTAATGTTTCTAGCTTGAATTAATCCCATCTCTATAGATTACGAAGAGTACATTTATATTGGATCATGAGTTGGATTCCCACCAGAGACTTATACTTTATTCCAACCACGCTGTTGATATACTGACTGATGGATAGTTCCAAGCCCGAGTTCAGTTGTGATAAAAAGCAAATACAGTTCGGATGAAAGTAATTTGTTTGAAACGATTTCTAATGATAACAAAATAATTCAAACTGATGTATTTACTCTATTTCAGTTATTGTCTTTATCTTTTATTTTCAACAAATTGAATGCTCCCTGATTTTCATTCATAGATCTTTCTATTTTGTATATTCAATTTTTTGGAATTGTATTTTGAACCGCCCATTAGGGCAAGTATTTAGTCTATGTTGAATAATACTTTATTGTGAGGTTTATAGTAAAATTGATTCTAGCTGTTTAAAATCAAAAGCAAATATACTTATAATGCTGAAGCGCCCGTAATGAAACCCCAGATTATGATTTATTTTGATTTATCGGCTTTACTCGTCAAGAGTGACTCCCCTTATTTTATCGACCAAACGTTATTACTGCGCATCACCTGCCCAGTAAGAGTACGATGTAAGCGCTGACCGTATTAGTCACACGAATGAATGTCTTTAATATGATTTATGCCCAATAAAAAGCCACCAGTTTGCTTGGACGAGCACGCATGACCCGGTACGTAACCGGCTTCATGGATCGATTGGCCCTAATTTTACGGCACTACTTTCGATACTTTTATTGACCAATACATCAAGAAACAGTCTCATTTCTAAATTGGCCAAGCTGTTTTTATAAATACCACTTTCTTGTAGATTTTATTGGTTTGGACTTGCATGGATAGAGGGGTAGGAAATGAGAAAAAAAACGAACCCAGATCACATTGAAAAAATATGTTATACGAATGAATATCTATGCAATGAGCAACCCTATGTTTGGAGTCTGTATTCAGTGTAAAATCCATTGGGAGAGGCAGAGTTTCAAATACTGATCTTCAAAAAAAGCTCTCTGCATTTGCAGGATTACTTAATCACAATAATCCTATCTTTTTTTTCCTAGTTTTACTGGATGCGAGATTGAGTTGAAATCCGTCTGTGTCTATATCACCAATTTATACTGTACCTGTCATGAGTATTTGAACAACCATTTTACTTATAATCACTTGGATTTGAGGGTAAAACATGAACTATCACCATAAAAGTCATTTATCTGGTCATATGTTGGGGTTCCGAATACTTAAATTCAAGAAAATATTTTTTCAATCTTATGAAATTTTGAAATGACAGGATCGCACATGTGTTTGTCTCTATCTTCCTTGGATCCTGTTCGGATCTGAAGACGGAGATCCAAAAATTGAACTCATATTGAAAATTGAAAAATTGCCAAATTAGTTAATTCTGATACCATAGTTGGGAATCATCAATAGCCACTGCAAATATAACAGATTATGAGCTTGTTGAAATTCTCAACATTTTCTAATCGATGAAAATCTATACATAAAAAAATATCACTCAAAAGTATTCAAACAAGGACAAAATTTATTTCATTTCATGAAGGGGACATCAACAATCTGATCCCTCTATTTTATGTCTGATTATTTCCTACTACATTTACTGCCCAATATGCATCAATCAGTTAGCCTTGTCTTCCACCCATGCTATCCCTTTCTGTGTACCGCCCATCTCGATTTCTGTTGCGTGATCAATGGTATGATACAACTTACTCTAGCCTTCCCTGATGTTGATCTTTTTCTATCTTTTAGATATTCCTACCATTGCTCTTTGTGCAATTTTTAGTTTTCAATTTGTTTTGCTTTGTATTATACATTCCTTGCATATTTTATGAATTATGTACGTTATAAGCATATCAGCAATCTCTATCTCTATCTTACTAGCATATTTATCTAATCTACTTATTGCAGTACCATTTTCGTATATGTTCTTTACGACTTGTAAGATACTCTTTTTTTCCAGTTTTTCTCGCATTTTGGCTTCACATGGATAAACCACGAGACAGCACCTGGAAGAAGACAGTCTTTCTCTAATGGCAGTGGGCTGGCCATGTTGCAGGAATGGTGGACAACCGATGGACATCGCAACCAACGAAATTGATCCCCAGGGATCGCGTGCGTAACCGAGGTCGGCAGAGTATTAGATGGAGAGACGAGCTAGACGAATTCAGAGAGTAATGGCTTTGCAACGCCTGCGATTGAGAAGTGTGGCGAATCCTGGGGAAGGTCTATGTCTAACGACGGAGGTTGAAAGACTGACGATGACAAGGAGGATAAAATTAAAGTCTGTCAACCGCTTTCTCATAATCAACAAAGGCCACATAAAATGTTTATTTTATTTCAATGACTTTTCAATTCGATGATTTATCGGATGTTGGTGATTTATTCGTGAAGAGCCTATTTTGAAGTCTGCCTCATTGCACGGTTGATTTCTTCTAGATTGCCTGTTTATCTGTTTGTGAGCAATTTTGTAAATGGTTTAAACGTATTGAGAAATAGTGTAAGGGAGCGGTATTTGTCAAAGTCACGCATATCTACTTTCTTGTGGAGTTGATCAATATTCAAAAACAGAAACTTTGAGGTTCTCTTCTGTCTTGAATGGGCAGTAAGAATAACCGTGCTAGTCCTTCGTTTAGGGTCATATTTCGAATATTACTTCGTTTTATGTTATGTCTGGGATATCACTAGTATATATTGGCTCACCATTTCATTGTACTTCTATTTTTGAAGAGTGCACATTTTTATAATATCTTTAAATCATTCTTGGGAGCTTGTCACTTCATTTGATAATTGTGTTCTTTGGTGCAAGCATCTACGTGTTTTTAAGTATTTTCCTTCTTGATAGCCTTTACTATACTTTTCATGTTTATCGTTCTTTTCTGTGTTCTTGTTCTCACGTCCATTAGTTTGTCAAGTTATGTCTCTTGGTTTCGTCTTCTCTAGTTGTCATCTCCATTTACTCCCCTTTCAATAAGTTGCTATGTTGCTTTAGAGTATTTTTCCACATTATAGCTTACGTTTGAATTGCCAATCATAGTGGCAACCAGTGGAATATTTTACCTATCACCATCATTGGAAAATTCTGTTCATCCCCATCACATTTGGATAGTACACGTTGAGAACACAGAAGAATGAATCGACCAAAACGTTGTGTTTACTAGAAAAAAAATCAAGAATGAGTTAAATCGACAGGAGAACTCAAATGATTGTGATATCCTGGCATTTCTGTCTGATATTCTGCCAAAACATATAATGTAGACCGCAAAGTTGTTACTACATAGAAGTCCCCTGCCGCTGGACTAGCTATTCTCCCATCCCTCATGATAGAATAGATGGTTACTTATCTTCAGCAGTAGGATGTTTTCTCCTTTCCCTGGAGGATTCTCTGATATGCATGATGTGTCAGGTGATGTTGTCAAATTCAATCATCAATTAGTCTGTGGTCTTAAGCGATACTCGACCGTTGTCAGTGAAAACCTTAATGAAGTTTAGTTCATTCATAGTCCAAAACGTTGTCCTGTATGGATTGTGTATTGGCATTCTGTGGCACATTGCCTGCGGACACACGCAGCCATTGTGGGCGGTCCTGTAATAGACATGATTCCTAGAGCAATGTCACAACATAAATATGGTTGTGCTGTCATGTGAGATTTTACAAAGTGCGTTGCAATATAAGAGCTGATGAGGCTCTTCAATCAAATATTTCATTTTATTCCTGAATGTTTTTTTCAAATTTTATTTTTTTCGTTGAAAATACTTCCGGCATGAGTATGAGTGACGTATACTTAATTATTTTAGCCAAAGATAAATTGTTAAAGAGAAACCCTTTTCACATGCCAGAAGAACGATATAGGCATCTAAAATACATTTATTGATAAGATGAATATTGGTCGCTTGGATCCCCTGCAGATAGATAGCCGATCAAAGCTATTTATTTAGAAACGCATTAAGAGGAAGAAAGTGGGGGAGGGGTTGATAAAAACGGATTTTGTATTAGAATCCTAACGATGGAAGAAAAATAAATTGTGAGTTTAGTTGCGTGCGAAACGATACGAAGCAGGAAACATATAGAAGAAGAAAATGTAGATAATCGTTTAGTTCTGGTATTAGTTAAGTGAATAGGATAAGTTGATTTAGTAAAAAAGATACCAAAGGGAAAAATACCCTTGTCTTTGAAAAATGGGTCTAAAGTTTGGTGACCATTATGCAGATAGAGAGGCAGAGAGTACCATAGAATACGAGAGTAGGTGGACTGTTGGTCTATGGGGCTGCTGGCAGTATAAAGACATTGAACTCTCATTTTTACCCCTCACTCTCAACAAGCTTGTTGGCTATCGCTGTCGATGAGTGGATTTCATTCAGTCTCCAAACGAAAACTATCGATGTATTATCGATTGTATCGGTTGGCTGAAGAAGAAAAACAAAGGTTCAGTTTTGAATCCCGACATGAAAGTTGCATCTTTCGTTCCTATCCATGCTGTAGTAGCGATGAGCAAACATGCAAAGAAAGCTGTCATCTTTCATTGTCGAAATAATGCCACGACCTTCGGTATCTGTACATGGATACGCACAAACTTTGCTGCGGACTCAACGTCATGGTCCTAGAATATAACATCACTAAACGACACAATCAAAGGCCGGATTCAACCCTCAAACCCAAGATCGGTGCACGATTGACTAACTTCACGAAGATAGTGTCCCCTGGGGCTGTAGTCAGGAACAGGGAGGAACGGAACAAAGAAAAAAAGAACCGCAATGGATGCCTCAGCCGGAAAATCGAATCAATATCACAAACACACACACACACACCTGGATGTTTATGTATTAAATTTACAGCAAATAAATGGACTTTTAGAGAATTTTCAGCAGTAACAGAAGTACAGATGACCTTTCGATATTGAAACAAATTGGTTGAGAAATGCAAAAAATCGTAAATATCAATACGGATATTTTCCCCATTCCTTATTCATCGTACAAAACATATTTCTAGACTGACTGAACGCAGTTTTTCGTTGGTTCAACTTCAGTTTTGCAATTGGGGATCAATCTGCATCTCAATTCAGAGGTTTTGCGTACCTCCGTTTTTATGTCTGTCTTACATTGTGACCTTTTGCGTACGTTATCTATGATTAAGGCTTGAGATGTTAGCTAAAAATGGTAAGACTGTAAATGACGGCTCAAAATGATTGGTAATTTTGAATATCTGTTAACCCACATGAAGTTTTATTCGTGGGTAGATTTTGCCAGTGGGGCCCCAATTTAGCTTCTACCGGGTATCATATAAGTACTTTTTTTGACTTTGGACATTTTTTCTATTACATCTCAGCTACAGCAAACTAATATAACGAAGTATTGTAAAAGAGATATCTGAATATAGATCCTTTGACTAAGACGTACAAAGGAAGGCGTGGCATGCACAATATGCATTATGGGTGAAACTGGTTAATGATTTTTTGTGAAGTCGAAGAATGGACTGACCACCTGTCCCATCAAGTATGGCAATAATGATTGGATTTGCTCGTTAAATCGCAAGTTTTCTTTGAAGTCAGAGCATGGTTTAGATATCAAAGCAGACTTATATTGTGAAAAAAATCCTGCTTCTACGGAACTGGTCATTCCCAGTCTATTAGTCAATTTCGTTTTTTGCTGAAGGGAATTTTTCATTACCTTTGAAGGAATTGATAAATTACCCTTGTTTTATTCAAAATTTCAATTTCATGTTCGCCTTTTGTTGCAGGTATTTTGTTAATTGTGTCATTTTTCACTTTTGCATATGCCCGTTGAACAGGTTTTTTGTGGTTGGAGATAACAAACGTTTATTTCACTTTTCTGTTGAATTAAAAAAAAAACAAATTGACGACTCTTTGTATTTCATTCCATTTTTGCTCTGTTTAATCGATCATTCTTGTAGATTTTTGAAAAAAATTTTGATGATGTGAATGGGCTCGATGGTCATTCGTGGTGATATTGAATAATCACGCATCGAAATTAAGGCCACAAGTACACTTGATAAAACACATATAGATGGAACACTTTCACAGTGGAGTAAGCACCTCATTACGTGAGGGAAATTAATTTCTTTTCGAAAAGTCGTTTACGATAGATGCTCATGTGGGAAAGTGATTTTGAGATTGGTAGAAGTTCGAAAAAACATATCTTAGGCTTCTTCTTTTGTTTCCGTCACGGACACACACTGATGGATGCATTTGTGTACACATATATGATTGGGTTTGTTTCATTGCTTTTGATGTTTTGAATGAGTTTGCTGTATTTTCATATAATTAGAAAAGCAAAGACTGTAAGAGAGAGAGAGAGAGGGAGAGAGAGAGAGGAAGAGAGAGAGAGAGCGAGAGAGGGGTATGTTGGGTAAAAAAAATATTTTTCCCGAACGGGAGACACGGAATAGGAAAAAAACAAACCTTTTTTGAGATATCGCTGAAACAAACAAACAAAAAAAAAAACAAACAAAAAAAAACAAAGCAAACTCAGAATAAGAGATAGACATATTAGTTAATATTTGATATGTTCAGAGAGAAATGTACTTGACGAGACATGACGTATATTTTAGAGGATCTAAGAGAAAAACAGTCCTTTAAAAAGAAATACTGAAATAAAAAGCTTATACAGGATGGTCAAGTAGATGTTGGAAAAAGAAATTGATACAGGGTTGCATTTGGAAAAAAGATCGTACACAGAGAGATAATGAGATTAAAAAATCATAAGAATATTTCATTTCATTCTTAAATGTTCTTTTCTATTTTCAAATAGCATTTTTTTTGTTGAATTCAGTGTGAGTATAAGTGGAGTGTACTTAAATACATGGGTCATAAGATGTTACTGAATAACCCTTTTCAGACGCCAAAAAGACGATAGAAACATCTCAAACAGATTCATTGATAACGCTTGGTCGCTTTAAACCCCCGTAGATGGATAGTCAGTTAGAGCCACTTGCTTGAAAAAATACAGTGAAGGAGAAAATAGACAAGATAAGTTGATAAAAAAAGGATGGTGTACAAGGATTCTAACGGCCGCCGTGAGAAAGATGGATTGTAAGTTTAGTTGCGTGAGAAACGAAAGGAAGCGGGGGGAAAATAGGAGAGAAAAGGGTAGAATATCATTTAGTTCCGATATCAGGTAAAACCGAAGGGTAAGTTAATTCAGTAAAAGAGATAGTAAAAGAAAAGACACCCTCGCTTTTAAAAAGGAGATTAAAGGTTGGTGACCTGAGCATTAGGCCAATAGAAAGGCAGAGTGTACCAATGTAAGCTGCTGGCCCCTGGCCACTGGCATTAGAAAAACATTGAATCCTCTCTTTACTTCTCAACAAGCTCGTTAGTGCTCTCTCTACCTCTCTCTCTCTCTCTGCCCACTCTCTGTTTCTCTTTCTCTCACTCTCTCATAGAATGAGGATTTCGTTCAGTCTTCAAACAAAGATTATTGATGAATTTTGGTCCGCCAAAATAGAAAAATAAAGTTTCAATTTCAAATCCTAAGATGAGACTTGCATCATCTGTTCCTTCCTTTGCTGCTGCTGCGATGAGCAAACTTGGAAAGGAAGCGATTATCCTTAGCTGATTTACCTCACCTATTGCTAATATTCTTTTCTTAGCATGAAGGCTGGTGCCACCCTTTTCGGTATATTTGATGGGTCCCTGTATTACTACAGGGGAACTCAACTATCAGCACCATCCTGGGACTGAAATCAGCAATACATGATATCCATCAATCTATCCAAAAATTTTGAAAAAAAAACAACAAAAAACCCACAAAAAACTGCACGAATTACAGACATTAAAACGAGCTGTTTCCTACTTTTCTCGGTAACATCTTATCAAAATTTACCTAATGCTCCATGTTCTCTATATTTGTTGGCTGGGGGCTATGATAAATCAAATAATCAAAATAAAGATTGAGCAATGATTACATCAAGATATGTTTTCAGTATATTACTATAGTTCCTTTAGTTCATATCATCTTATAGTAACAAATCAAAATTTTCATTAAGTAGATCCATAACTGAACAGTTGCAAAACTCATAAGGGAATAAAAAGAAAGGGTTCATCAATAAATGAGTTACTCTTATCGCCTTTTGGCTCGGAAGTTCGAACTTTTGAAAAGCAAGGGTGAACAGGAGCGTCGACTGCTACTCTTTGGTGGGGATAGGAAGCCCAAAAGAAAAATATAAGCAGCAACCCTTTAGAGAATAGCACCATCTTTTTATGGGTGCATTGAGTTACATAAAAAAAGTGTAGATTATCATTTATTGACTATGAAGTGTCCAAGTTTCTCTTGATGAGTGAGCCTTATCCTGGGGAGGGGAATGAATACCTCTCCTGTACCCCAATGGATGGGACCAATTTAGCATAAACGTACATTGCAAATTAAACCTCCAATGAAATCCTGTTGCAGGATGGAGATAACGAACTTGGGTTTGAACATACACACACACACACACAAAGAGAGCCACTCACACACACACACACACACACACACACACACACAGAGAAAAATCAATGAAACGGGAAGATATTCAAACTTGAGTTTACATTTATAGATATATGCTATGCACTTGGTTACATCTGTTATTTTTGTAAACAATACATGAACATTGTTTTATCAAAATTATCATTTGCTTCGTATCATACATATTCATGTTGTGATTATATCAATTGGAATTCTTTCTTTTCTGTGTAATAATGAATTCATTTATCTAATTCTCTTTTATCTCTCTAATTTGTCTTCTTAATGTAACTCTTACGATTTCATTTATTAACATCAACATTCATTTTAGTGTTAAAAAGTATACAAATTTTATATACAATCACACATTATAACAATATGCAATATGTAGGGCCTCAAATATTTGCATTTGTGTAATAGATATCATAATTCTTTTTATAATTATCAGCACTACATATTCGGATAATCAATTCAATTAATGTCTTTCCTGTGTCCCAAAATGGAAGAATTTCCTGTAACAATTCCCTGATATATAATTTAAACACAATTCAAACACCTCATACGTGAATGCTGCGTCCTAAAATGGACACATAATTATAATGGAACTAAAAAAAAGTATGTCACCGGGCTTTTTCAGTTGGATTTGAAGGGAGGTCGTTTCAAAACCATGGTAAAAACTAGTATTGAGTATTACATTGTACTAACATCGATAATAGAATTTCCCCCGTAAAATTTCTTTTACATTTTCCTGTAAAATGAAGGCAATTGTCTCGAAATATTTTTAAAATACGCATCCTATTTACAGATAACCTTTGAATTTTCACTAAAATTTAGATTTTCACATGTCTAATAATCAAGCACGATGTTGCATATTGCCATGGAATGATTTCATATTATGTAAAGCAAGTGCGATGATAAACTAATTAGGTGATATATTTTAATAATAACATTCAATACCATACGTCTGGAAGAAAAGATTAAGTGGAATTGTGTTTTTTTGCTTTTCAGAAGATCAGCAGCTTCGAGGTGGATCATTGTAAGACTTCAGGTTTTGTACACAAAGATGTAAAACTACCATCTTTTTTGCTCTATCCCGACTGATAATAAACTCGACAAAGGATTATCATCAATATAGAATTACTTAAAATCGGGTTTATTTTTCATTTATTGGTGGGAACAAAGGCATGTAATTGGTTATTTATTCTCCTCGATACACTGTTTATTCTCTTCCTGTATTTAACTTCAGATATCAATCATCTATGGTCTTTGGCTTGAACAAGGTTTTTAGCAGTATAAATGAATTTACATCTACCTGGAGCATGATGTATATGAACACACACACATACCCCCCCCATATATATATATATATATATATATATATATATATATATATATATATATATATATATATATATATATATATATATATATATAAATAAAAGAAAGGAATGGAGGAGAGAAAGAGAGAAATTTGCAATTGAAAGAATATTTTAAACCTTGATTCCATTTTAGCTCTTTCTTAATATTGAGACGAAAATCTGAAATGCTTACAATATATTCTTACTATAATGTATTTATGTACATATAAATGCATGTGTATATGCAATTTATGTGTGTATGTGTGTGTGTGTGTGTGAAAATAGAACAACTCAGCTTGGCACATGCAGACGTCCGTGCCGTACATTTATTGAATTATCAGCAGATGATTGGTTTATGATAAATATAAAACTCCCTCCTAATTCTCAATCCATGCCAAAAACGTCTTAGAAATACAGAAGGTATGTATTACAAGCCAACCTAGTTATTATTTTATTGGCTTGCCTCCGGTAATTTCATTACAGTTGGCACCATTTCCAAATTTTCTTCCTGGTCATTCAAAGCGAGGATCAATCTGTGTTGGAGCGTTTCTTTACATCAAATTGAACGCTATTCAATCAGATAGAGCAAAAAGTTATTGAATCTCCTGCAAAGAATTGCCCCTCCAATGGCAATATTTACTTATAAATTCATTGATGCAGTTGTCACCGTGTATGATTTGCATACTCACATAAATTCAAATCAAATATCACTTTTACTTTTCGTATAGCAAAGCTGTCCCTGTTTGGACATCACCAGTCATCTCCACTCTCCTCTTTTTCTGGTTGCACAGAATGCTCCGATATTAGCCATATGTGACAGTAAACTGAGAAATGGTAGACATCCAAAGCGGTATCACCAACTATTCACCCATAGCTTGAGAGGTTGACTCATGCCTTTACCACAGGCATCTGTGCTAAGTGGGGACTGTCTTGGGAAAAGTGTCAAACTTGGCTTTCCTATTCCATGTTGTGTGCTTATAAACACTTGGCCACCAGCGCCTCATATGCAATCATAACGCACTGACATTGGGAAAAGTCCGACTCTTGGTGTATATTTGTTTGCTTGCTAAGCTGCATCAAGACTAATATTAGTGAAATAATCAGATTATAACGTCGAAGTGTATTTTCTTTTCCTATAACTGGCCAATATTTTACTCACAATTGGGTGGCAAATTATAAAGAATTGACAAGAAAATTTAATTCAAATTACAATATATAAAGTGGATAGAAAATTGAAAAGAGACATAAAAAGTAATAAAGATCTTTAACAATGAGAGCAGATTGAAATATATGCAGAAGGCTGACAGCTTACAGAAATCAAATGCACATGTTGAAAATATATTAAATATTTACTTGGCTGAAAATCCAAATAGTTTGAGATGTTTTGTTTTTTCACCGCGGTTTGATGTGATAGCAATAATATATAGACAGTGGATTAGCTAATTTCATTTCCGCATTGTCGAAGATATAAGTGTTTTCATCAGTCTTTTAACGTCATTCGTTGGATATAGACTTTCCATGGGATCTGCCACATTTCTCTATCATGGGCGTCGTGGAGCAAGTATTTTCTGAATTTGTCCACTTCCTCTCACCATCTTTTATTTCGTCAGCCTCGGTTTCTCATGTGATTTCTGGAGAACCATGTTGTGAGTTGTGATATCCATTGGTTGCCTGTAATTCTAGCAACATGACCTGCCCATTGCCATTTTAGTTTTCTGATAGACTCTATGATATCTCGTACACCCGCTTTTTTCTTGATATATAGTGCTGTCTTGTGATATCCCCATGCGAGGTTTAGCATGATTCTTTCCTGTGCACGTTGCATGCTTCTCAGTTTATGATAAATTAATATAACTGACTGAATAGGTGTAGTAACCAACAGGCAATCGAGCAAAAGATCGGAATTTGTCCATGGATAATCACGTCGCACTCCAGATTACAAAAAGTAAAAGTATTTGGGAATTGAACATTTGAATATCGGCCAGGAGATCAGGTCAGGACACCGTGAATTAGATAAATGAGACATTTCAGGTAGTAGATGTCGATCTTCCTGCAGCTCACTCAGTGACATTGACTGGGGTAAATATGTATGCCTTGTGAGACTACAGAAAAAGTAAGTGAAATAAGTGCCTATCATCATTTGAATAGCCCCAAACACATTTCAGAAAAAAATAAACCTTTAAGAAAAGGAAATGTGAGGAAAAATTCAAATTTCTCAAACAACAAACTCTTAGCATCAAAAGAAAATATTATAAAGAATGCTGAACATTTAAAGATATAAATGTCAAATGCTCGAAATCTACGGCTTCTAAATTCCTAATGCGAACTTCCATGTGAAATAACAGAAAAACAAATAAAAAACTGTTGCAAGTGAATATTCACGATATTTTTAGAAAGAGGTCATTTAGGAATTGGGTTGGAATCGTTACTCATTACAGCTCAGAACAGATGCATCAGAACATTTGGTCCTGGCTATGATATATCAAAAGACAAGGAAATACTTTAAATGGCTTTTTGGGGAAAGAGACAAAGCTGTAAAAACAGGAGAACGTGAATGCAAACCAATTCATAAGGAATAAAAAGCAACTATACAGAACAATAAACGAGAAATTATGCTAATTATTTGGGCATTGTCTCATAAACATATGGTATGAACACAAACCACAAAAAATTGAGGCAAAAAGGGAAATATGTAGGAATCTCCAATACCAGACCAACCAGCCCATCATGGCGATGGAACAAATCTGATAAAAAAAAATCCGTCAAATCACAGACTGCCTCCCCCAGAACTAAAGATAAAGTACTAGAATCTCTGCACGTAACTTGAAAAGCCACAGAGAACAAAAGTCAGTTCTGAGTCCATAATATTTGTCGCATTTCGATCAGTGTAAAAATAATTAGTTGCAATTTTCGATGTACTTGATTGCTGCAAAAAGTGTTAAATTGCCTCACGTTGAAAAATTTGATGAAGAAGCGATGAAACATGTCTTTACTCAATCTCCAGTGACACTTACCTCTCTCTCACTCACTCTCTTTCTTTTCTCTCTCTTTCTCTCTCTCTCAATATTCAACTGCTTTATTATCTCATCAAAATCATTTCAAAACAGAGTACTATTTTTGATATTATATATATATATATATATATATATATATATATATGAGCCCTTTGTTTGTCCGTTTATTTGCAACCCTTCTCTGCAGAAACTAAAATACTTATCGACCTAATACTCTGCATGTAGGCCGAGGAGAGCTCAACTCAAAATATAAACTGTGTGGTTGACACCAGGGATTATTTGATGTCACCATAGGTTATTTTTGTCATTTTTAGCCATATTTCAGAGTTGTAGGCCACGATCTTGCTCAAAAGTTCTTGAAATTTAGCAAGACATCTATGGTCAAACAAGATAACTTCAAAATTTCATCCAATTTGCCGAATTTTGATAAAATAGCACGTATGAAGCTAAAATTGGACATACGTATATCCATCTATGGCAAAGGTCAAATGACATGCAGAGTTGAAATTTGTTGTCAACTGAAGTCAAAGATATGGAAATTTAGCATACGAGTAAATCTTCTCGGGACGACCTTTTAATCTGTGACATTGACTTGTGAGGTCACCAGAGGTCATTTCTGGTCATTTGAAAACAATCTTTCATATTTGGGACAAAAATCAAGCACATATGAAACAGAAACTAGGCATAGAGTTACAGCTTTCAATGACGACAATCATAAGCATTACAAAGTTAAGGTGACCAATGTCATTTTTAGTCAATTTTTAGAGTTGTCAGACAAAATCCTGAGCTAAAGAACTTGAGTACATAGGTACATTATCTCACATCTAAGGTGAAAGGCTAATCATAGTTGACCTACAGGGTCTTCAAGGTCAACAGCAATCTCTTCTGTTAATCATTACTCTTATATTCAAGTTTGGCAATCATTTCGTACGTATGTATCTTAAAATCGGCTGGAATTCATTTTTTCTTGGTGAAAGTTGATTTTGATGCAATCAGGGGTAATTTTGGTCGTATTGAACCGAATTTCCAAGTTATTAGTCACAATTTTGCACCCAGGAAACAAATATTTGGTATAAAGGTAGATTCTCCCCAAAATAGTCTGAGATGTTATCTTGGCATCGGAGTTGAGATCACCATATCAGTTCGAGCGGATTTTCCAAGTTGTTTGCTACAATATTGCACTTGAGATGTAAAAATTGTGCATTAGTATACATCATCATGTGAAATAAATTACAACGTATGTGAGGTTGATGATTGAGATCATTAGAAATCATGTTTGGGAATTTTAACAATGCTCAAAAACAATCTCTCAAGATAACTGGCCTTCACCTGATTTCTTTATGCTTTTCACATGAACAACTCCATATTGGTTTGTCTATGGTCAGACCTTGGCATCTAATGGGAGAAACAATGTGACGTTTTCAGGAGCCTTGTCAAAACCAGAGGCAACATCAGAATGTGGTAATAAATCAGAGTTTTATTAAAACTTTGAACAGAGGTGTAATATTTGTTTCATTATCAAAAGATGTATGGAAAGGCAAATACAACAGTTGCTAAATTCATCGCAGCAGTAGAATAAGAATGTGAAACTTCAATGTGTATATGTCTGCACTATGCTGTTAGGAGAATGATTACAAATATGATTTTAAATTTAAACAATACTGCAGTGCTCCACCAACAGACTACTTTATCAAATAAGCTTGCATTAATAAAACCAACACTATAACTGCTGCTGCTACTGATATTGTCAACAAAAAGAAACAAGACAATTATGACTGAAATGCCCGGAGTCACGATTGATAATTCCTAATTGATATCTATTTTTTGATTACTTTTGAAATTTCGGATTTGGTTGGGTTGTAATTAAATTTCAAGTATTTTCGAAAAACATATCATGTGTTGGATATATATTTCGGTGTAAAATGTTATTGCCGTGCAGATTGTTTGCAATATATCTGTATACGGTGCCACTTTGTTGCAACGTATGTTAAGATAAATTAGCTATATATGGGCAAAGGTTTGCTATTCTCTAATCAGTTATATCATTCGGCTGCAAATTAGTTGCAATAATTGAGCCATATGGAAATTTACTATGCTTGTCTCGTTTTCTAATTGTTTTGCTTTCTCATTGTATCATAGAACATGAATTACACACTGGTATTGTGTCAATATTGAGATTTAGGATCTTTATCATTGGAGCAAAAATCTATTCAGAGAACCCATTTGGGAAGAGTGCATTATTTGTAGTTCCTTTCAATGAAATGGTCTTAAGTATTATTGGATTGAGTTGGAATTTAGTTGGAGACGTTTGGCACAACCTTTTTCTACATCAAATTATAGAAATGCCCCATACGTCCCTTTTTAGAAAACTGGTCCCTGACAATCCAGCTTTAACTTCTATCCTATCTCTTTCAGTTTGATATCATTCACATGGAAATATTGTGACTAAAATGATGCATGTATTTATGCTTGTATTTTGTTTCTCTTGAAATTATTTACTCCAATTTTGTCCTGTTTCGTCAACGTGTTGTGTGTTCGTCATATTCATTCTTGAAATCGTTTTTGTCATGAGTTTTGCTGTAAGTCCCTGTTGTTCATTATCATCTGAGAAAAAGTTCTTTTCATGTGTGTTCTGCAGTGTTCGTATAAACTTCATGGTTGCTGTTCCATTCATTGTTAAGAACTTTTTGGATCTATTTATGTATTCTATTATGTTGAATGATAGTATTTCGCCCTCCCTCATTTTCTTTTTCTTGGTGTGATTAGTGTTAGTTTATTAGTTTTTTTATGTGAGATTTTGGAGTTCTTAGACTATTTTCGTTACCCTGTTTTTTAGGATTGTTAGTTTTGTGGTAGCTTTTTTGAAGGATGGATTCGACATTTCAAATGCTACGAAACCTTAGTGTGATCTGAATAATGCGTTGTGTAGAATGTTAAGATGCTTGTCATCTGAGCAGATCTTTTTAGTTATTCTATATACAGGATTACGTATCAAAAAATTAGAAAATACAATTATAAGTATCTTTTAACTTCTATATTCTTTAGTGGTTCATTGTTCTTGTATCAGTTTTTATTATCATTTTCCTTACACAACTTTGCATTAGAGTAAGTTGAAGGATATTAATTCAGCAGGGTTATTTCGTTCTCCTTTTTTTTCTTTATTTCTTCCTTCGTTTCATTCTTTCTTCAGTACTTCTCACACGTTCCTTAGGCATATTCCTGTTTTTCTCTCCCATCGTTTTTTTTCAATCATTCTTTTATTTCAATCTTTCAATTCATTTTTCTCTTCCTGTCACTGGGATCTTTTTGCTTTGAAAAAAAAATCAATAATCATCTAAAGTATCTGAACAAAATAGATTTGCCCCGAGTTGCTTCAAACCAGAACGCTCAACATGTGTAGAGTGCGTTCAATAAAGTATTAATTGGCCAGACGGCATTTCGGATGCCTCTAGGCTCTTAGACAAATGAAAAGAGAAGTGCATAATTGAAAGAACCTGATTCTCTGAAGGAACCTTGTATGAACTGAGGACTGAAGATGTAGAAAAAAAATGGAAAAAATAAATGAACAGGCAGGACCCATTATTGAAATCCATTTCCATGTCCCAGCTCCTTCCAGTCTCCGATCAATTGCAGCATTGCCTATTTGAGCCAAAGTTTGAAAAATCAAAAACAAATCAAGTATTTTTCAAATAACTTACTCCGCTTATTTGAGCCGCTAATCCATTAGATGATAATTGGGTAAGCATTAACAAACTAAAGTGGCTTTTTGATAGCTCACTAAATCTGGATGGGTCTGCAGTGCATCTATTCGAAATGGCGTTTTACGGGATTATACTTATAGTGTCATTCATTGCATGTCTAATTCTGAACCAGAATAAATAAGTGAATAAGTAGAAAATAATGAAACATTTAGATGGATTGTGGTATTTTATACAGAAGTATTTAGGGCTGTCATTAGATATGTGCTGAATTTATTCATTCAAAATCAGTTTAAATTGACGACAGTGACCATTTAATAAACTCTACAAATATCAATGAGCATTGAAAATTACAGCGGAATACTTGATGATTCCTGACATTGTTTAAAAAAGTGTTTTAAACTAATCAAACTGAGAGTGACATTGATCTGGGTCTCTTTTATGCACACTTTACATTTGCAATATCAACGTTGTTTCTCCTGAACAGGATACGGCTGATTTGAATACCCCCCCACACACACACTCAGAGACACTCACACACACACACATATATCTATATGATTCATCGGAGCCGTCCTGTACACAAAAGGTACTGGTATTCCATATGGAGAATCCAATAAATGTGACAGATACGTTAAAGGTGATGGAGAATCTCATTAGCTGGGGATTATCAATTATTTGATTAACTGTATATTTTGTCAAAAGGGTTTGTGTTAAGAGTTATATTGACACAAACTCTTTTCACAGAAGGAAAATTCCCAACTAGTGCAGCTTTTCATTACATTTCATTTATCTCTTTTACATATATATACAGAGAGAGAGAGAGAGAGAGAGAGAGAGAGAGAGAGAGAGAGAGAGAGAGAGAGAGAGAGAGAGAGAGGGGAGAAAACGAGAAGATGGATTGATAGATAAAGCGGATAATTTTCAAGTGGGGAGAGCAGGGTACGATTGAGTAGCAGTTTGACATATGTCTAGATGACAACGTTTCACTGGCCGCCCATTCGTTTGATCACCTCCCTGTCTGTTAACTTGACATAGCCGTCTTGCTCATGCAACAATATGTCTGACACTGGAGTACTTTCTTCCAGAGCTTCTCATGTCTTGGGAATGCCCGGAATATGAATTGGCTCAGTAGACGAATATACGAGTGACCACCTGTCTGATAACCACCTTACTAACTGTAAGACTGATCAACCATTATTGTGCTTAACTCAGCTCGAATATTTCCGTAACATACCTGTAATGCTCTCTTTCGAGAAAACAAACCTATCTTTCTATCTTCATTTATCTCTGTATCTTGCCATTTACGTGGATGAACCAGTGGAATTTGAGTTCCAGATGAAAAAATACTACTGACTTTTACTAAATTGAGCGTAAGATCAGATCTACTTGTTCACTGTGGAGTTTGATACTGAATGCTATCTTTGAATCTGCAATATGTGCATAGGTTTGGTTCAATGAAAGTATCATCTTTTTGCTGAGCGCTCCTTCATATATTCAAACAACAATTGCAGGCAGTAAAGGTATATTTGCCATTCATTTGTCTCGAATCAGAATTGTTGAAATATCTCTCTCTTGTGTGCACGCTTGCACATTCACGTTTAAACAGGTGTCAATGCATTGCTTAGAGACAGAATACAAGGGAAAGAGCAAAATAGAAATTCGAACATTGAATCAAAATGCAGAGCAGAGTTTCAGAGGCTTAACTTGTGTGGAAAAGAAAGTTCCAAACTGTCCCATAATTCATCTTTAGTTTTGCACTATTATTTTGACTTCTTTATTATGATTCAATCCTTTCATCTATTTTCCTTCCATGATTTCATTATGTGCTTAATTTTAAAATATCGATCCAGTAACGTTCCGTGAAGATATTATTGATGCATCAGACCATTATATCTTTTTGGGATAATAGCAGGAAATATAAGTAGATCTCACGAAAACACAAAATACTGTCATCTCGAATTAAACAGAAAATGTATTTAAAGTGGAATTTGCATTGACTTTATTAGAAAATGGCCCCGGTATGTCTGCCAGGAACCTGAGTAAAAGTTAAATAACACCCATAAACGATCTAAATAAAACACAAGCGGCCATTTTGGGCGATGTAAATAAAGTAAATAAAAGCGATCATGTCCACAATTACCGTCATCTAATTAGATTTTCTTGTTGCTCGTAAATAATGCCTGGTACACACGTATACATACCCTTTAAAATCAAGTAACATCACAGACTGGTGGGAAACTTTAATAACATTAAAATATTTCTTCTTCCGTGTGTAATTGACATAATTCGACACAGCTAACGCGCATGATGCCTGTGAATCTCTTTGTGATAGATTGTAGAATCTCTTCGAAGAAATTCTGAAACTACTTCAGCAAACAGAGCGTACATAATAGCAGCTAACAATGGTTATCTTTCATATAAATAATTAAACTTTAATAATCGAAATGTATCGTTATTGATAATCATTATATTTGTAGTAGCAGATTATGAAAATATACCCATTTAAAAAAAAATCAATTATCACCTGTCAAATCACATATTTGAAATTCAGCTCTGGGAATAGAATTCTGTATGAGTAAGTATGGGCCTTAAAAAATCAGAATCCAAGTTATTTTTATATAAATGTAAATTTTCCATTGCTTGAAAACAGATGATTATTTTTTTGCTCAATATCTGTCCGTCTACATTCAATAACAAGATAAAATTCGTAGATACGGATAGCATGCTTCGTGTGTTGTGTCATCACCTTTCCTCAATCACTGCACGTTGTTGAAGTCTAAGCTGAGGTGAAAGTAGGATACTTTTTTCCAAGGGAGGCCTTCCTAAGAACAAAGTTAGTGTATCACAATCCTTCCCTGTTTCAGTTTCACTCCAAAGAATAATCGTAGTAAATACTGGGTCAAAATGTCGGATAACTCCTAAGCCAGATATTGGAAGAAAGACAAATCGTTACGAAGAAAAAGAATTGAAGAAAAAACAAGAAAAAAAATTTAAAGTTTTTAGTTCTGATGGAAAGAGAAAACACTGAAAAAGGCATGTATAGGGAAAACAATGAAGTATATAAACAAGCACCTACTTATTACTCATGAAAATCATGTTAACAAGCGCCTGCATGTTACTCGAGAAGATTACAAAAAATGCAAAGTAGATTTATTGAGACGTTTATGACCTCCTTTTGGCTCAAGGGAATACAACAATTTGAATTGTTTATTGTTATCTGTAGCCCACATTTCACACAGAAGTATTATTTTGTCTTGAATCTGAAAGAAATATAATGAAGTGATTTTGCAGTGTACTTTTTTAAACGTATCACCTATCGATTATTTCAAATATTTTCATGTTTTTTTATATCTTGTACTGATGATCAAATATTTGACGAAATGTCTCGTCATTAGCAAGCTATGATAATTGATGGAGAAAAATATTTGAGTTTGCAAGTGGTCAAACCATACTACTTAACTTATCCTGACAGTAATGAAATAAAACTGCTCACCACAGAGAAAACATAGCAGAGAGAATTGGATTGAATTCAAGTTTTTTTTTTCAAAGAGCATTAGTAGAAAACAATCTTGAATAGGTTCATTGATTCTGTTTTCAGTTCCATGCATAAAGGAATGGGCCATGCCATACGTAGAAAAACATTTGAATCATACAGATATCTTGCTCCGAGTATTGCAATTCAACAAAGGAAAATGTCTATTCAATCGCAGTAAATTCTTCAACTGTGAAAATCTCTATTCGTCGGTATTTCCATGCAGATCACTTAACCGAATAACTGGCGTAAAATCATCCAAATACTAAACTAATCAATGGCATACAATGCATAATTTTATCAAAGCAAAACACACAATCACCATCAGCAGCAGCATCAGCAACATCAGCATAAGCATCAGCTGCAGCCTTTTAGCACCCGTCGTTGGAAAAAAAAACATTCACAGGATTCGCCAGACCTTTGTATCATAGGCGTTTACTGGACGTTTACTTGGTCACACCATTTTATGTTCTGTTTGTCACAGTTTTGCATATGATCTCTGGGGGTCTATGTGATTAGCTGTCATGTCAATCAGTTGTCTGACATTCTAACAACATGACCAGCCCATTGCTATTAGAGTTTTCTGATTGGTATGTTATCCTTGACTTCTGTTTATAATATACTGTGCTATTTTGTGATATTTACATGTGATGTTAAGCATGATTCTCTCAAATGCATGTCACATGGCTTTTAGCTTGAGGGTCAATATTTTGGTTAGGTTCTATGTACCATGTCTATAGGTGACTATCGGGAGTATGCATTGGTTGGAGACTCTTCCTTCAAAAATGATGTGATTTTCCTGTCATTAAAGGTTGATCTAGCTCTAGCAAAAGTTTGCCATCTTAATGGGAGACTGATTTGCCGATGTTGTCAATGTCCCACTTGTTTTCCTGAACAATGGCAGCATGTTAACAATCAGGTATTTTGTCATGATAATACAGAGAGCAGTGTGATATGCATTGAACATAGATAAGCTCATCTGTACATCGAACTCGGATAATCACCATATCATAAATAAATCTGGAGTTTATGCAGTTTGATATTTGCTTATCTATTAAATGAGCATACTGCGTGCTGGCAAATGCAGTGGGGTGACTATAAAAAAAATAGGTGTTATGCAAGAATCAACGTACATATTTAAACTTACCAAAATATTATCGAGATCTATAAATACTGTATAAACGAGAACATAATACCATTGGCTGATCTTTTATTCAAAACAATGTTAATGACGGTCATGTTTTTAACACTCATATTTATCAAAGCGATCGATTTGTTTGATATTATGATTCTGGATACCTAGATTTTTGAGCATGCTGTGGATAGAAAAATCTTTTAGTATTTTTGTGGCCTTCATACTTTTCACTGATTTTCTCTCCTCGTAACATGCATCAATTTTTCTATGTATTTCACACGAATTATTTTTCACGTTTGCGAACACACGAAGCATAGATATATTGCTATCCATCGTAGGCACACTTGAAAGCCCAATTCCATTTAACCCTGATTTATTCGCATCGTTCGACTGAATCTCATTTTGAACATTTCTGCTGTAACTGTGTGTGTGATGGTAGGATTATTGGAAAGTAAAGCTCTCCCCCAAATGGAACTGAATGTTAACAGAGGCAACGTCCACATCCGTTCGTTTCCGATGCGCTCACTTATGTTCAGTGATGATGATTCATGTACAACGAATAGCAGCTGTTTGTTTGTCCCGTATCAGCAAGACGAAGACAGGGTTTAAATGAGCGCGCAATATCTGTTTAGCTTCTACGTTAATTTCACGGCTCGGTAAACTTCTAATCTCCGTCTTATGACTTGGAAGCGGAAGAGAAGGTTTGTCCAATGATGGGCGTTGTACGAAAGGGTAGAAGAGTTCCAATGCATTCTGAGGATGCATGCAGGATCCTGGCACAAATTGGCCTGACACAGGCTCCAATAGTCGGCGGAAAGGATACGGAAATGAATACAAACTGAACGTACCAATGTGATATAATGGTAAAAAGGGGCTAGGATAAGCGCCAATCAACTTGTATCGCGGTTCTAGGTTTCTTTTGGCTTCAACATGAATGCTGATGGATAACAAGACTGATAAATAGATAAAAAGTGGTTTATTCTAATCAATTCAAGAGATAAAAACACACACACGGACACTCACACACACACAGAGACACACAGAGACACACACACATATATAAATATATATATATATATTTATATATATATATATATATATATATATATATATATATATATATATACACATGACAATATTTTATGAACATGTTACATAAACTCCATGTAATGTATCGATTCCTCTTCAAATAGAGAAATTAGGGAATAATATATAAAACATTTTGTATTAATTTTTAACATACATAATTATGTGTGTGTGTGTGTGTGTGTGTGTGTGTGTGTGTGTGTGTGTGTGTGTGTGTGTGTGTGTGTGTGTGGCTTTAACCGTGAATGACACTTGCATATTTACCACTTATTCCAGTGGAAGAAAACCTCGGCTCTCGGATACTGGTTTTCCAGGCAAGAATTCGCCATTCAAAATAATGGTGTAATACAATCGTCTTCCCAACTTTTCACTGCCTTTTTTGGACTATAATGAGTTGAGCTTAATATTTACTTATTCATCAATGTGTGTGTGTGACCTTGTGTCTGAAGCGGTTGTGTATTTGATGTCAGTGGTGATTGTTTTGTTTTACGGAAATTTTGGACCTCAAGTGCTGATCTCATTGAATGAATTGCTGTGAATTATTGTTTTAGTTTTTATGCGTGATTTTTGCAACCAGATTACTAACTAGAATAATGCAACAGGAAATTTCGAAGAAGAATTACGATCGAGTTTGCCTCGACAAAGATACATACTGCTTCATTAGTATCTTGAAGCATTGCAGATTTCGTAACTACAATAAATAATGATTTCTATTTTTAGGGGGCTGGAATATTTTGCAGCGGCGTATATTTGCAGTGAAAAGAAACATCCCAAATCCTTGCCATGAATCCATTACTATTTCAACCATCAAATATGTCATAGGCATTATCATAAATAAAACTATCGATACGAACCTACTGGTATAAATATCTACATTAGAAAAATAGATAGGACATTTCATAAATGTCTATGAAACCGAATGAATGCAATAATGTAAAACATTTTGAATATACGATGCAATATTAAAAGGTATACTCCTTATTAAATTTGGGCTTCTTTCCTTCTGTATTCTGATAGTAACGATATTAAGGTTAGGTAAAGAAAAGCAATATAGAAGGTCGTCTCGTATAACTACGAGTCTGTTTTGTTCGCTGCGGCCCATCATCCATTTCATTGGTTTCCGTATGGAGCTAAAGCCATGATTATATCCAATTTTACACCATTGCTATCCTTGTTTGTCATGTTGTATATTGTAATGATTGAATATCGCGTTCGTATAAATAATATCGATTGGGTACATTCCTCACAATTGTGCATAGTTCTCCCGACTCCCGATTTCAGTGGACATTTTATCTTCATTAATCAGGAGTCCATTTCTCTACTGGTCTGCCAACGTGTTAGCTCTATAAGCAGAACATATAAATGGAAAATACACAATCACTCGTGCATATATTTCTACACCTTTGTATTACTGAGGGAAAATGAAAAGGAGATGCAAATACAGCAAGTAAACGAGATAAAAGTCGAGAACGAAGAGTTTTATGAGTAGATACGTGCGTCGGTTATGAAACTGAATTGACAAGAAAAAGACAGACAGAGATAGAAGTAAATAATGACTTTAAAAGATGAGGGAATGAAAAGACTATAAGGTAAAAAGGGAGAAAGCGAAGAGAATGAAAATAACGACAGATTTGAGAAAAGAAAAAAAAAATTAAGGTAAGTGTGAGTGCATTTTTAAGTGTAAAACAGAGAGAAAATTCAAAAAGCAAATCAGAATTGAAGTGAGAAAGCAAAATAAAATGAATAAATTGAAAAGAGATTAGGTAGATTTAACGAACTAGCAAATGAAAAAGAACTGGATAAGGAAGGGAAATCGGATTTAAATGAAGAAAACGGGAGATAATTCCTGTAAATCTGTTTCAAAACGAAGTTAATCTATAAAGATAAAGCTGAATCAAGAATTCGAATGTATCCCTACGTACTGCCGACAATGGAGCGTGGAAACACGAAGAAAAGAGAAATACGAATAAGTAATAACAGAAATATAATCTGAAAGAAATATGGAAGCTCAAAAGCGTCACATTTACATAGCACAGCTGCTTTATGTATACTAAGCCAAACTCCTTTTTAGCACATAAACAAAAAGAAGTAAGGTAGATTGTTTTATGATATTCCATTTTTTCTACTCACTGCAAAATCTGCATTAGAAACTCTGAATTGAAACTGGGAACAGATACTCACCGCATGTGATAGCATTAAATATATGATTCATTTGGCTACCAAATTTAACTATTGATGTTCACTAAGATTAGCTTAGTTCTAGACAAAGTTAAGAATGTGAATTACCCAGTGAAGATCAGACTCATTACATTAGTAATTGGTTACAAGACCAGTGTACGAACCAATGTTCTGCAGGGTGGTTACCAATTGGTCGCTGTCGCTTCAGAATAAAAATTATTCATGATAACGTGTGATGCAATTTTTGTTACTGGGCTCTCAGTGGTATATTCTGATTGCTTATGTGTAAAACGTGAAAAATGAATTGCCAGGGGTGTATCTAAAAATTCGTGGGCTCGAAAATGTGGCTTCCTTGAGGGATCTCTCAAACATTTACTGAGATTTGTTATTGTATATTTGTTGCATCATAGTATGCAAATAGATTGAAAACATGGAAAATGAAGAAGTCAAGTTGGTTCTCAAAACAAGTGCATTTTTTATTTTCTTCAAAATCTGATGTCTTCGCATCGCCTCAAAATTTGTAACCATTCAACCGACAATAATATATAAAGACAGTTCAGACTGATACAGACATAGTCTTACAGAGAAAAAGAGATTTGTTTCTTGGTTTGCCTACATTTTTCACCACGTGGTAATATGGCTGATGCTTTCCATGGATAATAACCTTTGATATAGATCAACTTTTACTAGAAAAAAAAAAGAAAAAAAGAAACAACAACAGAGAGAGACGGAATTGTCAAATACACCAAGAATTTTATCAGAAATTTACTCTCCGAAATACAGGTAGCAAAACAATGACCAGAATGCACAAGACGCTGGCATTCAGTTTGAGAACTTCCCAGAAGTTACACCATGGGGGGTAAAGCAAACCATCAAACAAACAAAAAGGGAAAAGCCCCTAAAACAGATGACATCACCATCGATTTACTAAAATAAGTGGGTAAGAGCGTCAACAAAAAGTTTGCTCTTCTTTCAACTAAAACAGAGTAAAGTCCCGAAAGATTGGAACACTGCAATCATAATGCTTCTGCATGAAAAAGGAGACAGAAATACCTCAATATCTACAGACCAATCACATAGAGATTTCAAAATCAAAGTAGCGGAACTGGGAAGAGTAGACCACTACATTCACCTAGGACAACAAATCTCCATGAGATCCTCAAAAGTAAAGGAAATCAAGTGAAGAATCAATCTAGGATGAGATTCTTTGGCATAGCAGGCTCAGCTTTCAAAAACCAGCCAGTCCCAACAATTTCAAGATTTTACAACCAATGTGCCCTCCTGATAGTCACTTATGGAGCTGAAGCATAAAACTAAACCAAAAGACAGACCTGCAAACTGAGAAACATGCCCAACATCACATGGAGAAATCACTGGACAGCACAGGATATTAAGAAATGGAAGTCCGAGGTCACATACTAAACCAAGGCCGATAGAATACAAGATGGAGAGACGAACTAGACGAATGCAGAAAATAATGGCTCCACGACGCCCATGATAGACAATTGTGGCGGATCCTGGGGAAGACTGATGATGATTTTCTATTCAATTTTCCTCGTTACAATAATCTACTTATTCATCATTTCTATCCAGACTCCCCTATTCGATTAAATTTTTCATCCTTCTGCTTTTCTTTAACGTATACTTAATGATTATTACTGTCATTTCAGTTACCTTCCTCTGATCCTTTCTCCAACCGTATCTTCACTCTTCTCTTCCTCGTTTGTTTCTCCAGTTTTCCGGACCACAAAACATCCTCACTTCCCACAGTAAGCCTTGATGGCTTTTCAACGAACCACTAATATCTAAGAAAAAACATGGGGTTTTACTGGCCGTCATTTGTCTTTCTTTCTTAATTGTCAAAACAATTTTCAGTCAATGCGTTAATATACGTACACACATTAATCTACATACATATTGATATATACACATGCAAATTAACATTTAGATACACAGATACACTTCAATTCTCATTCATTTACGTGACTGCATACACATATGTATAATTTTAGATATACATATTCACTTGTTCTTATCAGATGTGTATGCACACACATACGTGCTATAATTCCATCAACCAGCGTATATACTCATCTATACACACAATCAAAGTCTTTCATTCAACGCTCACCCACATATGCAAGCACATGAATATGCTCACACATACACAGACGCAAAATGTTGTTAAACCTCTTATGAAAACCTCTTAGTGATTTTTATTCTTAGGAGAGATTACTTGAAGAATCTTCTAATTTTGTAGCTTCCCCATCGGTAATAGCATAACATGATGTAAGTAGAAATAGTAGGTGAACTACTATTCAGAAAGCTTTTGAGAGTTCCCCCCGCCCCCTGCGTTTTTCCCCTCTGTTACTTCCTCGGTTATGTGCCTTGAAAATGACTATTATTCCCTTTAAACGTTGCTCTTGAGGCCAAGACATATATATATATATGAAATAGTTCGTCATCTTCGCGTGATTAAGATGTGCAATATCAAATTTTTACCCTCCTGGTAAAATAAAATTGGTGGTAATGATTGATATTTTTTTAGATTTATTTAGGAATGATCAGTCAGGAAATAACGCTTATTACTCAGGAACCAAAAATGTGAACAGTTGCACAGTGTAACTAGTGGCTATTTTTACTTATAAAGTAGGATTCATGATACTGAGTCAGGATCGAACTGTTCAAGCAATTATCAGTAAGTCTAAAAGACAATTTCTGAGCCCAAAATACCCCTTCCACTATATTCAGTCCGATACTCCCTAGGTTCCCCATACTTATAGCTTTATGCTACAATGAGTTACAATTAATGACTACAATCAACGTTTTGAATTGATTGTTTTCACGTATATGTGATACATGAAATGCGTGTTTACATAGATGTAAACATACTCAATTCAAGTAGTTTTACTTGCTAGTGTTCATTTTCTATGATATCACTTTTAAGAACATCCGTATATTATGCCAAAGTAAAGCCGTGAACTTTATGTGAGTTCCTGTGAGAACTTTTCCTTTGAAAGTAAAGGAAAAAAATCGCTTTGATGTATCTATTACTAGAAAGACATTGGACTATTTGAATTGTGATGTATCGATTGATTCGGGTCATTGGGTTTATTTGAGAAAATTGAAAGAAAAGAAAGTGATAGATGGATAAAAGGAGGAAGGAAGAAAGATGGAAGAAAAGTAGGTGAGAATATAACGGAAATAGATGAATTGATTAATCTATGAAATGTGTACGAGAGGGTAAAGAAACGTTATGATCGCAATAGACACATTGATCTATCTACAGGAGGAAAAAATAATCTAAACAATGTCTGCTCAGAATGTATCCGAATATTTGATATGGATGAAAAGCTTTCCTTAAGGACAATGGCGCCTTACACCCTGCATATATTCCCTTTGGATCCTTAAACACATATTCCGGCGCCCCTTCCTCGTTTCAAATCAGCCTATATAGTTCTCTTTTGTTTTCACCATCAGCTCTCTCTTCCTGTCATTACAGTTCAAAATATCACAGAAACTATAAGAAAAAAAATGGCCATGGGCTTGATATGTTGCAAAAATGTCACACAACCATTGGCCATCACAACTTACGACCAGCGATCATATGCAAAATCGTGGCCAACAGAGAGTAAGATTGCGTGACGAGCTGGGCAAATTCAGAAAGTACTGGCTCAGCGATGCCCATGATAGAAAGGGACGGTTATTTGTCCATCAACGACCACTAAAAGGATGCTGATGATGATTCAATAGAAGTTGCAGAATGCCATATCTGAACTCTAAGGAAGGGAAAGAGGGCTAACAGACCTGGTTGAAGCAAATTGTCAAAAAATCTTTCAAGAAACGTAGAGAATAGATAGGCTTCGTCATGTTAAATACTATCGTAACCAATCACACAAGTTCACTCAATAACTGCTGACTGAGTGACCCTCCAGGAGAATCTTTTTCATACCTGAGGAGTAATGTTTGCCACGTTGTCACCATGCAACCATTTTTGGCTATATTAAAACAAACTGAATACTTTCAGAACGGACACTGTAGAAATTAGGGATAGCTATGCGACTCTTGGAAGTGTGAAGTTCGTGAAAATATGTTGCCTTAGCGTCTTTGATATAAAAAGTACATAAGATAAAATTCAAGCTCTATCATCAATTACTGAGTATGATCTGCAGCTCCACTGGCTTAAAACGTAGGTTTCATGTCCTTGATTAGTAACATATTCAATATTTCAAATCTTAATTTTTAATACTAGATTTGAGTAAGGCATTGTTCTTCAGTGCTGAAAGAAAGATGGTTGGAGACAGGGAATAAAAGGAATAATGGGTCAGCAACGGTTACTGAGGAATATAAGAGGACTTGAGTTAATAGTTATAAAAAGGTTTACTTTTACTGGAACGAATACAAATAGACAATTTAAAAAAACTATGTACAATAATGAATATTATCTCATACATGAATTCGTTAATACTTATTCAACGATTTTGTAAGAACCGGTGTACGTAATAATGAAAACGTTTGTACAAATGTTGTCTATGTTTTGCAGCTCTCAAATATCTGCGGTTCATCGTATGTGGCCCTTACATTAGGCATGTTCAGTTTCCCCAGGTATATAGAAACATTTATACAACTTAAGTACGCAAATGTACTGAATACTTAAACAATCATTATCATCATCACCAGCAGCAGCAGCAGCAGCAATAGGATTCGCTAAACCTCTCTGTCTTAGGCATCATGGAGCCAAAACTTTCTGAATTTATTGGCCTATTTTTCTGGGGATCCACGTTTCGATTCTTGATTTCAATTGGTTGTCTGACATTCTTACAATATGACCATCTCACCACCATGTGGGTTTTCTAATGGATTAAATGATGTCCTGACTTATTAATTTTTTTAATTACATACTGCACTATTTGTTATCACTCCATCTGATGATGAACATAGTTATCTCATGTGCATGTCGTATATATCTCAGTTTAGGAGATGAATCTTTTGGTTAGGTCCAATGCTTCAGCTCCATTGATGACTATCAGGAAATTGATTTTCTTGTTTTTGAAAGTTGAACTCGTTCCATTGAAAACTTGTCATCCTAGAGTGATTTCTCCTCCGCTCCAGGTTTTCCATATGTTCGTAATCTTCGTCCCCGACATGTAGTACACAACACTAGATTATACAGTGCCATCCTTTTAGTGAAAACAATCATTTTCAGTTCTGGCCCTCCTTTGTTGTCGAACACAGTTCATCTGTGAGAGAAGGCTATTTACTGCCTTTCAGATTACAAACTGATCCCAAGAGAATGAATGAAAGAGAGAGACGAGAAGGGATAGAAGAGACTGTAGATTGATTGAGAGATAGATAGATAGATAGATAGATAGAGAGAGAGAGAGAGAGAGAGAGAGAGAGAGGAAGGAAGAGTGAATCGAATGTAGGATAAAATAAATCAGACTCAGAAATAATTATGGTAGCAATTTATTTAAGTCTAGTGTAGTTTTAATACAAAGCCATAAGCGTGGCGCACCCAGTGCAGATTGAACTCACTACTCAGTAGTAATGATCAGAAAGACAAATATGCTAGCCATTATAACACGACGATGCGCCAGCAGATATAAATGTGGTAACAGCAAACACTGATTTTGAAAAGGGGAATTTATTCTCTGTTACCGAAGAGATGTAGATATAATTGTACAGAGAAAGGCACTTGCTGTAGATTAATGACATCCAGGCTTATTTCTCTGATAACTTGCAGGGGGAATCAGTTCGATGCTTACTGGGTGCCCAGCTTTGTGAATCCAAGTCAAACACAGCAAAGTTTATTAAACATATACGGCATGACAAACAAACATACCCTTACCTACACGCAAGCACACTCACATGAACAGGCACTCACATATGCAAACGAAAACTCACGAATACACGTACAGAAGCATACACACACTTGCAAACACATACCCATGCATACACACACACACACACACACACAGAAACACATATGCTACCACTTTACAGACAATCATTCACACATGCAAGCACATGAAAATACCCAAGCATACAAACACATACACACACTTGCAAAGATAGTGGAAAAAACAAAGTATTGATAAATGTCTGTGTCTAAAGAACCGGAATAAAATAAAGAAACTTTCGATGAAGATTTTCAGACATGATTAGCGTTAAACCGAGCGAAAATAGGACGATGATTCTCTCGATAATTCGTTGTACCATTATTTTTGTTATTGCGTTATCACACATCTGCTTATGACTAAATAAACTGAAAAACATATGGAAGGGGAGTATTTGAACTGCGTAAACTATTAACGTTGCCAACGTAGGACTCTCGCTTTGGATTTAAAAACAGTATTTACTTATGAATCTGCATTCCTGCTTAGAATCAGAATCTGTACACTCCGCCTAAAATCAAAGTGTAGCTCACTGGCAATTCTCCCTATGTTTAGAGTGTAGTATATGTTAGCTCACTAAAAAATAGAAGAATGTTTTACATAAGGCCCAAAGAGGGCTGAAACGCAATCTACTATTTATCAGATATATATATATATATATATATATATATATATATATATATATATATATATATATATATATATATATATATATATATATCTGTGTGTGTGTGTGTGTGTGTGTGTGTGTGTTATTAAGAAATGGATATATGACCCGACAGAATGATTATGAATTGCATTATGTTATAGTGAAACTCTCGTCGAAATAAATTCCAGTCTTTATACGATGAATGTATCTTCTGACTTAAACAACATGTATGGATATATATGAGCAATGATACCTTATCTAATTGCAATTTCATTTGATATATTGATTCCCACAAACTGCAACAAATGAATAAATTTATCTTACAATATATAGTATTTGTTTCACTGGGAAATATAGTGATACAAACAAAACAAATGATTTAGTCCCTCAGTTTGACAGGCCTCCCACATATTCACGCCTTTCCAATGTGGTCCAAATATGAAAAGATCGTTTGGGAACCAACTCTAGAAAAACCAACACAAAGCTAGCGGTGGGGAAAAATAAATAACTGGAGATGACACCAACGATCTTGAGACATCGTCATCATTCCTTGTTGATGTTCACAGTAAAACAGTTTATGTTAGAATAATGGGGATCCAGGATATGAACGCATAGTTTTTTTCTTTTTACACACACACATTCTATTTTTGAGTGAGCTAACATATACTACAATCTAAACATAGGGAAAATCAGTTGGACAGCTAGACATGTTGATTTCATCGTTTTAACTCCAACGAAACTGTAATTCTGTAATACCCTTGGTTATCATGTGTTGGATTGTGAATAAGATTTGTCGTATTTAATTCTAAGTACGAAACCGTAATTTTTCTTTTCATATCATCGTACTCAGACATAATTTTGAGATCAGAATACATGAGGAATATGTATCTGGACGTATTGAGCACGGAGGAGGTACACAGTGGATATCAATAGGAAACTGACTCCCGTCTTTATATACCGTGACATGCTGCTGTGTAATCATGCATGGGTCGGTTTATTACTTGATAACAATGGAACCCACCTTCACTCCATATACAGAGACTTTTAAATGTAAATGTGTAATTTGTAACTATCTCTCCGTAAAGGACTCACTCCTCTTGTGTGAAAGCACGTGCGTGGCTTCACAAGAAAAAAAAAACGCCTGAAACTTGATGAGAACTAATTTTATTGTGAGAAATGTTCTTGCCATTCACGAAAAAATATTGGAAAACATTTTATTATAAGAATCTTTTGCTTTTTATATTCAGAATTCAAGATTGGCTAAAGAATAACCTCTGGTGACCTTGAAAGGCCTATGTGAGAAGTCAGATTTTATTGATTCTTCATGCAGAATATTAGGTCAAGAGGCCCTGTACTTTTAGTTGAAAAGGAGCTAAAAAAAAATTACGTGAAGCTCGAATATTATCATAGGTAGATGAATGTATGTATTTATTGATAAATATCATTATTTACTTCTCAATGAAAATAGAATATCACCTACAGCGTTCCATCACCTTGATTATCACCAATAATAGTCATAGTACTGGTAATGAGTTCAAGTCATTGAAAAAAGCCAACAAATTCTTATTTACAAAGCAAGAAGACTGAGATTAGCGTAACGCACTATACCTAATCACATTGGCCTTCATTGTAGATGCTAGATGGCAAAATACTGTGTATGTTGGTAACAGAATATTCTTTTATTCAGATTTTGAAAAATCGAACAGACTAGCAGTTGCGTATGTAATGGATAGTTTCTATCTAGAATGATTTTGTATTAGATGTCATGTATCAATTATACAAACATATCTGTGTGTTCTTAGAAAGCTTGTGTGCAAATTGTTTATAATTACATCTCCAATGACTGTGTTCATGCCTTCATCAAATACAAAAGAGAAATGAATGAAAGGCAAATATGTTTCCTTACCAATAATTACCTAGAACAGGAAAGAAATGTATTCCAGTATATGCGTGGTAAATACTAATAAAATTGAAAATTTGATACTGCGTGCTGCACATTGAAAAAAAACCCCTGTGAAATGGATCATGCTGAGAGAAAATTGTCATTATGAAACGTACACAATATTCAGCAGCGAAAGAATTGTAAAACAGAATAGTTTTGAAGTAGTTTCATATAGAATACTTGCGGTTATTCAATATTTAGAACCCAAGAATGAACTGGAAAGCATAGTTACTGACGGCATATCAATGAAAATGGAAATTTGGACGAATACAAATATTTAATTAAGCGGCTAAATATTCAATAGAATATGTTTGCTATATCGAGTTCTGTAGCAATGCAAAAATCTCTTTATTTCTGAGATACAATAAGGAAACTTTTTCTATCTCAGTTTCGTATTGCTTTTATCCTAAAGCTAATCAAATTATATCTTGGTGATTGGATGTTGATGCATTTTACAGGTATTTTCAAATATTAACGAAGTGCAGTTTGCAACAATGCCTGTAAACTTTTTCCCTCTGACTCGTACAGAAATTCACACCATATAGAGGCAACTGAGCTAAAATGGATTTTTTTATCTTAACAATCCTCTAAAACGCACGCACACGTTCGCGCGCACATACGCTCGTACTAACGCATGTATCCTCTCACACATGTGCACATGCACAAACGTACGTTCGTGCTTTCTTCTTTCCCTCAAAGAAAAAATTACAACTGTGATCATGCAAACAACTGAGATAACCATATTTTTTTCATCGGAATACGTCCCAGTTCACGTCTAGATCGATATCGTCATCTCGACAATGAATTTCATGCCTCGAATCCTAAAAAAAAAACAAAAACAAAAAACAGCACCACTTTCGAGGTTATTTGACGCATTCAATCTTGCTTTTATCCATCTCAACAAGAGACACTGATTTCAGATCGGTCAGATCGCTTTTCTGCTTGGATACGTGAAAACATTTGAGCTTGCGTCGCGGAGATATGGAGTTTGTTTTTTTTTACGTAAATATCGAAATTTCTTTATTATTACTAAACACTTTCAGGAAACATATATCACTATATATTACTTTCCCCTCTCTCCATGAGTAGTCTTTGGAACTTTTTTCTGTATGTGGAACTCCCTCCTCGTTTACGTACGTGAGGAACCATAAAAAAATGAATGAGAGTAGAGTAAATGAATTGACAAAAAATTTCTTACAATAAAAAAATGCGCTTCTTTCAAGTTTTATGACAGGTAAAAAGACAGCTGTAAAATACATTCAGCTTGAATATACAGCCTGACAAAAATAAACATAATTGATAATAATGCATGTAAAGGCTTCAATCAAAAAATACAAAGATGTTAACCCTGAAACGAAATAATTGCAATAACACAGCGTTTCCTAATTCTCTTTTAGAAGTAATTCTATGGGCATGAATACGGTGTTATCAGAAAGGTCATTGTACCCCTTTCAAATAATAGAATTCATATTAAGTTTGTATCAAAAGTGGAATATGATGAGGTTTCGGGTCATATCTTGCATACAAAGTATGTGCACGCGCACGCACACACACACACACACACACACACACACACACACACACACACACACACATACAAGCTGAAAATTGATATATTGAACTCAAATATGACCAAAAGTTACTACGGAAGAAATATCCCCTTTGGATAGTTTGTATTATCTGATTGGGTTGGAAACCCAGTTAGTACGTACAAATTTTATGAGTGAATTGTTATCATTGAGAAATATAAAATGCTCAACCAAACAGAAATATTGATAGTAATAGAGAATACATTTATGGAAAAAAAAAGGTTCTCGGGATATAATGACGATATGGATTAATCGGTGTTATTAGTCTTTCCTTTTCACTTGTATCTGGCCCCTATCCCACTTTTTTTTTCTTCAAATACTTTTTGACTCGTTTGTTGGTTATTTTGTGGGCATTTCGATTTCCCCCAGTTTCAATTGCATACAATTACATTGTAAAAAGTAGCCAAGCTAACAATGAACGAAATAGCTTTAAAACACATATTTTCTACATTTTATTCAATGAAAAAGTTCTGACAAAAGATGCTTTGAAATATACAATATGAACTGTTTATTGTCGCTCCTCATGAAGATAAATTGCGCTATCATCAACTGCATATCACAGCATGAAATAAGCTCTTGTTTGTCAAAGTGGAAACATCACTTTTTTTCAATCGAAAATGTTTACAACACATATGACTAAAACTTGGGAAAAAATTTCCGCATGTTGCCTGGTTTCGTCTATCGTTATCATTCCCTGAGCGGACAAAATTTATTTCCCCGTAAAATGTTTCAATAATTATGTATACATCATTATCTACATCTATATCTATCTATCTATCTATCTATCTATATATATATATATATGTATATATACACATACACGCGAAGAGTTGTAATACAATGGAACAGCTGTTTGTGGATGACACAATAATATATATATATATATATATATATATATATATATATATATATATATATATATATATATATACATATATATATATATATATATATAAATATATATATATATATATATATATATATATATATACATATATATATATATATATATATATATAAATTTATGTGAAATGCAATACACAATTTTGTATCAACACAGTTCACAATAAATTGATAGTTTCAGTAGAAGTAGTTTTTTAATACTTATCGTTGGACGTACACCTTCCCCATGATCCAAGGCATAAACATGTGGGTGTCAATTGGCAGCGCCTGGAATAGATCAAGCAAGCCGTGTTCAAACTCTAAGACTGGCACTAAGGCTGTTGGGAGAGGTATGCATCCGTTTCCTCTTCTCAAACTATCAGTAAAAGAATGCATTTCAATTTTTTTTTGTTATTGCAAGATTTGAACGATTAATCGAGACAGAAAACCTTGTTATACGTCAAGTCTCGACAGTGATTGCTAACACCGTGGTCTGCATAAGGACACTTCTTTACTATATATATACATATATATATATATATATATATATATATATATATATATATATATATATATGTATATATATATATATATATATATATATATATATATATATATATGTGTGTGTGTGTGTGTGTGTGTGTGTGTGTGTGTGTGTATGTATATAAATATATATTCATACATATATATATATATACATATATATATATATATATACATATATATATAAACGTATATATATGTGTGTGAGTGTGTATGGGTGTGTGTGTCTATGTTTGCGTGTTTGTGTGTGTGAATTTATGTGTTTCTGTGCATATGTGTACGTGCATGAGTGCAATAACTCGGGAGTACACTTATTACAGACGATTATTAGATATTTTGTCGAACAGGTCTTTGCCGATATTCTGAATAATCCTAATCCCCAGATTTCTAAGCTCTGCTAATATTCTTGTACAGCGTGGTTAAAAAAAATGATAACCATCATAATATGTTAATTAAATATTACGCTAGTAAGGATTAAAAGAATGATTGCAAATTAGCGATGGAACTATTAACAAACAAATAGTTACAGGCAATTATAAAAAATGACATGTTTATAATTGCCCCTTTTTTAAATGCAAAAATCTTTGCTTTCTTCCAAATCCTGGTTCTTGTGTTACACGTTCAATATTTACATCACGTCCGAAAATTAATTATACAATGATTGCATTCAAGTGAAAGTAGATTTCCATTAGACTGTTTTTGATAGGAAAAATAATTGAATCTAATGTAAGTTCTTCACTGAAAAATCTTTAAATAGTTCCCTACGTGATATCATTTGCGGATCAATCTTCATTGTTGAGGCTATCTGATGAAGATGATTCGTTGTAATCTAATAACCTAAAATAACACCAATATACAAGCGATGAAAAAACATGATGAAAATTAGGAGAGAAACAAATGATTCCAGCATGAAAATTTTATGACAATAGGAACAAAACTTCTAGTGAAAAAATTGCCGATTTAAGTTTGTGAAATCTGCTGTTTGGTAATCAGTTTTGGATTGTCACCATACTTTACAGAGGGAAGTAATTCCATCAAACAGGAAAAAAAACCCCAAAAAAACAAAAACAAAAAGAATCCCCCCAAAACTGACATCGTTGTATTTTTACCTTATAATTGTTTTTTATTTTGCAATTTGTAGATAAGAACTATCGTTCAGGAGCATTTTCTAACTGATCGACTGAGCTTTGGTATTGACCAAGGTCTATACTTTTCAATATGTAAATGACTTTCATTGCAAGTCTATACAGACTTAAAATGCAGGACTGAAATTTAAAAAAAAAAAATTAATGCAAGTATAAAACAGCCCTACGAATATCATAAGTCACAATAACAGGATACTGCCATTTTATTTAAAATAAGGAAAAAAATGGATACAAATGAAAACACTGATTTTAATGATTTTTTATAAGTATTGACGGATGCAACCAAAACGTCATTCCAGACGGTGTTCAATGAGTAGAAAAAAATCAAACGAGACATGAAGATAACATATACAATCACACACATTTTACAAAAGAAAATTCGGAAAATCGTTCCCTGGCATCTTTATCGTAATAATCTTAGTGTTTCTATTGGAACGAATGATCGAAGGGAAATATCAACTAGAGTTGGTTTCTGCGAACCAAGCAGGGGTAACATTTTTAGTATAGTTTGACATTCAAGAGATTTTGAATCTCCATTCGGATCACTTTTCATTTTAAAATACGGATTGTATTACAGAAACTGTACTTAATTTCTATTTTAGACAAACGTATAAATTGCAATTACTAAATTATCGATTTATGCAGTAAAAACGATTATAGTTCATGATTTAAATAATAAAAGTGACTTTCTGAGAAATGATATAAAATTTTAAATAAATTCCTCTATTAGCTGCAGGTTACAAAACATCTCGCACCGGTCTAAATCTGGCCTATGGTTGCCAATATGCAGTGTAGACAGAATGAAACCGGAGGAAATTGGGATTATTTACACTTGCGAATCGGTGGACAATTGGAATTTGCGTGAGAAAAATTTTGTCCAATTTTCATATAACTTTACCGTCACACCAAAAAATTAGATACAGATAAAAATAGAAACAAAACTAGGTCCCAAGATATCAGATTGAATTTCAATCGTTACTGCTGATTATTTTTCACGGTTGGTCCTTAACCGGAGAGAAATGCAATAAAATTTGAAAATTTTCTTCCTGGCGGATTTTCCCTTCTCGAAAAAAAAAATAAATCAATGAACACTTCTCAGTTTACCCCTTGAAATATCTTGTATGTATTTTCGTCCTGAAAGAACAGTTTTATACTAATCAATAAGAAGTAGATCTTACAAATCTTGATGACATTATTTAATAAAAATGTTGATATGTTTTTATTCAAGTACATACACCACATTTCATCAGATATGATTCATGGTTATTATTTCACTTTGAACGAGTCAATTGAGCTTTAAATTAATTGATTTTCTTCGATTCAACTTTGATGAAGTTGATTCTATTTTTTTAAGAATTTTTAAACCCCACCTAATAAGTTTCGTTTCGTGTCCTCATAACTTCGAACCATTGTCAAAATCGACTGCTGATGCACGGAAGGGTAAATATATTTTTGTCTATAAAACCCAACAGACTTCACAAACTCTTTCAGCTCAAGAAGGGAGGGTAGTATCGATTGAAATTTATGTACTTTCACTCCTTTGATATCCCGATGACAGAACAATACATAGACTGAAATTATTATTAATAAATGATTAATACGTTTGAAATGATATTAATAAATTACGTTGACAAGCAGTCGAATTAAGATTTGAATTCATAGATAAAGCCAAGAATCATATTAAATTTGTTGTCCCCATCTTATCATAAACTTTTTTCACAGCAAATACTATTTAGCTGATAATGTCATATACAAACAAGAATCACTCAGTTTTCTGTACTGTGAATATCTTTCCCTTGTGCTGTAAAGATTTAAACAAAATGTTTCAGTTTTACTTTGAAAATATGACTGAGTTGGGTATGAGCAGGGTATTTCATACATCAGAAAATACATACTGAAGGACGAACCCAACTGTCCTATATTCTATGCTCACAGCAAGGCAGTTGTATCAAACGTTAAAAAGGGAGAATCAGTCAAATAATATTTTGTGAACTAGCTGAGCAACGCTTGGGATACTTTCATTTTTCAGTCAGAAGAATTGCACTTGGCCACTAACAGATAGCGGTTAAACTTGTATACAGTTTTTAGCAAAAATTTTTTTTTTCAAAAGAGGAATTTTTCGGTTTCCCCCATTATTATTTCTGTTTAGCCCCCTCTTGCAATGTTGTCAAAAGTTTATCACGGGACAAAAAGAAAAAAAAAACTGATAAAAAAAAAGGCTGCAAAATTAACATAATAGCCATATGGAGATAATAAGAAACACCCGTTACATAAAAATATAGGAATGAATGAAATGTAAGGACAATGCTTGGAAGGCGATGAACCAAAATAGTTGCTGTTTAGTGCTGTTTTATATCTATCATGTTCAAAGGAACTTCTGTTCATTTTTGCGATATAAGTTCGACATTAAAATGTAGCATGAGACTATTACTTTATATTAGTAATTTCATTCATCGCAATACGGTATTACGAAAAAGTTAATCGGGCTACTTGTATTAAACTGGAGACTCAGTGAAGATTTTGTACTTTTTCAGTGGTCAATTTTTACTCTGCAAAAGTAGCTGAACCATACAGACAGAGTAATTGGGTAATGGCGTATTTATGATGAAATGCCCCTTCACAGTTAAAAGCTTGCATTTCTTTAAAGAATATAATACTTCAAGAGTGAAACATATCCACATTAATAAGGTTGATATTTTGCTGAAAATTATTTTGAGTTCCTATGATCAGATAGGGGGCTATTTAGATATGAGATTTAAAGATCGGAACTAACGTAATTTAGGGCCATTTCTGTGATCAGAATAGGAGCTGTCACGATAAATTGGTAGAATTACGTGATAAATTTGTTTGATGATTTGATATTCTACTACAGATTCAATTGTATTTGAGTGAGAAAAGGGTCAATAGAATATGAGCCCTGACGTGCTAACATTGAATTAGTTAATGATTAGCAGAAGTATCAGTCCACGCAGCGTTGAATGACGAAATAGTGAACAAAAGTTTAAAACTTTATGAATCAAAGAAAAATAAACACCTTAAAGGAGGAAAAAGGTTTCTATTTCGTTTTGACCGCTCAGAGTTGAAAGAAGTTGACATTCACAATTAAGTGAATTTTTTCCTGAAAAGAAAGACGTCTCCTTCAGTCTTCAATCCCTTAAAGACAGGAGGGAATTTCCTTTCACTTTTGAACCCCTAAATAGGAAAGAGTCTTTTCACTTTTTACCCTTTAAAGAGGAAGGTATCCATTCACTTATTGCCACCAAAAAAGGGAGACTTTCTTTTCATTTCGACCCCTTAAAGAGGGAAAAAGTTTTTTTTTTGACGCTACAAATCGGGAAAGGTTCCTGTTTATCTTGACATCCTTGAAGGAGGTAAAAATTTTTTCACACTTCTGACGCTTCAATGAGGGAGGAATTGTTTTCGTTTTCACTTTCAGCCTATCCAAGTGAGTGTGTGTGGGGTTTCCCTTTACTTTTGACCCTATAAAATAAGTAAAAGTTTCACTTCACTTTTGTCAATGTGAGTTTTTCTTCGCTTTTGATCGCATAAAGGGGAAATTTCCCTTTTTACTTTACTGAGGAGAAAGTTCTTCACGTTCGATGCCTTGAGGAAGCATAGATATATAAAATCAAAATAACAAAAACCAATTGATGAAAACTTTGTTGTGATATATATATATATATATATATATATATATATATATATATATATATATATATATATATATATATATATTGAATGACTTATTGTACGTTGGATGTATCATTCAGCCAAGACAGCATAAATAGAATGAACAATTAAAGAAAAAAGGCTTCTGCAGGAATGTAACCTGCTATTTATTCTGTCTAAGCTAAATGATACATTCACCATGTATTAACGGGAAGTCATTTCAAATACAGATTTAAGGTAATATAACCCATTTATGATTATATGTGGCAGATTATATATCCATTACTTATATATATGATGGAAAAGGAGAGAGAGAGAGAGAGAGAGAGAGAGAGAGAGACAGACAGACAGACAGACAGACAGACAGACAGACAGAGACAGAGAGAAGGGGGAGAGACAGACTCAGAGACCTGGACCCGACATATACACTAATTTGCAGATTTACGCTCTGTGACTTATTTTGATTCTTTGGAACACTTAATTCATCCGCTATTTTCAACTATTAATTCATTTTCCATTGTTCGAAGACATCACTGCCTTGATGTACTCATGTAGACAGAAAAAAAGTTTCTATCGATCAAAACGTGTTATTTCACACACAAACTCGAAAAAAATGTTCCTTTTACGTGTCACTGAATGAGGATCAGCTCACTTCACTTGGCCTCTCCTTTTCCCTGATTCTTATCGTTATTGTCCCGCGTTTAGTTTTCCTTTGCACCAGAAAATAGTTTAATATCTCTTACTACTTTGGATACCTGCTTTCCACTGTATTTCGATTGAGGCATTAGAATTCATGCCGTCCTTATCCCCTTGCCTTTTAGGACATGGGATACCGTTCATTTCATGGGTTAGATCTCGAATCCCAGACAGAATATAGGTATTAAAACAAACCCACACGAGGAAAGATACAAAAAACAACAACTGTTTACATTATAATAAGGGCAATTAACCGTTTCTTTTCGTGGTCTGCAATCTTCTATCTGAATTACTTTACTCATACACCTACACAGTTTATTTCCTAACTAGATATTTATATTGTTTTTTTTCTCGGTAAAGATGAATGTTACTTGGCATAAACCAAGGGACCATTTTAGCATAAACTCTTATTGCAAACTGCCCTAACTAAAAATCATGGAATGCCAAATATTCAATTTGCTAAACTCTTGAGTCGGTCAATAATCACAGCTGTTAGGATATGCATCAGGTTAAATATAGTAAAATGATATTTTTCAAGTATACAATAATGGTATTATAAAGATACTAAGGGGGGGGGGATTAAAAAAACAAGCATACAAGTTGGTGTCAATAAATGATTCGATATAAGCTGTGTTTGCCTTAACTCCTGATACCAGGAGTATCCTTTTCTTGCATAGCTCTGAGGAGTATGCAATATATGAAGTAGAATTAGAGGCAATAAATACCCAAAGTGGGTTAACTCACCTCACCATACGTTATAATTCCCATGACTGGAGGGGGGCGAATTCATGCTTTTTCCAAGGGCATTAGTTCTAGTCTCAGTCGAGTAATGTAAAAATGTCAACAAGAAAAATATATTGCACCCGAGCTGTGTAATGTGAATTATCCTATCATCGAAAAGGAATTGCACAACCACCTCTTGGAAACCATTTTTGTGTGGAGATTTTGCAAATAGTTGATTGAAGTTTGAATATGCACATGAAAGAAATATGCTGGGCCTCACAGGAAGAGACCACAAGACAGCACATAACATCCGGGAGAAAAAAGAGTCGGGACATCATAGAATTCATTAGAAATCTGAAATGGCAGTGTGCTTGCCATGTTGCAAGAATGACGGACAACCGATGGAGATCGCAATTCACAACATGGATCCCCCGAGATCACATTTGCAACCTGCATCGCCCATGATAGAGAAATGTGGCAAATCCTGGGGAAGGTCTATGTCCAACGACAGACGTTAAAAGACTGCTGCTGCTGATGATGATGATGACATGAGAAATAGACCCAGGGAAGATAGTCTCCTGTGGTACCACACATTTTATCGTAAGCTATTTCACCCATAACTGGAAGGAATACAATTCACGCCATCCCTAAGAGAATTTGAACCATTATTAGTAACAGTCATATTTCAACTCGAGTTGTTGCGTTCATTTTCAGTGCTGTTTACCGGTCGCCTATCATCATTTATTATAACATCTGGTAGAACATTAGAAGGTAATGATATATTACATAGGCATTATTCTTCTACTGGGTACCAAATAAGTGTCGATTTTTGATTAAAAGTATACCGTCAACCGAATCCCCCAATCATCTCTGGGAGTGGAATTTCCAATACTAACTCGTTTTGTAACTGCTCCAGGATAATATCCAAAGAAAATTTGATGGTCATTTTTGAGTTTTGCGATCACAGACAGATGGAATGATGGACATTTGTTAAATGATAGTATGTTGATGAGGATAGATAATAAGTAATCATGAACACTGTTGGACATAAAGTAAGGGTCTGACTGAGCTCAGATTTTTTTCTGTAAATCAAATCTAAAAAAAATCGTATCTTGAGATGAAATGAAAAACTGATGAATTTGCATTTACAGACGCGCAAGGGAAATTGCTGCCAAACCCCAATAAAAAAATAGTAGAAAAATAGAAAGATTGTTATCAGATAATGATTAAATCAACAAAGTAAAGTTGCATTGTTATGTTGCCTACGGCATTAGACGTGTTTGCTGAAGCTTCACATACCAAAAGCATCTCTCTCTCTTGGATAATACTTCAAAATCTGCAATCTGTAAGGGTAGAAGCAAGATAATAATAGAAAAGAGAGTTTATGTGGGGCCTATCTTAAAAATAGATGAGAGTAACGTTCAAAAAGAATATGTAACATTCTAAAAAGTAGCATTACTCAAAAGAGAATGGCGATGTTAAAACAATATTAGTAGGGGTGGGGAGGAGTCATGCTTTAGCAACATCTCAGTCGGGTTTAAACGAGTCGCCGAGTCCATTATATGCATTACTAACCAGTCACCCAACAGTGCATTTGAAAATTGTCGATATATTGGAACTAAGTGAATTATTGTAGACACTAAATAAGTCATAATGTGTCCTCAATGTGCCTTGGAAGGGATGTTTCTAAAACTAGCTCGTTTTGAACCTTCTACAGGATCCCATCAATAACCTAAAAAAAATTGTTGGTCAGAACTCTGGCCATTTCTGAGATTTGATATCACAGAGGATGAATCCGTTTCTTAGATTTGATATCACAGACAGATGAATTGTTATATGATGATGCTTCTTAAAGAGTCATTATCATAGGTCAAAACAAGAAGATGAAGGCTTTTTATTGACGTTCAATGTGATGATATATAAACACTTGAACAAATGTTTAATGGATATTGCGACAGAGAAATATCTTGATCTCATATTTTTTATATCATTGTCTTATTTTTTGATGATTATTTTGATATCTTAGATTTATCCGAGGGATATAAATTTGTCAAATATATTTAATGAAAATATGGAGATTTTGTTATCTAGAGAATGGGGAAATAATGCGACAAATCTATGCTTGCTCCCTTTGTCAAATGATCATGAAAAGTCTGTTATGTTCCTAGCTAACGGCTGTATTGAACTTTTGCTGTGGACAACTTTGTTTTTATTGTCTGCACTTTGTCCATTTTCTTGCCTACAGTCAGCTGAAAACGTAATGCAATCTAGTAACAATCTTTAGTGAGCATTATAATGACCGTTGGACCACTCAACCGAATCAACCATTAAGAATTCTCAGGGCAGCTGAACAGAGCCAACTTATATCTCCTGGCTTAAGCGAAAGAAAAAAAAAGTTTTTATTCAAGGCACGATACCTAATTCATGAAAACGAGAAACAAGAGTCAATATAATTCACACTCGCTGACAAACAGGATTTTGTAAATTCTATGATAATCACGGTGTATTCGTGTCGACCGACAGGTGTCCGCGTTTCTCTGTAGTTGGTAATCACGCGAAAAAAAAAAGGTACAAGTTCAAGCATCGATAATCAAACACTGAAAAAATCGAGTATTTAACCTCAAAACGCACATGCACGCACACGCAGGCACGCACAAGCATAAACATACAAGCACACAAACACATATATGTATATATTTGGATATGAAATCCTATAATTTCATTAAAGTATTAGAGACACTTCTTCAAAAGTCACGTTGTCTTTGTACAACCGAACAAAAATACACCGAAGATCATTTATCAGCAGATACATCCGGACCTACTGTTGTTATCGTCACGAGTGTGTAGTTAAACTTGATTTGAAAGCAGAAAAAAAAAAGGCCAATACATCTTGAATGCTACTTGGGTATAATTTTTTTTCGCTGTTTCCGTGTGAAAGGTGGTTTGAAAGAGGATGTTTCATTCTTGTCTAAATAACTTCATCTAAACAAGTCATTCTCTAAAAATATTAATAGAATGGTTTTAACAGAACATAATAACACTTCAAAGCTAGAATTCCGGCAGAATTTTTGTGTTAACAGGCACTTCATAATCGTTAAAGTGGCGCATCACAATCCTATATTCAGTGTTTTTAATCAAATCATAAAGTTATGAATAAATCAATTTTTTTCTCCATTTTCAAGACTTCTATACTTTTGGAGACAATGTATTTGTCATCAACAGCAGCGGTCTTTCAATGTCCGTCGTTAAAAATAAACCATCACCCAAATTCGCCAAATCTTTCCATCATGGGTGTCGACGAGCCAATACGTTTTGTAATTGTCTACTTCGTCTCACCATATTCTATTCTGCCGGCCACAGTTTCGTATGTGATCTCAGGGGATCGTAATGTCCAGCGGTTGTCTGACCAGTCTACTAATTGTTTTTATCATAGCTCAGACTCCTTATTTCTTTGAAATATTGTGGTGTCTTATGACTTTTAAATTGATGTTGAGCATGATTTCTTTAATAATCGCACAAACATACACACAAACACCCCCAGCACGTGCGCGCACGCGCGCAAACACACACACACACACATACACAATATATATATATATATATATATATATATATATATATATATATATATATATATATATATATATATATATATATATATATATAAAATCTTTTCCGACCACAAAGAAGTTATTCCCTGATTCATCTTCGTAGTTAATGTACAATAGATGTTATAAAGAAAAATAATTGATTTAAGGCATAAAATTGGCAGTAAAACATCTTCCGAAAACAATCTTCCACCTATATTCCAAGAGGGGAGGGATGTAGACAGCGGTCGTATTACCTTCATCCCAACTAGTGTATCTTACAAGATTACTGCAATCCACGTCTAGCTTGCCAGGTCTATCGAATGGAAATAGATCTTCCTCTCCGAAGCAGACAGGTGAAGGTGATTGGAGAATGATTGGCTTTACCCTGAGATCCTGGCTCATGATGTAATGGAAGGTGAGAAAAATGGATGAATGTCTTTCTCAAAAGCATTTGTAGAATGCATAAACTGTCTCAAACAGAGTTTGAATTCAGCCTGCTGATCCCATTGTCGGTGTGTGTAACATCTCAGCTACTAACACTTGAAAAAATTCACTTATCAATACCTCTCCCCGACGATTGAAAAATGTAGATCATAAAATATAGTAATCATTAAATTAAAGACCACTACAAGATAATAGAAAAAATATTTAAAGAAAAAAAATATTGCCAGCTTGTCAAAAACCACGACAAACGTCTGAATTGACGTGATCGTGAATGATCAAATAATTGCGTTTACGACTTCACTTCCACCAAATATAAAGTTTGAGTTAAATCAGTTAAAACTTTGATAAAATTAATGTGTTTTCTTTAGTACCAACCAAAGACTGACGCCATAGTTTAAGAATATGATTCAAAACACATTCACCTAAAAAACAACGTTTTTCCTCGCCGAAAAAGATCAGAAATACAGAATTTTTTTGTTATTTCCCAACACAAAATTCAAAACTTTACACCTAACTTTTCTTTCTCTCTCGCTTTGGGTGATGCCATCATCCCTTACAACAGCCTGCAGCTATCGCCGATAGCTGGCCAAGCCCTTGAGAGCTGTTGTCGTATAACCACGTTGAAAACCTGTTTCAATCGTGGCACAAAAATTCGTGGAAAACGTAATTGCATCGTGGCACACGTCAGGTCCAACGAGATTGCTTTTGTAAACTTTACAGCTTGTTGAAATCACAAGAACAGCCTCCAGAAAAAAAAAGATGAAAGCAACATGCAAAAACAAAAGCCGGACAAAGAAGGAGAAAACCAGGAGTTCGAATTGGACAGAAGTAGAAAAACGTTGAACGTGAATTTTTTCTTCAACCAAATTCCTGTGCACATGTATTTGGAGCAATAACCTCCTAACTACTTCATGTAGTTCCTCCCATCCTCACCTGGTGGCGGCTGGCAAAGGGAACATGTCTGATTCAGTGTATTTACCCCAACTGCCTTACTACGATTCAAATTCTCCGCTGCAGTTGCTTTTGCTCTGGCGTCTTTATTCAAAGAGTTGACCGATGTAAAGAATAGACTACTTCTAAAGTGTACGATGAGTCAGAACTCGCCGTGAGGAATGCAGTGATTAGCAGATTGACCCTACAACCAATTCTTGCTATAACTAATGGTCCTTTTTTTTCGTTACATAGTCCACTCTGCCAGTTTCTCTAGCAATTTCCCACATATCTTAAGAAAGCTTTTGTCTGATTTCAACCAATCAACGGGATGCTTCCATAAATATCTATTTACTTTTAAGAAATTCGAGGAATTTGAGTGCTGGGGATTATGAAATTCTCATCAGCCAGATATATACTTACAATAATTTTTTTATGGGATTAATGTATTTTTTGCCCTTGGGAAAACAACCTTTATTCCAATACACGCACTAACACACACACACACATTAGACACACACGCACACATACACACCTATATATATATATATATATATATATTATTTGAAATGGTATCTTGCCATTACACGAATAATAACTCTCAATTTCCTTTCATTGTATATTCAATTTACGTTCTCTAAATTAAGTGATATATCAACCGGGTAATGAGGGGGATCATGTCGAATAAGTTTTTATATAATATAGTGCAATTGATGATTCATTGAATTGGACCAAATATTTCGATACTTAAATACATAACTTTTGCATTGAAATAGACGATTGGATCGAGAATAAGTGAGACAAAAATTGAGTTTTATAGCAGATATTATGGCTTCTGCATTATCAGCGGCTGTTTAGCTCAACGGTTAGAGCACCGCAACGTTTGAGCGGAATCTCTGTTGGTAGCAGTTTCGATTCCCGTAGTAGCCCTATTTTTTAAAAAATTCTTTATTCTATTTACGTTGCAAATACCATGCTTGGAAATAATCTCAAGTAACATATTAACCGAATAATGACGTGAGATCATTTCAAATAAGTTTCTCTATAGTATAAAGCAAATTATGATTTGTTCTATTGGACATAATATGCCTATTCCCATATATATATTTATATATATATATATATATATATATATATATATATATATATATATATATATATATATATATATATGCTATCATCCGTATGACACAACTAATACGAAGCAATTTCATCTGGGTCAAAATACACTCGGTAAGTGTCCAATCTGTCGATGATTACCAGGCACGGCCATGCTACCATAAGCATTTCTGGGCATCTACGTGATAAATAGTACGGAGTCTTACCGTGATCGCAGCTTCTGGCTATTGAAGATTTTGAAGCTGTCATTAAAACATCGATGGCTGTAACCTGTTCTTATTCTGCAATTTTTAACATTTTATTATAACTAGGCTGCATATCAAGATATCATAACATTTATTTCAAGCGTATTTAACAGCGATGATGCACTTGCTTACTATAATTGAAAAATATAAAATGAAAAAATGAATTGCCAAAACCAGCATTATATTAAACCCAATCATCTAAAAACATAGTGTTGTGTTTTCAACCTTGCATATGCACTGATTTGTTTGTTTTGTTTACAAGAATGGATTACCTGCCGAGTCCTTCAGCTTCTTTTGATCACACACGATATCAAACTGTTCGTAAATGAGCACGTATTTAATTAAGCAACACGTGTGACACAGGTGTGGCTTTCTCGTATATCCCTGAAGACAGAAGTGATATAATTGCCCGGAGAAGCTCAGCTTGGGTATTTAGTGATGTATATGACAGATACACATACAAATTATTCATCATTCAGATTTATTTACATGAAAAAGCAGAACAAGTAAAGAGAAAAACTGGTCGATGGAAAGCAGAGAGAAAAAACAAACAAACAATTACGACATTATTGTTATTGAAAGAACCAAAATAGAATCATAAGAGCGAACTCAAATGTATTTTTCATATTTAATTCTTCCAAGGGTTCAATATCAAAACTATCAGAATATTTATTAATTTCCCTAATTCAAATAGCTTCTCTCCAAGCACATTTGCGATGTGGAATGAATTCCCCTCTGAATGTTGTTTTCACGAGTATAATCTTGACATGTTTAAAAATAGAGCGAACAAGTTCCTTGCCTAATGTTGGTCTCTTTTTTATTTTCTTATTATTCTTCAGTTGTCGAGCTCAAACTGTTGCAATTCATTTTAACTCTCATATAAACTTGTTATATTTTAGTGTTCCGAATGTTCAAATTTAAAAATCGATAAACAATTTTAACATATCCTTCGTTCGTCTTAATTCTCTGTCATAGATAACTCCCTTCTAACTAACTGTATTGATGTAGAAAATGACCGAACATCATTGCAAAAAGCGACCGAAACTAAGCATAAAATGATTAAATCTCAGCCAATACGTTTATTAAAATCGCATTTGACAGTCATTAATGATAAAGTCTTTGAATATTTTTGTTATGGTCCACATGTTGCTTAGTTTTTGCTAATTCTTTATCTCATAACCTCAGAGTCAAAGTTGGGTTAATTTGGAGTTAGTAAGCTTATTCCACCAACAATTTAATCACTATAAATTTGCAATCAAGCTTATACTACATGGATACGAAATTTTATTTTTTTTCTGCGGTTGCGTGAAATTTGACTTTCGATTTGGAAGTATGAAAATAAAAAAGGAACAACGAGTAGCAGCACGCACACACACATACACACATACACACACACACATCAAATTTGAAAGATACATAAATACATAGATATGACAAAGTTACAAAAGAGGCCCTTAGCCCAACACGCATTAGCTGAATTTCGATAAAAAATATTCTCTGTATAATGTTTGATCTATGTGATTAATATTCAACAAGTGCATTGGAAAAGAGAGATTTTGCTGGAAAATAGATAGTTTTGCGTAATATGAATGATGTTTCCTGCATTAGGCAGCGAATTTATTTCTGGACCTGGATGAATAAATAAATTGATCGATAGATAGATGGATGAAATAAGAAAAGCAAAAATTTTAAGGGCCTATTTCAAATATAAACTGATTAGTAGGTAGGTGAAGGCTGATAACAGAAACACACCAGCAAGCATTCAAACAATTATAGATGCAAACGTACTGGATATGTCACCAACTCTTAATTTATAATTTTTTTTTCGATTAGATTTCATTGGTCAAACGTTTGAATTTTGAGTTGATTTTAAACCTCATGAATTTCAAATATAGCTATACTCTGGAAACGCCAAAAATCTGACTTTATTTTAGAATGCATATTTGCTTCTAGATTGCAAATAGGACATGAAAGTTTATGAACACACATTGCACCGAATGAACATATATGTATACATATACACAAACACACACACACACACACACACACACACATATATATATACATATACATACATATATATATATATATATATGTTCATGTGTGTGAATGAGGATTTTACTCGAAGAGTCGAACATCATGCGCAAAACTTATGTACTATATATTTTGCCACGACAATATGAATATTATTATTTATGAACTGAAACCCCTCTGACTCTTCCCCTTATTACAACAAACCATAAGTTAACATCAACGCAAAATTCACTTTCATAGTGAAATAGAAAACAAACTATCCAACAACACCACTCTAGAACGTTATGAAGATGAATCGATCTTACGTCTACAAACTCTGTCACGGAATGGCTTGAACTCTAAGTTGAATCGGAATATTAATACTTCAAAATATATATATATGAGCTCTATTCACTTTCGTGCTCCGAATTTATATGTTATATTTAACGTTTTGAAACAGAAGAAATTTCTCCTCGACAACCCATGAAGCTACAAAAATTGCAGAACTATAGTTTCGAATTGAATAATAGATAAAAATAATTTGCAGTCAGGTATTTGTTTCATCTCTCTCGCTCTCAGTCCATATATATATATATATATATATATATATGAATATATATAAAGAGAGATGGAGAGAAGAAAAAAGAAAGATAAAGAGACAATACACGTGATATATATATATATATATATATATATATATATATATATATATATATATATATATATATATATATTATTGAAAGAAAAGTCTTTTGTTGATGATTATTTTGTACATTGATATACGTAACTTTATTGATGTTCATGACCACGGATATGACTGAATATTTACTCCTATCTATCTGTTTCCAAATCACAAACTGGATATAAAGAGCATAACCCTAAGATTAAGAACTATGAATTAGTTTGTATCTTTCTGAAGGGCATTGGTTTTCTCTCTAAAGTCGATTGCTTGTATATATTATCAATAATTTATGAATTAACTAGGCGCCCAGAACTTCGGTTTCACAATAAGAAAGCGACAGTCTTCAATGCAATTAGAATCGGTCAGATGCAACATTTTGCTAAAACCAGGGGCCTTATCGATTCTGCAGTTGCTAAAAACGGGGCTGTACTTGAGGATGTGTATTGAAATCATAAAATGTATAACACAGGATCTCATTTTTGAAGCAAATCTTTGACATTCAAATTTTGCCATCTTTGTTCGTAAAATTCAAGCTTGAATCCAGTAAACTTAGCTAATACCAGCGGTACTCATATACCCGATTCACTGATAATTTCTACACACAAAGAGAAACACGATACACACTCACACACACACACACACACACACACATATATATATATATTTGTGTGTGTGTGTGTGTGTGTGTGTTTGTGGACGTGGGTCAGTAAGTCTGTAGCCCGACAATTCACTAAAATTTCATCTGATATGTTCGATCTATGAGATCCCTTATTGACAAGGGAGGACACACTGAATTCCATTATTGACAAGGGAGGACACAAAATATTTGTTGTATAAAACTGGGGCCATTAATGTGAGATATTTTGTTCATATAAACAATGCATCTCTAAAACACAATACATATATGCATATGTGTGTGTGTGTGTGTGTTTGTGTTTATGTGTGTAAGTTCAGACAATGAACTCAATGAGATTTTTGTCGGGCGATAAATTAATCTAATGAAATAAAGTCAACAACCTTTTATAATATTTTGAGATTACAAATTATTAGTATACTATCCGGCCTCAGTATTGTTTTAATAAAGAATGTTTGTTGTTTACTATGCCTAATCATACAGATACACAAAGAATGATATAAGGCTCCGCTGTCATAATCATATGTATGTACAGAAAAAGATACGAATTCACACAATCACACACTTGCATAATTTGAAGCATGTAATATGAAACGGTCAGAACTCCAAGAGACACACTGGATTGAAGTAATATAACAGTCAGAACTCCATGTGACAAATAGCATCTAAAATCAGGATGAATTACTCAATAAATAGATGAAATCCGAATCCAAGGGGTTGATAACCAGAGAGATCATCGATGTGCAAGAAAGGCGTTTGTATGGGAAATAGAAAGAGAGATTCCAACTGCAATGTCATTCGATGCCATTCCCATGAATCACGACCAGTGCACAGGTTCAATTGTATTCCATGCGTGCCTAATAGATTCCAAGCCAGACCGCTTCGAACATGTCCATATCGGAAAATCGTTTCTCTTAATGTCCCTCCAAATATGCGTTTGTGTTTGCAGTAAACCGAATTCAGCTAATTATCATGCCGTGTTAAATTTGATTTCAATGCTTCTTCCAAGTCAGTGTCCAGCCGTGGGTAAACTCGAATGCTTTCGTCATGAAATCGCTGTCAGAGTATCCTGGATATTTTTATCTGAGGATTATTGTTGATTTTACAAGTACCTGAGCTAGATTCTTCTCATTGTGATGTGAACGTTATGTACCCCCAATTTTTCTTAGGAATCAATGAGCTGTTCTGATCATAGGTTCATCCTCTCACAGCATAATTAAGATAATTAAAAGCTATAACTTATGAGCATTTTCTCTCCTTTGATCTCGCTTAGGAATGAGTGACTGATTCTATGATAAAGCAAATTATGTAATTTTATTTAAAATATTCAAATTGTTTGCAGAGGGAGGCCATATACTAAATGAAAACATTACAGTAATGTTTATAAAAGAAACACTTGATTTCTCGAACTAATTCACGAATTCTATATACCTTAACATGCTCGAAAGTTCCTTCAATGATCACCATCGTAAGGATATCATCAGCATCTGAAGATGTAATACATTAAACCCAAATTGGATTCGAATCAAATAGATCTAAAGCTGATATAATATTCCTTCTTCGAAAAATGATTGATTCCACAAACTCCTTGTTCTATTGATATTCCATTGATTATAAAGCAGCGTACGATTGGAGGATTTCAGATACGCCTTTTCAAATTTAACAAATGAAGTTGAATGTCTCAATCATTGTGATAATACTTGGGGCACCGCATACAAAAACAACTGTCGTCATTAGGAGATGATAGCTGTTTTCAATACGTTCTCTGGTTGTAAACCAGGCGGTATCAAGATTCCTGCTATCTTGGACCTTTTTATTCATCATTTGACGCAGTACAGAGTATGAAATGGGTATGAAAGAGCAGATACCCAAATGTGGGTTCCAATTATAGCCACATGATTACAGGAACATGTTCAAATCGCCAACAAAGATGTGTTTCAAAATTGAATAGATGAGACACAATGATGACTGAAGTACTTATTAGCGAACATTTGGCAGATTTGCACGAGTCAATATTGTCCACCAAAACCTTCAAAAGTCATAGAATAACTATATCTATAAAGACGGTGACAATGGCGTTTAATGCATTGCATGATATCATGAGTAGCGAGTATATGTTAACAATTGATTGAAAGTCTGTTTCAAATTTAAGCGAATTTACATATCTGGGACAAAAAAATCACAAACAAACTCAAATTCCTTTTTATTGCATATCATTTCATCAGCATCTTAAAAACGGGTTTAACTAAAAGATATCTGAACGAATTATTGCATCAAGATGACTTCAAGTGTAAAAATCTATGGAGTTTGAAATTTTTAGTAAACTTTTCATTCAAGCGTGTCTACTGTTAACGGAGGGACTGGCTAAAATCGAATCAATAAGGCATGTATTTCTATTACAACTTGAGACAAATGCTACATCAGTAAGAAAGCACGAGGAGGAACAAAAAGTCTATGATTAAAGGGCCTGAGGACTGGAGTCATTCCCAAAACTACCTCGCCAATTTTTGCATATCCGTACATAAGAAAATATATTGCGTGCATAACGCTACTAGAAAAATTTCCATTGTAAAAACTATTGCCGTTTAGAACAAATATAAACATCTTATCGTAGTTTACAGAAGAAATATGAGAGGCAAGCATCACTTTCCACTGTACAACTTTAAGTGAATCAACTGAAAGAGAAAGCAGCTGCAGTAGTTTAAACTGAAAACATTCAACTCTGTTGGGAACCTCGAAGTCATCAATTTAACTAAACAACATATGTTGAGTCTGCAGTATATCAACCGATTCTGCAGTTCTTTTATTAGACTGCACAGAGATTTGGAGCCCTTTTCAAAAGGTGTGATACAAGGCGACATCAGCTCATCTAAATCCCCCACAGCTTGCCGTGCAAGCGCGTCCGTGGACATCGTTTCTGGGAGGGGACAAATGATATATTCGAAAGGTGGTTAAACAAAAGATATATTTGGTAAGGGGCAAAAAATATATTCACATTTCAGTTTTCAGATTGGACACTAGGGAGTGTCTGAGCTGTGACTTATACTGAGATGTCTCATTTCATCGAGACCCTTTATTCCTCGGGGTCCAAATGCCACATTTGCTACCCCAACGGATGTTGACCTCAACGAGTAAGGTGAACGTGAGAGGATCACTTTTTGCAACACATGGAGTGACCAAAAGACAGCAAAATACTTTAGAGAAAAAAACAGGTCAGAAGTATAGAACCACCAGAAAAATAAAATGGACTAGCCATGTTTCAAAAATGTTAGACAACTGCTGGATATCATGACTTACAACATAGATACCCAGAGACTATATGCAATAACTATGGCCAGCAAATAATAAGATAGTGTTACGACAGGTTCAGGGGACATTGGTGCCAACCCTTCTCAGAGCGATACGCAAATATTTGCCTGATTAGCTGGTTTGATTAAAGATCCCTCGTTGCTTGGTATATTCATTATCGAAACTAAATCCAGCAATTGTTTGCTCAAGAGAAAGAACTGTGTTATTGAAACTTGAAAATGAAAGAGAATGTGACGAGTAGTCGAGACAAAACTTGTCTAAAAGCTACATTTCATAAACGATTAATGATGACCTCTCTTTATCATTGAAAAACCAATATTACATTAAATAGAATAGAAAAAAAAATCAAATCAATTAGAGATGTATTAGTAATCTATTCACCAAACAAGTGAGGTATAATATTGACAACTTAATGAGAGGAATTAAACTTCCAGTTATTTTCTTCCTTCTTCTTTCACTCATATCATTGAATGTTTGCCTCCACTGAAACAGTCCACTGCAGTTGGATACATTCATTCAAGGAAACATCAGAATGTTCAGGATTGGAATGTGTAAAAGAGACTTCCCGGTTGATTTGTAACATCTTAAGGGTTTTGAGGGGGGGGGGGTTGTTTACTAGATAGCCTTAGAATCAAACTGGGCTCCCAATTAGGGAAAACACCATGATGTCATTTTAGGATAGTAATTCCGTCTACATTTATTCTTTGAAAGATATTCTCATCACATGATCTCAGATCAAAATATATTTGTAATTTTTTTCGTAGATGTCAAACTGAAATCATCCTATTGATCCAAACTACTCTCTCTCTCTTTCTCTCTCTCTCTCTCATTTTCTCTCTCTCTCTCTCTCACACACACACGCATACATATATATATATATATATATATATATATATATATATATATATATATATATATATATATATATATATATCCATGATCAGTCATTAAAAGTCCATAGCTGGCCCGAGGCCTTTTCCATCTCCTTACGTACAAGTAGTACCTTTATTCTCATTCTGTTTAGATTGTTTATAAATGGTTATTATTTGCCTTATATATCCGAAATAACCGTTAAAACTCATTGAATGTATCATTTTGCTTAAACAACGTGAATAGACGATGTTTGTTATTGTTTATGGCAATTTATTGATCATTCTGTCGGATCATGTATAAATTGACTGACAAAAATAAATCAGACTTCATACCACTTTAAAGTACTCTATCCGATACACTTCCCAGAACCATCAAGAATAGGTGGAACATCATGACACTGAAATTAAAATTTAAATGAATCTTCCACAACCCTGGCGTTCAATCCTATTGTAGACCTAAGAACATCGGAATATAATTCACAGCAACACCATACTTGATGATAAAGTGTCGTAAAACAAAACATAAAAACACCCAACAAACACTCTGTCAACCATGTAACCGTACAAATAGCCTATGCTGCAATCATTTTGAACACTGATACTTTCACGAACTCCATAACGAGAAACAACTACTTATACAGAATAAAATTATCCAACTAAAACTATTAACTCACTATAACAGTGCGCTTCCGCCTATCGGACGATATTATCAAATCTGATGCTGAATTTATTATAAAGATACGGAAGGAATACATATAACAAGGTCACAAAAATTATTAAGTCCCATGAAGATACATGGAAGAGACGACTCAAATAACTCTAACGTTATCAACATATCTTCAAACTACACATAACAAATTGATAATTAAAAAAAATATCACCATGAACAACCTTAAACACACGGACTTCTAACTTTTATAGTCTTACTTCTACATCTAAATACTGCTTCATTTTGCACACACACCGATAATTTTTTACATCATCGAACACTTTTTACCAACAAATTGACCAACACATCGTATTTATCCGAGGGATCAAAACTCCAATAAATATTACCATGGCCCTTCAGGCACCATGAAATTTTGCAATGGTCTTCTCAGACATTTTAGATGTATCATGCTCAATACCTATTAACTAGGAAATCCAAAAAGAAGGGTACGCAACCAATGCATCCGCCCAATAGTCACTTAAAGACCTGACAGTTTGAATCGAGCCTAAAGACTAACCCTCAAACTGAGAACCATAAAACGTTCACATGAAAGAATCATCCTCAAAGTCACATGGGAAGATCACAATATACCATAATATATAAACGAACAAAAGAAGAGTCCGAAATATCATAGACTCCATGAAAAAACTAAAAGGACGGTGGGATGGTCATATTGCTAGATTGGCAGACAGGCGACGGGCATCACGACTCACAACATGGATCCCAAGAGATCACATGCGGAACCGATGTCGGTAGAATACAATATGGCATGCCAAACTAAACAAGTTCAGAAAGTGTTGCCTCTGCAACAACCACGATAGAGAGGTCTGTCGAATCCTGGGGAGAGTCGATGTTCAATGAAAGACTGATGATGATGAAGATGATACCTATTAAATCCCGTATGACGGTTGATTTTATATATTTTACCTGATTATCTCGCCTCTCAGACGCATAGAATCCATTTGCCCTCTCTCAGTGCTCCTATATTCCCATAGTGCAAGATTTACTCTTCACATAGGTAGGTTCGGATTGTTACCTACTACTCAGACCACCAGATTCGTAGAACTCGCTCGTCAGTTGAAAATTACAATAACTAATACATAAGAACAATGAAAATACGCAGAAAAACCCATTTTTAAAAATATCATGTTTATTTAATTTTCAAGTTATTGTATTCTACTTTTTTATGAACATCGAAATGGGTAACATTTTGGGAATTTGAAACTGATTATTCATTTTGTGATAAAAGCACAATATTTAGTACATTTATAGCCGAAGGCATCTCAAAAGGATATTGCAGGAATCGAACCTACGCTGCAAGAGACAAATGACGCATACACCGAGGAATAACAGATATCACTTAGAATAGAGTTTCCATTTATATTATGTATTCATGGTTATATATATATATATATATATATATATATATATATATATATATATATATATATATATATATATATATATATATATATATATATATATATATATATATATATATATATGTATATTTGAATATGTATATGCATATATATATATACATATATATATATATACATACATATATATATATATGTATATATATATATATATATATATATATATATACATACGCTTGCACAACGATAAGATATATTTTCTCATTTTGATTATTGATATTGCACTCACGTTCATTCTAAGAAGCTTGAAATACTCTTCATCTTTCTGGATGCAAGTCATATATATATATATATATATATATATATATATACTCATGACCAGGATATTCATGGTTTTCCCAGTCACACCTGCTGGGTCAGGCATACATAGAAATAAAGAAAAGGAAGTGGTATTCACATCAACTTGGATTGATGAAAAACAATTATTGTCAGTAAGGATGAGCAAAAGTAAACTACTGCTTTTGCTTCTTGTTAAATCTGATGCATGAGTCAGAGACTTCCAGCTAAGAAAAGCTATCTTTGCAATTAGCTTTTATCAAAGCCCACAGACCGTTAAAATCCAGGACAGAATGAAATCTTTACACTTAATCAAAAGAAGTGTATTTATAATATCATCATTAAAGAATCTCATATATGTAGTGTGTGTTATATATATATATATATATATATATATATATATATATATATATATATGAATGTGATTGTGTGAGTGTGTTTTGTACGAATCCTTAGATACTGTTATGCCTGATTTGGTATTCTATGGCTTCTCCTCAGAAAACAACCGATAATCAAGCAGGCGTATAATTTGCGTATATACGTAGGTAAATACAAATATATAAGTACTAAGTCGTTTTTCTGTTCTTCATGGGAATTAATGTATGTATATAGGTGTGCATGTACATAAAAATGTATGTGAGTGTAGTCAAGTATCATGGTTTTATCTTAATGATTCTGCTAGGAATCCATTCGTTTTTCGCGCTATAGTTATATGTTCGTTGAGTGTTTTAAAACGTATCTTTGATGGTGTTTATACATATGCATTTATATAAGAAGGGGAATGTATCTACGTTTTTCGAGTTCTTTTGACGATACATATGAGTGAGCATATATCTGTACATACACAAACGCACACATAGATACCTATACATACGAACATCTCTCTCTCTCTCTCTGTATCTATTTGTTTATTTATCTCTCTCTCTATATATGTATAAACCCAATTTAGAAATTTATACTACGCACCTCAATATGCTTTCACCATCTTGTCGATAAAATGTATATATGTATGTATATATGTAAATATATATGGAGTGAGAAGTAATAATTATAAGTATTGTTCTGATAATCAGTGCTGTCAAGAAAAATGACCAATCATTTCTTCCATTCAAGCAACTGTTTTATCATGAACGTGTATATATATTGCAAGCCATTTTTATATTCGACAATACATTGCAATGATACTAGGATTTATCCCAGTTTTGATTTAAAGAAGTGGTGTATATCATTTTTATACATTGATATATAATTTCGGTATGTCGGTGTAATTCTGTGTTCATAAGTCCACAAATATACTTAGTTCTCCGAACATTATCCCAACTAGTTCGACTCAACTGCTTTTGGCGATGGTACGTAACTTATTCTAATGATAAAATGCAAAAAAGTTAGTATACATTATAGTTTATTAAAGGAATAAGGTATGAAAATAATTTTACCGTCACAAGGCCACGTTTGTGTGTCACTATGTGCTGTTGCATTTGCGCGCGTGTGTGTGTTTGTTGTGTGTATGCGTGTGTGTGGAAATTATTTTTCTCAATATATAATTGAATTGAAATGTTTAACCAAAGGTCAATAAATAGTAAATGAACAGTCACAGTTCATTCATGATGAAATAAGCTGAGACGAATGTATTTTCAAAATCACTCACAACAATCTCCACCTAATACACCTTGTTGTGGAATAGTGTCGTGTTAACTAGCTTCGCAGGCCATAACTACTAGAATACGCTTGATTCTTATTGAGTACTGCACACTTGTAGCATTTTCAGTGCAATGTCTGAGTAAACAACTATATTCAGTGACTATATGAATTTATCTCTAACCACCTGATAATCCAACCATGGTTGCTTGAATATCTCTCAATGGGTACGATTGGTACAAGTTTTCGTATTATATAACATCCATTCAACTCTAACACAAGCCATTTGCATCAGTGTGAAGTTAGCAACTTATCTTAGCCACCATAGCATGGAATTTATTATATTTACTAGTATTCAGTGTAATAGATTTGCATAGCACTTTATCGAATTAAAGAAAACAGGATAGGAATAGGAGGTGCGCGTGGCCTATCTGTTGAGATAGTAACTTCAATTGGCAAACCATGCTCAAACTCCAGCTAGATATTTCTGGCCCTTAGACCCTGTGAAGTTATCTATTCAGTCATTGGGTTAACACTCTATTCCTGTAAAAAAAACAAAAAGAACTAAAACAACGATAATAAAAAAAAAACATTGCTAAAAAAATCATTCGACTTTCAAGGTTTGTTCGATAGATGAAGACGATATCATCGCCTAGTGTGCTGTGTGGTACAGGGGCCATTGAGCTGAGCTGAGCTGAAAGTAGATATATTGTATGATACCAATCTGATGAGTACGACAGCGTACCTACCTTAAAAATCAATGTACAGAATCATAGATGTTACTTGTACTCGAACACCTCCCTGGCGTCGATAGAAAATACGAAACTCCTGTTATGAGGCAGACTCGCCGTATTATTTTCGATAAAATATCTTCCTTCTTTATTATAATTCTAAGTCAAGAAAGTCTGTTATAGAAATCAAGGCAAATCGACAGGAAGCCCCAGCGGCAGAGCAACCGCTGTTTAATCTCACGTTGACTTTTCCAATTTTTGCCCTATTGGAGTTAGATCGAACTGTCAAAAGCAGTACTTGTGCCTGTCCTAAATACCTGTTGTTCTTTTGACGCGACAATTCGATATCCCAAATCTTGTCAAGTTGATTTTGATGATAGCTGCAAGGTGCACCGAAGATATCAGCATCAATTGCCGCAGGGATAGCAGCAGTCGATTAATATACAGCTCAACCCCCCACGGAAACAGTAACAATTCAATAGATTTATATTACATAGAAGTAGCTTATTTCTTGCTCTAAGATGGGTAGAATAGAATATCGTAAAAGGTTTTGATAAACTTTATCACAGATCACAACACAATGATTAATTTCTTCATTGCAATCAAGGATTAATCGGTTAATTAGTTAAGAGAAGGGACTATCTGGAAACACCTCCAGTTGTGGCTGCCCCTCCCCAAGCTTTATAAAACATAGTTAACCTACTGCATTTCTTCTGATATACATATGATAGCAATGGAAATGAGTATCCGCACATGATTTATTTAAATAATCAAGCCTTTGGGATGGTTTTTCCTTCAACAGATACTATCACCATAAGAACCAACCCCGTAGGCTTCTTAATATGTGGCTTCCACTAGCTAAGAACAGAGACAACACTGTCCCTATTTGTGTGTTGATGAAGCAGTAGCTTTAATTTTCTGCACAAGGAGACATGACAGTTAATCAAAATAACACCTATTGAACTTTCCTTAGCATACATGTTGCCGTAATTACCAGCAACTCTCTCAGGGCGATCAAGGTTTTACCTATCAACCTGTCCTAAACATCCACAGCTGCTAAAAGCTGTTTCAAATTTAAGGGCATTCATTCGATTAGCAATGTCTTTATTGTCGTAATAACACTCAATATATTATTGAGGCAGTTCTCATTACAGCTGTTCCCATATGAAATATCGGAGTGTGAAGTGTTTATTTCTCATTAAAAATTGTTTTCTATTTATATTTTTTTTGTTGAGGAAAGGAAGCAACGAGTAAGACTGCTTTGGACACAAGGAAAAATGACACATCAGCTCTGGCGATTTGCTTTTATGAATTATATTATATTTTTTTTCGTTGGCACCCATACGGTTTATAAGCAAATAAATAGCAACGTCAGATTTTGTTGTCTAATTTTCCTGATAGATAAAATAAAAAGTGAACAATTGTTCTTGTTGCATTTGAATTACAATAAATCTGCTCTTATGCCAGCATGACAATCTATCATCAAGATTTATTGTTCTGAAAGTACGCACACATACACGAACATACACTTACGAAACACAAACACACACAATATATATATATATATATATATATATATATATATATATATATATATATATATATATATGTATATAGTCTTTATTTACTATTTCACCTCTCTTCGTATAAGTGAAAAATTTCATCGTGTCTATTTTTACTTTGATGTAATTCATTTGAATACTCTTGTTCACGGGGTCTTTTGATCTTTTCCACAGTCCTTCTCACTTACCTTCCAACGTAATGTTGTCAGCAACTTCTTTTGTTTTTTGAATTCTACAAGGAGTCGATTTTTCTTTTATTTCGGCTTCTAATACTGAGCTGATTGAACTTTCTTCCGCTTTTTTAGTATACCTTGAGCTCTTGAGTGGTAATAAATTCTGAGTGGATATATTATTTAAAGTTTTTACATCGATGTCAAGTGATGACACTTTCTGCGATATAAATGTGTGATTCGGTACAAAAAAATCCTGTTAACAATGAAATTACCAATACATCCGTCTTTTTTGTGTTTTAAAGTGAAAGACTAGATACTTTTCAATGGTTTCACTACAATACTATTACCGATGGGGACTGTACTTTTACTACAATTTCAAACAATGTTTACATACTGCACTTGATTTTTGTACGAAGAACATAGAACCTTTATTGAATTGAGTACATGGCAACATAACTGCTCTGTGTCATTCTTTGTGTGAAACATGACTAATGCAAAAAATATCATCAATAGAATGAATGAACGGTCTTGATGAAGTAGTAGTTTCGAGTAGACTTTGACATTTGTTTTAGAATTTCTGCAATGAATTCTTTTCAACTCTATCTGGATTCCATGGAGTTGCGCATGCACCCTTTGAAAATGTGATCACGCGCATGTGTATGTGAATGTGAAAACTGAGTTTTACGCAGCAAAATGTGATCGGGTAGCTTGCAGCCCGTGACAGTACATGACATTGCCAAAGTTGGTCGTTCCTTGAGTTAAATCTTCCAGGTAGAAGATGCAAACATGTTTTGAAAGAAGTGGGGGTCTATAGCTGATGAAGGAAGAAAGAAAGAACGTATGAATGGATGATAGTAAGAGAAGTTGAAAGTGAGGAAATCTAAAGGAATATCTTTTCAACAAGACAAGAAACACGAAAGAGATGAAAAAAAAAGGTCGGTAACGGAAAAGAAAAAGGAAAACAAACGCAGTGAAATAGAAGACAAGATTGGAAATAAAAGGATCATGGTCCAAAATCATAGGAGGTAAGAAGAACCTTTGAAAATGAAAAAAAGATCTTGAAGTAGTTCAGAAGAATGGAAATGCCAATTAAATCAACAACAACTACAAAGATGATATTATTGATATTGGCTCAAAAGCAGTGAAATTAGGCATGCCTCGGGGAGATTGATCTTATTGGTTCTGATCTTGCAGTTGAACATTCGTTATGAAAATAAAAAGAGAACAATTATGCTCTCATTGAAAATGGAAAATGATAACAGAGCATACATTCAACATTTTTCTGCTGATTTATGGTCACAGCAGTTTCCTTACACACATAGCAATTCTTCATTAGATACAATAGGAAAGTGTCATCCTGGGATTACGTCAAAAGCATTACAAAATGAAAGGCAATAGCAGAACGTATTATCAACTCACACAGGAGACTAATGAAACAATATTAAAAGCATCATTGCAGAATTGAGTGAGACGTTTGAATATCGAAGCCCGATTAACTATAAAAGTCGTAAAAAGCCGACAAAAACTTCAATGAAACCTATCATACACAAAGCATTTCATAAGCATCATGTATCTACAACTATCCCCATGCCATCAGAAAAGTATATATATATATATATATATATATATATATATATATATATATATATATATATATATATATATATATATGGAATATATCGATACCCACCTACACGATTATATTTCCACATACATAATAGAGATTTGCAGTGAGCTTGGAGAACAGCCTTCTGCTGACCACTGACAGATTTTTCGAAACTCTTCCCTTTTATTCTCATAACTTTTGATACTTTGATTATTTCAAAAATAGCATCAACAGCTGAACAGATAAAGATTCAGTGATATAACGTAGCTTTTATCCATCAAACACGTTGTTATTAGTCTAGGCGATCAGCGCAAAAATTGTTCAGCCGGTGATAAAAGCATAAAAAAATGACATAGATATCCTTTGATAGGTAATAAGCATTATCAGATATGGAGGCGAATTGTCAGTTCATAGCAACGGTCGGTAAGGAACTCATTTTCCATAGCAACTGCATAAAAATCACTTATTTCAATGTTTGCGTTGCAGAAGGTTTTTCCATTGTTTTGTAATATATAATACCAGGTATGCTCAATGACACACAAGAAGGTTACCTCTGTTTGGCCACTAGAAAAGGCATAATTTTCAAGGTGGCATACAAATTTTATATTGCTAGAATACTTCCTGACCTATGGATATTTTCATACAAAAGTACTCTCTACATAGAAAAATCCCTGGATCCACTCATAAATTAATCACTTCTCCCTCACCAAGTGGTCCATCTTTTCACAGAAGTTCAGCAAAATTCATTGAAATCTATTGGGAACTACAGTAAATGGATACTAAAATCTATGAAGGAAAAAAAAAAAAAAAAAAACTAAACAAAACAGAATATCTCTCAATTAGAAACTAAGTCATGGATCCAAACCAAAATTTTATCGGATCTACTATGATACACGCCTTATCTCTATGAAACTTCATTGGAAATTGTTTGAGATATAGGCAGACAGGTGAAGATACAGGGATATATGGAAAAAGATGAACAAATATCTTTCAATCAAAACGAATTCCTAGGTCCACCCTAAAAGCTGAACATTTATTCTTCTCCCCATAGTTCATCCTTTCGAAAAATATGATTGACATCGATTAAATTTTTTCTGTAGATATTGTGTGGACAGATACAAGCAAATACAGCAAAGTAGGGAAAAAGAAACAAATAGGAAATTAACTCTCAATTAATAACTATCTTTTTGATTACACCTTCCTTCATACATACCCTCATCCTTACACGAATTTCTATCACAACACATCGAGAGCTTTTGGAGATATCATATTGACGGACATTATCAAATACTCACTTGTATAAAAGGAGAAAGTATCTCTTGAACAAAGGCAAACACTCACATCTATATCAAAATTCAATCAGTCCTTCTTTGCAATATGCCATATACTTCTATGTCTTCCCCACCGTATTTCCAAAAGTTCTCAATGAAATCTTGTGGAAAAAAGGAACATAAAAAAAGGCATGTCGAAGGGGTTGATCCAGGAATATTCGATTTAGGAGATTCTTTTAGGTTGGCTGTGATAGAAATATTACAGCTGTTGGTAAGAGAATCCATTCCACATAACAACCTTTGGAACCTCCAGTGAGGATTGAAATAACAACTTTAGTAAGAGTGTTCCAGTCTGTTCCACAAACATAAAATGCTGCTGTTCATTAAACCTTATTGAAAACGTCATTTATTGATCGAGTATTTATTAAGCAAATCTTAGCACAGCTTAAAACTACATGCGTAAGGCACCTATTTACGCCTGAACTCACTGCAGTAGTAACATACGTATAAAAAAGTATTGGGTTCTTATGATAGAATGTACGAGTTACGTACAAAACATCAACATCGTATTGAATGAAAACACATAACCTACCAATTCAAAGGTTCGGAATTAACCAGGAAATTACTTCATTCTTCAACTTAGATGATTTTAATGGTACGGCGCTTTGGTTAAGATGTGTTGATTATATTGCAGTACAGTAACATACGTAGATAGAAACAGAGATATGATTATCATGATATTGTGATACCACAAGCACTGCCAATTTTACCAGCATGTAAACACTCGAAATGCAGTTGGTTTCAATTGGATGGGATTATCTTGAATTTTTCGACGGTAGTGCAGAATCAAATTTCTCACAGACATATGGAATGAGATGAATTATCTTGTTTCTAGGTCAGTCTATAGACATATCATCCTTGCAGTTGGCCCAGAACAGGCCTGGTCTGAAATGACTGAGAATTGAATTTTAGTTTGATACACATAAATATGCACTTCAAAATTATTCTAGCGTATTCTGAACTTACATCCAAAGGGCATTAATGGATGATTACCACCAACTCGGTGCAAGCTACTTATGCAACGCTTGGAACATGCCAGGGGAAGGGGGAGAAAAGTTGACCAACTAATATAGTAGAATGAGCGGATTGGCTTGAATAGCTTTTTTGGACACCAAATTGAAGGTGGGGTCAGCGATCCAGGTGCAACTCGTCGAGGTCAAAACCTCTAGATAGAAATGTATTGCGCAATTCATTTGTATCGATCGAACTGACTTCAATCTCATAGTTAAATCAACTCTCCCATATCTGTGTAAACATTAATCGTGGTCAAAAACCGTATTCGTTTCAAAATCAAGCTAAATTCATCTTTTCCCCTGGTAATGTAATTCTTACTTAATTGCAAACGGAGTCTTATCTGTGATTCAAAGCGAGCATGTCTGATAAATTTCCAGTGGAATTTTGTCTGAAAGTCCATGCTAGCAAGTTTCGAACAAAATGCCAAAAGAAAAAAAATATTATCTTTCTATTGGATTAAGAAAGAAAGAGAAATAATCTTTTTTCCCCTCTAAATATTTATAGCAAGTCAACGCATTAGGACAATTAAAATGGTTCATTCTTAGTAATTGGCTTAAAACAAATCTTTTTAATATCAATCAATATTGTACAATGTTTCAATGTTTGAACATAAGCAATTTGCCTCTCAAAAGGACGAATACTGTGCCGTAATCTGTCAGAGACATTTCCAAGTGGACAGATGGATGGTGAGAGAGAGACACACGCCAAACTCGAGGAATGTATCTCACCTGTTCAATCGAGCCTCTGAAAGCAGAAATGAACTTAAAAAAATAAAATAACAGATTTTATCTTTTGTCATCTGTTATTTAAGTACATTTCCAACATTCGGCCTCGTGCATGCATTGATGAATTTCAATTCCAAACATATAAGGGAACTGCTATTAATCTGAATTAAACAAACTCTTGAGAAATAAATAGATGTCATTTCAATAGTTGTTAAGTTCGAAGACTTAATATCAGACCTTCTTCCTCCACTGATCCCACAATGCTACCTCTCTCCCGCTACCATCCCAGTGGGCAGCTATACTACCAAAAACACCACCGTTCCTGACAAACAACCTCTTCTGACTGTTTTTCTGTCAACGTGTTAAACCACCGAAAAATTAAAATGTTTTGTTGAAAGAGAACAACCAATTCCTAACCCAAGATTCTAAAATGCCTGTTGAAGCGCATCTGATTGGCTTACTTCGTATTCATCTAAGCTTACTTAATCTAAAAAATGAATGTGTGCAAAATTACTATCGTCTGCATTATTAGTAATTTACATTACAAGCCGATGGACAAAGGAGGTGATGGACAGGGGACAGAAAGAATACGAAAAAACAGAGAGAAAAACATTGGAAGAAGCAAATAGAAAAAGCTAAGAGGAAAAAGATAGAAAGGGAGAGAAAAGAAATGAAACGAAAAAGAGTAATTTTGTCGGTCTGTAGAGAGTAGGGGACCCAGTGATTACACGGAAGAAATGCACTTCAGGTAGAATGGAATAACGGACTGGGTGATGGACTTGGATCCCTCAATGACCGACCTCTCAAATTTGGGGTCAGGGTCAGTCCAATCAGACCATATGAAGGGGAACATCCTAGTTTAGAAGCGAAAATTTTGTTTACCTCTCAAATGACAAGATATTTACCCCATCAAGCCTAAAAGCAAGGAAACCCAGCCCTGAAGTAGATATTCTCCCCACAAAAAACAAAAACAAACGAAAAACAAAATTGTGATTAGCAATCTGAAACAGAGTCCCATTAGCAGAGTGAAAACCTGAAGTTAGAAAAAAGGTAGCAGTCTGACAGAAGTTAATCGTCCCCCCTCTCCACGATGCTTAGATGAAGTAAATATCGGAGATATCCTGTTCCAAGAAAAGAGGTGGATGTTGAGACTTTACATGGGTGTCTTTAGGTTGGAGAGTGGACTAGTGTTTGGAGAAATACGTGTTTTTGACGTCAGATTACACGACTTGTTGGCCGTTCTCTGATGTCTTGCAGGAATATACAAGTGAATAGTCATCGCTATCTAATGTCTTAGTAAGACAAAATGACACGGAAAATGTTCACGATTTTTCAGAAGTATTTAAATGATTTAGTGAAAAGCATTTAAAAGCTTTTTGAGTGTGAACACAAAACGTTCAAGGTTTAACAGAGGTTTATTTATATTCAAGTAAGCCATGAAAAAGGGTAGGAGAATTGAGTGAAAGAAGAATTAGATATTCAATGGATAAGTGTGGTTTATGCGGAAAATGAACATGGCTGAAATAAACAAAGATGGAGTGAGCATTACATTTTTGTGTCGGTAGTGTAGTTGAAAATCTATCAACAATCGATAAGGAGAGAAATATAATTATGTGAGCATTATAGACGTCTGAGACGGTCAAAGTAACCTAAACAATACTTAGAAAGTTTTCTACTCTGAAAGTTGAAAGGTCGACGTCAGAGATTAGAAAATAAAAGTCTGCATTGCCGGCGTGAGCCAGGTCGCAGACTTTGAAGGATTGTTATGACAGATCGTAAAGAGAGGTAGAAATTTGTCGGTAAGAGAATTGGGGATATTTTGAAAAATATAGTTTGCAAGGCTGATCTTAAAATATAGATTCTACGATGGCATTAAAAGGTACACAGAGCTCAGAAATTTACCATGAAGTATGTAATGAAGAATTGAAATACCAGAAGAATAACAATAAAGTTTTTAAAAGGGTAGCATTGAGGAAGCAGACGTTGAGAACTGAAGGGACTTTATAGAAGAATTATTCTGTAATGAAATTAGGGAGCTTCTCAGGAATGAATAATGGGGAGTTGTGACAAATTACTTTGAAAACGTTGAAAACAAATCATTACCTCTTGAGAGTTAATTACGTTATCCAGACAGGAGTGTCGCCAGAATTTGACCGACGAGGGTAGTACTTTCCCTACCTGGAGGTTAGATCATTCAGTATCCAGCAGGGGGGAGCAATTTTGAGTTTCACGGGTGCTTAAATTGCTATCTAAAACTCTTCCTTTACCACAAGGTTATAGTCAGGTTGAAATGGAACCCCGTGGGAACTTTCTCGTAGAAAACTTTTATATGGCGTCAAAAATGATGTCAAATATTTTTAAAGCCCATTATTTGTTTAATATCCACTAAAGACATGAATTTCCAACGGCTGTTTGTCATATCAGTTGTGATAACATGAGAAAATTCTACCGCAGTTTGACCCCTGGAACTGGGTGTTACTAAAGATATTTATTGAAATTACTGAGAATAGTCATAAATATTCTTGGGTTTTGGAACTGAAATGAAAGTAAAACTGAAAACAGTCGGCTAACACAAGGTCAGGTAATTTTGATTCTTATATGGTGAAGGTAATCCTCAAAGTTATATGTCTATTTTAGCTTAAGAGAGGAAATACAAGATTGCAGCAACCAAATATAAAAGTCATTTTACACAATCTCGATGTTTTTTTCAACCCTGCGACATATTTTGGGTCACAGCAATTAACAACCATTATGCTAACTATGATCTCAATAATGTTATGCCAATTATTGGTTTAAAACTTCAGTAAGTGTGCACAGGTGCGAGAGGGGATGGACAAATGACGCAGATGGCCGGTTTACCAACAACCAAGGAGATATGAAAGTGGTGGATAAACATCCGACCCCAACCGAAGTAGAAGAACATTTGCCGGCACCAAAAATTAATGTTTAGATGTCAGAAGACCATATTGATGAACTTTTTATATGCATTTTAAATTGAAAAAAAATTTAACTAGTAAAAGAGAAAAAAAAGATTAAGAGTTAATTTTGATGCTAAGTATGGAGGTTCTGTGAAACATTCCCGGGCATTTGAACCCTCATGCATTGACGTAAAAGAGAGAAAAAAGGAATGAAATAAACTATTGAACACAACTATTGTGAATCGAGCAATAAAAGTTAAATGCATGTCTAACAAGAAGAAAAATAGATAAGCTTTTCAGTGTTTACATGAAGTTGCTTTTACACAGACGTGGGAACATAATGGTGCGTAACTATTAAGGGGTTGAATGTATTTGTTGCTTCAAGTAGAAAAAAGACAAGAAAAGGGTTTATGATTAAGCAAAGTTGAGATGGAAAACCTATATTGAATACCAAGAATTTTACGTCGTCGCTGCGAGTTCGAAAGTGTTATCGAGTCCTAGGACTGAGGAGACATTTGGCCCTGATTGTGGCTGGAAGGAGAAAGAAGAAGGCACAACTTTGATTGAAATATAGTGTTCCATATCAGTCGTGTTAAACTGACCCAAATAAAAACGACAGCAATAGCATATAGCAGCTTGATTCCAGAAGCCATCCTCTTATTATTACCGGTACCATCCACAGTAATCAATGGATTGTTGAATAAAAAACACGAGTCCGAATTTTTCGTTACCGTTGTCATGTGACATTGATTCAATTGTCATACAATTCAAAACCAACAGCATATGAATTAATCAAGATTAGCATCACTCAGCTTTTAGCCTGTTCGGTGGATGACTGGTGACGGGACGCATTGTTATAAAACAGATTTACATAAATGTTTGTAGTTGGCCAAGCATTCTTTCAAAGCGTCACTCTGCCAATGTGAGATCCCTGAGTAATTAAAACACAGTAAGTCGTATTCAATAGTCGTGTTTGACGTGTATATAAACGGAAAAACATAGATTCGATCCTCAGCTCTCTGTACGGCACGCTACAAATGCACCATTCTGTCATCACCGAAGGCCAGTCTCCATGAGCATTATTCTACGACTAAATTGAACATGTGTAAAAGTGGAAGCCATCGCTAGACGTTGTTTCGGTTTAAAGACCCGAGGCCCAATACGTTTTCACCGCACCACTCTGCAAGCATAGGACCCCATTGTTCATATAGACACTATTGCAAGCATCATTCTGCACTGGAGTCAAAAATCTTTGAAAGTTAGAAACCATAGAAGAGTTTCAGCCTGTGACCCTTCGGGCAACTGTCTTTACACACTTCTATTGCGCAACTCTGCAAGCACAGAAAACCGCTATTCATGAAGTGTTATTATCAGCATCATCCCGCGACTGTATCTATTTGTTTGGAAATAGAACAAATACCAAGTTGGAGCTTCTAGTTACAGCTATTTGTGTTCGAGGGATGAACATTCGTCCATCACACCACCCAACTAGCACAAGCATCCAATTGCTGATAAAATAGTGTAATTCTACGATTGAAGAGAAAAATTTTCAGGAATGTTAATCGGTTTGATCGATAAAAATTTGATTATAGTTATTTACTGAGCTAGATAGGTCAGCTTCAAGGAGATAATTGTGAGGCACTCGGGACAATCCCACTCGCAACATTAATAGATTGGTCTGCAACCATCCGCGATGTCAGGCTCACAGTCGATATTTACTAATATTATACTAGTAGGATATTAGGTCACAAGTATGGAACTTCGAGTCAGAATTGAATTCATTCCAATAGTAGTCGACTGGAACCGATTGCTATCTATGGCAGACACGTCGTATTTGTCCTGTACATTTTTAATGTCAGACATTATTTATAGTCAAATTCGACGGACGTCGTAACCAAAAAAGTCGTATTGATTAAACTCACATCGTCAATTCAAAGACGAAAATAACGGGGGTTTGGAATATCCCTTTTTTAGTAATATAATTCGAAATCAGGAGTTTCATAGGAAAATATTAGATTGTGCTATATCATCTGAAATATTCTTGACAAAAATATTTGTTTATATGACTCCGTGGTGTAATGTTTTTGGAACACTAGGATCAACTATATGACACCGAAACTGTTCTTTTATCGGCCTTATATAAGTTTTATGTTTAATTACTTGAATTTTTCTTCTCCTCCTCCTCCTCCTTCTCCTTCTTCTTCTTCTTCTTCTTCTTCTTCTTCTTCTTCTTCTTCTTCTTCTTCTTCTTCTTCTTCTTCTTCTTCTTCTTCTTCTTCTTCTTCTTCGTGGAATCCCGGTTTGTGTTCAAATTGGAGAAGGTCGTTATGTAATTTTAGAAAATTTATTCCCCTCACATTTATTTCTTGAAAGGATTCTTTGAATAACTTTATATTTTACAGGACGAAATCAATTGATCAATAGAAAATCCCTTCCTCTACATGGTGGTAAGTCCATACCACACAAAACTCCAAATTTGCATGATGGATCACAAAATATTCTCAACAGCTTTCAATGAATTTCATCACTATTTTGTACAATGTCCAAATCACGGAAATCCCCTGAAAACATGTCTGTATACACGATATCTCTAGAAGTTTTGAATGATTTTCTTTGGAAATTTGAAGGAAGTAGAACAATGAACCATCAAAGACACCATAACATTTTCGACGTAGTTCCATGTACAATTACTTCCCCTCAAAATGCTGTTGTAAAAGCTATGCGATCTCTGAGTGATTTCTAGTTGGGTGCTGGATTTATGCACAGGCACATTTTCAGAAAAGTGCATACAGATTTGATCCCTCAAAATAGCTTTAAATCGATTATTCATCCATAATGCGCAGAAATATCCCTAAATTTTGAATTGGAGTTTGGGGATATGGGATTTATGGGATCTGGGCATTAAAATCACAATGTTTAAAGAAACTGAAAAATATTTACCTCCAAAATGTGTTAGCTTTTGACAGGAAAAATGGTCAGTGGCTTCTAGACAATTTTGTCAGACATTTATTTTTAGCGAATTTATGAAACTTGATTTTAAGTTATTTGAAGGTACACATTGAACCTTAAGAATTTGAAAAAAAGAAAATTAAAAATGCAAAAATCTCCACTTCCAAGAATCCCTGCACTCTAATATGAAAGTCACTGTCTCGAAAACTGTGTCCTCTTGACAAGATATTTTTTGCATGACCAAACGCTCCTATTATGTCATTTTGTTATGAAAAGGGAGGTCCAGGAAAAATAACTTCGGCATACATATCGTCTGAAAATACAGAAAAATATGCATGATTGTAAATTTTGCAGAAAGAAAATATGGGTTTTATTGAGCTTTTGATTTATGTGTACTGCGCATGCACCTTTAGGGCCTCGAAATGAAATATCAAAAATTTCCCAAAACATGAATCTTGGCAGTTCCATTAAGCAACTAGCCTTTATTTGGTGATATATTGATTAGTATTTTTAAAAATTTCAGATTATTTTCACTGCAACTCTGCCAACAGTCGATCTAAAATATGACTTAATAGCACAGATCGGAAATGAAGAAAAATATTACAACGACTTGTGATACATAGGGTGTTCGTAAAAACATTAAAAAATATGGTACCAAACAAAAAAAAAAATGACTGATAGGTTCACATGTCAAATTTGATTTTCATCCTACTACAAAAGCTTTAGTCGTAGTTACTGGGTATCGGTAGGTTTTCCGAAGTATGACTGGGTCCCGATGAAATGCAACTAAACTTACAAAGAAAAAGATGCGAGTAAAAAATGAATTATGGTCGACAATGTTTCATCTAACAAAAAATGATCAAAAACTAATATCTTAAGTACTGTGCGTAATAACAATGAGAAATATGATATTGAGTGATGGAAGAGGATAAATTATATGGTTGAGGGTTGGGTCTGATCATCAAGCCATACGTAGTTCAACAACTGAGCAGTTGCTGCACAGATGCAAGCTCCCGGGATAGAAGGATTGTAAAATCTATAAAATTGAAACATCACTGTTTTAGACTCTGTTTCAATTCTTGCATGCGCCTATATTTCATGGGAGATGGAGATCTGGCCAAACGGTTAACAGCCCAGAAGATGGAATGGATTGAAGAACCGAGTGGTACTTCTGACTGAGGTAGTCTGCGCTATTTTCGCACGAATACCTATGGGAGAAGCATGGATCCACCTTATCAGACAAGTCTGGTATTGTAAGAACTGCAGTTACCAAGTAATCGATGCACCATGTCGCATGTTATGCAGTTTGTAATGGGTACGACTAGGTAAGTCTCGTTCTCCAATGGAATGCCATAGAAAATGATTTACTGTCATGGGATATTTGATTCAATTATTCAATGGTACACATATCTCAGTTATGCGTCAATTATTGAAATAAAAAGCAAAAGCTACGTATGGATGAAACAAAAAAGCACAGAAGAGAAATTCGTAAAAGATGCAAAAAGATGTATTGTTTTGCAGATCGAAATTACAGTTTGATTTGATATTCAAGTGACAAATACTTTAATTACCTTTGTTATGTCATCATGATCATGATCATCATCATCATGATCATGATCATCATCATCATCATCATGATCATCATCATCATCAAGCATCTGTTCTTGGACAAAGACCTTCCCCAAGATTTGCTTGACTTCTCTCTCATGGGCATCGTGGGGCCAATACTTTCTGAATTTATCTAGCTCATCACACCATTTTACGTTATGTCGGCCATAATTTTGCATATCATCTCTGGTGATTCACGTTGTGAGACGTGATGTCAAGATGTTGTTTGCTTTTGTCTGCCATTAGAGTTTTCTTACCGTTTCTAGTGAAAAATGAAGTCGTTACTAACCAGTATTAATTATTTCAACATTGTATTTAATCTTATCGATCTCTGACGATGGGAAAAATAGAACTTGATACTGATCTTGTTATATTTCAAGTAAGTTAATTGCATACTAAATGGTCTCTAAAAAAATCAATATTTTTAAGCTATAGAAAGTACCATAAATATATCTATATACTAGGTTTTGTATGGAAAAGAACTGATAAACATGTGATCGTTGTCCCAGAACGATGAATCACCACAGTATCCTGAAAAGGACAGTAAAGCAAGCTAAAAATCACTCTAGGATGGCAAGCATTCGGCAGAGCAGGAACAAGAAAATCCTATTAGTCTCCAAGAGGAGAGTACGCAAACAATGCATCCTCCCAATAGTCACCTATGGAGCTGAACCACAGAACCTAACCAAGAGACCGAGCCAAAAACTGAGGACCAAATGCATGCGTACAATGCTCCTAATGTTACGTGTTTCTTTGGTATATATATATATATATATATATATATATATATATATATATATAAATATGTGTGTGTGTGTGTATGTGTTCCTGTCAATGAACGCAATGTGCACGTAAGAGAATCATATCCAAGCTCACAATGACAGATCACAAGACGGCATAATATGATACAGAAAAATAGGAGTCTGTGACATCATCGAATCTATCAGAAAATTCAAATGAAAATGAGCTTGACAATCGAATGGCATCACAACTCACTATATGGATCCACAAAAATGTTATGCTAAACCAAAGCCAACGGAATACAAGGTGGGGAGACGAACTTGACAAGTTAAGGGGGTATTGGCTCCGAGACACCCATAATAGAGAGGCTTAGCGAAGGTCTATATCCAACGATGGATAATAAGAGCCTGATGATGATGATGATGATAATGATGATGATGATAACGATGATGATGAAACATGTTAAACAGGTTAACATTTCAGTGTAGTTGAAAAGTGAAGTCTATTTTAATGAGACTTTGTAATTGTTATAAAACTATTTTTAAGTTCATTTTTAACTTTTATAAATTTTTTTCGAAGACTAAATACTTTCACACATTTGGCTCCTTTTTCTGCGACTTTGTTCAAACTTCTCTAAGTCAAACTTGTGCTCTCTTACTTATAAAAGGAATATTCGTCAGGTAAAATCCTGATTGTCCTAATTGTGTTTGTCCAAAATCGCTGGTTCGGGTTTAGAATGACTAAAGGTTATAAAAGTTTTGTGTTGTCCTTTTCAAAACTGCGAAAAGCAAATTATTATACTTTCAAAATCTCCAGCACCATTCATATAGACAACAATGTTACGGCCACCGTATTAGATACACATATTACTTGTACTAATATTCATCTGACCCTTGTTAACACTAGAATATGACTGGAGGAAGAGGTAAAACTTGATTCACAAGCATAGCTCTTATTCAAAGTGATTTGTTGCCCAGCGATGTTTATTTCAGTATTTAATGAAAAATATTCAAATGGTAACGAAACCAGTATGGAAGAATATGGGGGAGTTGTGTCCCTTTATGTAGATTTTGTCTTTCAGTTGAAAGTTCCATGGTTCCATGTCTGCGAACAATGGTTGCTGCAGAACTCGCAATGCTTTTCATTTTATCGGAACCTTTGTCCTCCAATCCATCTATCTTTACCTTCTATCTCGCCATCTTCCGATATTTCTTCTCCTTCGATCCCTTATCTAACCAGTCGTGTCTATTCAATTAGTATAATTTCGTGAAAAAGGCTTTCACACTCGCTGGACCCATCAATAATTTGATTTGGTCTCTTAGAAACGTAGTCTTGTTGAAATTCACAATAGCCATTCACAGGTGAATGAGGGGAAAACGGATGCAGGCGAAGCCAAAACGGTAAAAGATGGCAGCAGCGTTGATGAGTAAGACTGTGGAATAGTCTGCAGGAGTGACGTTGAGAAAAACGTGGATCTCGAAGCACAGAAGAGAGGTGCATTCACAAAGATATCTTCGGCGGGAAAATGGCTCGATAATCATGACAAATAAGGTGGGGATACACTTTTACCTAATTAGGGGCAGTGTGAATAAGGAGAGAGAATGTGCGGAACAAAACCTGAGAAATAACTTACAGTTAGAGAGCAAAATCAGAGAATGACAGTTGATGTGAAAGAGAGAGAGAGAACGAAAGAAAGAATTCAATGGATTGAAATGGAGGTTCGGAAAGCTTGAAATAAGGCCGAATATGAATAGTTTGTTATGAACGTGTCAATAAACTAGATATAAAGAAAAATATATTCTTACACTCTCAGTGAATTAATTTCATTCGGGTTTGAGTGTTCGTCTTTCACGATGGTGTTTCAATAATTGTCACACTCACTCATTGTGTTCACGAGAAACCGTCATTTTTGTTTATCTTTCAGGAATAAGATATTATTAGGATTTTAAAGATATATAGGAATCATAATAATGTATATGATTCTAACAAAGCATTCAATGCTATGTTTGGATTTTTTACGTTATAATAATTCCTTAAGGAATAATTGCAGTTAATATACTTTGAGGCTCACGATATAGTTTATTCAATGATTTTTATTCCTCAATTATTCCATTTTGAGTCGTCTCTCTTACTCTCTTTCTTTCCTTTTCTCTGTCTCTCATTATTGCTCGCTCTTCCTCTCCCCCTCTCTCTATCTCTTTATATGTATATATGACCATCTATACATCAATTTAGATATATGTGTACAAGGGTGTGTGTGTGTGTGTGTGTGTGTGTGTATATATATATATATATATATATATATATATATATATATATATATATATATATATATATAGATAGATAGATAGATATATGTGCATACGCATAAACTTATGTTGGGTCTGAGCATTTGTCTCCAGCGTTAGCTATTTTGATTGGCTATAATCGAGCCGCCTTTACAGCAGATATTCTATGAGCAGAGTGCCAGAAGAAACATGCAGGGTCCATAATATGTGTGGTTAAAGAACAGCAAATCACACTTGCTTGTATGCCGATTCCATTTTCCAAGGAGGTAACTGCTATGCCAACTCGTACGGTCTGCAAAATCCATGCGATAACAGTGCTTCATATTCAAACGAATATATTAATAACTAACTTTATTACTACAATACAGAACCAACGTTTGCTACTCTCTATGTGTATTAAATGATAAGGCATTTCATTCAAACGAACTATTTAACATAAATCGATATTTTGTAGACTTGGCGATCATATTGCAATCTTTTGCACCGAAAAGTAACTTTTCTTTGCAGCACGTCCTATCATAGCATCCATTGATCCCAAAAGCGTGTATGAGAGTATTTTATTTGTCTCTTTAACTTTCTTTCATAACTCGGAACACATGACCTGTGATTGATGACATCGCGTACGCCTAAAGCGTCGAGTTGTGTTATTAATACTTTCAAAGTTGATTCAAACAGGCACGTGCATTCTATAGAGAGCTATTGTTTCTTTCAAAATAATTTACAAGAAAAAACTAAGAAATAAATAGAGAAAACCTGCCAAGGAACATCTGTATAAATGTCAATTTCGTGAAAAGCCAATACAGAATGAAAGCAAATAAAATTTCTATTGCCCCTTCACTATCCCTCGGTCTTTGCTGCTTTCGTTATGTTTTACCCGGCAGTCGTCCTCAGTGAAATGTTGGAAGTTATTCAGTATCATCTGTGACCAATGTTTTTGAGCTACAATAAAGATTCTAAGCATATGCAGTTGATTTAAATGTAGGAAAAAAAAAAGATAAGATATTTTACGCCTAGGGGATTGAGGAACTTGTGGTGGAGCCGGAGAAAAATTCCTGTTTACTGTTCACAATTTAAAAAAAAAATGTATTTTTTGATTGTTCTCATGATTGAGATGTCCATACCTAGTTATTTTTAGAATTTTAGAATTTTTTTCCTACTGATATATCATAACTATGTTGTCCATATACATATTTCAGAGGTAATATACTTGTAGACTGAAGGACTGCTTTAAAATGGTTGAGTCAAAGGCATTTCCCCGGGTTTATTCTGACAATTTACAAACACACACACACACACACACACACACACACACACACACATATACATACATACATATATATATATATATTTATATATATATATATACCAAAAAGGAAGATGTTCTTGGCACTTGTATATTCTCAAATTGATACATAGTAGTTACGTCAATTGACAGGAATATTGAACCATATATATATATATATATATATATATATATATATATATATATATATATATATATATATATATATATATATATATATATATATATATATATATATAAATCAAAGAAAAACAAAACATTAGGAGCATTGAATGCATGCACTACGTTGGTGTAAATTTGCATTTTTGCTGGAGCTAACTATTTTCGTAAATTCCTAGGTTCCCTATTTGGTCATCAAACTATTTCCCTTGGTATCCGTCGATTTACATTAACATACGAGTAAACACTGTTCTTTGTTACGAAAGAACGATTCCAGTTTCAGCCAAACTATATGATATCTTAAATTTGTTGGAACTTTCAATGGAAGAAGCTGTGGGGGGAAGCGAAACAAGTGATAGTTGGAATGGGTGCAGAATATGCTGCTCATCACACCTCGTCCATCAGTTCCTGCATTTCATCCCTAGCAGGAGAAGAAGCCTTGCCATTTAGAAACATCATCGGTCGACTTCTCACATGAGGGAAGAAGTCTCTCTGATCAAATATATCATTTAAATGAGGCAACTGCCCTCGATAATGTTGCATTGTAATGTTATGTCCAGGTTTCAACAATCTTATTAAACACAGAAAAAAAAAACTTCGGTTGAGGTTTTGGAAATTGCTTCGACCTTATCATGAATTTGACAAAAATATCTTTCATCACCAGTTATAATCTTATCAGAATCAACACCCTTACTGTGTTCAATCCAGACATTTCATGTTTATGTCAACCAATTTTCTTAATTTCGAAATGTTTAATGTTAGCAAATAACACATTGAAGTTGACCGGGTTCACAAATAATAAACATCTGAGAAAACTTCAAAGATGCTGCGAGTGCTCCATAAAAACGTGGCAAAAGATGAAGTGGAAAACTTTTGGACCAGCCTAATAAATAGGAAAAACAACAAAACTAATGAATCATAGAAGTGAAAATATAGATTTATTTGATTATATTGACACCATTGAAAAAGTTTCTACAACAAATTAGCATATATATATGATTACATGTTTTATTGGATTTTCCATTCAAAAAGTTGTGATTTATTAGCATGTTCTCGAAACTAACTTGGATCTCACATTAGAAAAGAATCCATCTTATTGAATACCTTTTGATAACAACTGTTAATTCAGAAAAAAATACTGTTCTTCGCTTTCTAGAAGGATAGTCGGCAACGTGAGCAATTAAATTGATTTAAATTATAACCTTTCAAATATGGTTTTACGCAGTGGCTATTGAATGATGTCACTTGGTCCGAAGGTATCATCATGATTGCTTGATTAATGTTATTTTTTTAAGAGGGAAAATGTTTGCGTCAAATTTAATAGCGCAATGGTGTTTATAAGACTATAATGGTGGATGGGGATTTGAGCATCAAAAAAAAATGTAGGCATCATTTATCTTGAGGGTTGAGGGTGATGCATAGTAGCAATTTTGGGTAAGATTTTTGGCTTATGAAGTGTTTCGTGCGATAGAAAACAACGCTTTTCATTCATACAGAAGCGTGACATAAATAGCCGCCAACATTTCATTTAGATTTCCTCATCAATAAAGCGATGTTTGCTGAGAGTAACCCAATACAAGAAAACATAATGAAACAGCACAATCACTTAACAGTGAGTGGTGCTTGTTTTCGTTTCCATATTTGGGGATCAGTGAAATATGTGTTAATGTACATGCTAATTTTCAGCCGAAAAAAAATCTTTTTTTGACATTTGTAGACCTTTGGTGGTACTTAGTAGTCCAACTTTTGTTTTCTCATAAAAATCAGACATTAAGCTATGAATGAAGAAAAAACAATAATTACAAAAAATAAAAACAAAACACAAATTAATAAATAAATTAGATCATTCAGAACTAAAAGAAAATACATAATTCACAATTATTGAATAAGAGGTAAAAGCAAATTAGCATTTAACGCCTGTTTTTCTTGAGACATTAAAGAGACAGCGCATATCATTTTTGTACACATTAGTGTCTAATACCTCTTACCAGCCGAATACATTACAATTGACCCCAACATATCATCATCACTATTTTGTAAGTCTGGGGATCTATCTGAATTTTAGTAATTGCTTCCTGAATTAACGCCATTACAGCCTATGAAGGCTTTTTATAGGAAGTATTTGTTTCTGGATAGTGGAGGAAGTTTGTATAATTTTTTTTGGTACCAGCTATAAGGAAGCAATATTCAATAGCGAAAAACAGTAGGCGATTATGATGATCGACAGAATCAAAGTTTTGACACAAAATTATCTTTTCAGGCAAAAACATATTTGTTCAAATTTTTTTCAACAGGAAATAAAAATGGACGTCGTTATCTTTTCGAAAAGAAGCTCCTCTGTTTCCTTTGACTATTACATTTTCTTATGCTGTCAATATTGATTTGGGTCATCGGTACTCAAAATCGATTTGGGTGTGCAATAAGAATCAGTTCAGAAAAATGCACATCTATTCCACTGATCGAACTATTCACTGACGTCGATTTGGTCAAAACAGCACAGTTTCCTTGGGAGTGTTGCCTAATAATATACACGAAGACTCATGATGTAAAGCATTTCCTATAGTCGAATCTATCCCGGTCTTCCTTGATAGAAAAAAATATTTTCTCCGTATTCTGAACACAACCATGCAAATATCCCAGACGAATAGAGAAGAAAGTTGATAAATGTGATACCTAATGTACTATACTAGATAAAGTAAACACTAAAAAAAATCGTCAATGACAAATCCTCTATTTCGAATAGGTATTCCCATATTTAGTATTGAGAGCGCTTAGAAACTTGCGGTTTGGTAGCCATTATCTCTGTTCTGTGTGAACTGGCGCCATATTGAATCTGGGGATAATGGATGACGGACGGTACGATTAAGAGTTAGTAAGTAAATTCCTATTGCTTTTTGGATTATGTTGTGTCTGTCAATAAACATTAGTAGTAGATTCATAATAAAAAAAAAAGAACAATATGTAAATATACGTAAAAGATTTACATTCCGCAGATGGCTTCTAAAACCTCTATGAAACATTTAATAAATTGTTGAAAAAAAAAACTAGAGTAAAATGTTGCAACTAAAAAGATGAAGAAATAAGTCTAAATCAAATGAAGAAAGTATGTAATGAAAACAAAAAAGTCATTAATGAATAATGATTCACAAACTGAAATGGAATTAAATTATTCCTTGGGATATCAAAAAATAAATAGCACGAGAAAACGTATCATTTCATGCACAAAATTCTACATTTGGAAAAGAGATATTTCGATGTTTTAACGAATTAAAACCTTAAAGCGTTGGGCATAAAACTCAACAATCAGAGCACAATTCTATTTTGGAGGAAATTGGCCTGAGAAAATAAAAAGAGAAAGGCATTGAGGAAAAACCGAATGGAGAGATTTTAATATTCATTATATGGAAAAAAAATGACAACAGGAGACATTGTTTGAATGTGTGGACAACGAGAAATCTCATCATGAAGTAAGAAACTGCCCTGGGAAATCGCTGCACGAAGTCATCATTGAAGAAGTCAGTGGAAATGACACTGAGAGTCTATTGAACGAAAAACTTAGAATTAGTTACTGAAAACATAATAGACAATATCAAAGATGACTTTTCAAAAATTGAAACAGTCTCCGACTGTTGTGACGTTAATACAGAGGTTGATTTTGAGGAACTTGTACAGATTCCGGTAAAGAAACAAAACTTGGCTAAAAGAAAAACTACCAACAGAACCGACAAGAAACCGATATTAAAAAAAAAATTAAAAAATTTGTACCGAGACAAAACTGAAAACAAAATAACCAACAATTTGTCAAAACATGGAAAATTCTAAAAATGAATGAAATCAGAATTAAAAGGGGTCAGAATTTCTTAAAACAGAATTATGACCACCAGGCAAGATGGGATACAGGAGATGCATGATAGATTTTAAAAAACCTACTCAATTTGAAGATTCAAAATGTCACCCTCGTAGATGTGTGAAGTTAGATCATATGATGTATGTGTAAAAATATTGGGAGTTTATCACCCCAAAAGTTGATAAGCGAGCCAACCACCAACGTTGGTAGTACAAAGACCACTGTGAAGGTTACTTTACCATATTGTGATTATTATTCTAAATTGTTCCGATGGTATGGTTCAGGAAAGTTACGGCATGTTGCTGCTATGCTTTGATGAAACGTTGGTACCTTTGCAGTCAGTTTTGTAATATTGCTCCTCATTGTAACAATAAAATCAGTAAAATTTGGGCATATCTGGTGATATTTTTTCACAGACATCACAATTAGTTACTTTTATGAGGAGTCCAACTATATTACAAAATAGTGTGTTGCACTTCGAAAGTTAATCGATACATTGATGCTCTACAGCACATGAAAACATTGGGAAACTGCGCTAGATTTTGATGGGTAGTTCTATTGTTATTCATATAATATACCAGACGTATGACAAAGATTAAAGCGTTACATACACTACAAAAAAGGGAGTAAAAATGAAAGGTAAAAACACATTGAGATGGGGAGATAAAGGGGATTTGGGCCAAAGCAGCATCATGTGGTAGACAACGCATAACTTCAGAGCCTTGATATGCACTTATGGTGGTCATCCACGAATATTAGAGAATAAACACTCATTACCCGCAGGATCTCTCACCCCATGATGACCATGGAGGTCAATAATGTTAAAATAGCCATAAGGTATTTTGAGGATGCCAGGCGATGGATCTTAGGTAATTTGATACCAGAACCCTCTAGGATGGCCGATGAAACAGCCTATAGACTAAATCTGAAATACATTGGAAAACCAAATGAAAAGAGGTCCTGAGGATCAAATTCGAACAAATCAATTAAAATAAGATGAATTCTGGAAGAAAGACTTCGGATCAAAATGCTTGAAAGATCCAAATGTTATACTTTGAGAAAGATCAACATTGAAATCCTTACTGAACGACTAAAGGATAAGGCAGTCAATACTAACAAGATTCATAATCCATTACGTGGTTGACATAATCAAAATTACTTTGCACAGTTGAAATTCCTGGTACTAAAAATAATCCATTTAATGCTAATTTGACTTTTACTTAAATTGAATCCCATCTTCAATGAAACCTAGAAGTCATATCAAGTAGCAGTCCAATATAACTAAAGAGGCTGTCAACAGATTGACAGAGAATGTGTTTCTGACTAATTCCAGATATTATGTTTCTGTAAAAAGCATGATAGACAATCAGTTTGAGTAGCAAAACATTTTGATTACGCTTGCTCAGAGGGTGGGGCGTCATGTTGTTGAAAGATTAAACGGAAATCTAAAGAAAAATGTTGTTGTAGGTCTCATAAAAGTTTTCAGATTATCATAGAGATATAAAGACTTTACTAACCCCTGAAAATAGCAAAAAAAAGTAGGGGAGAGCTGTTAAGTATGTATCCCATTTTTAGTCCTTCTCCCTAAGTGGAAAGCATTAACTAATTTCTGGTACTGCATTCAATCATTAAGATGTGTTTCATACATTTGACCTTATGCTAAAGTAAGGTTGGACGTCTTGTCATAAAATAGTGTTTAGCAATATAGTTTGGCAGACCATTAATACTGCAAAAAATAAGATTATACATATCTATTCGACGTCCGTCTAGAGAACATCCAACCATTCTATTTTAAAGATAATGCTCTTGTCGAAAGTTATCTTATTTTGACCTCGCACACATATTCGAGTTGTCTTTAACGTCCACTTTTTTTAATCACCATCTGCTGTCTCATTGTGTTTTGAAATCTATTCTCAAAAGTCAGAGGTCCCAGGTTGCCAAATCTCGAGTTGAAGAGGGTCTGTGACATGGATGATGTGTGGGCAAAAACTGCAACGGACACACTCGGTAATTATGAATGAGGACATATTAAACAAACCCAGCAAATGGCGTCCAACAGCAGAGTTAGTGAACTCTTTGGTGTCTAGCAAGTGCAGTAAAGTTCATTCTGATTGGTTGCCAAGTTACATCAAGACAGTGCAACTAGTTTTTTAAACATTGACCTTGTAGAGAGTAAAACCAATCGACTCACATATGAACGCATTCGTGAAAAAAAGCTAGTAAGATCATCGCTAGGAAACTAGTTATTCCATTGAACGTATGCCCAGTTTAAGTAAAATCCTGGGAAACTGGAACAATGCATTCATCTTGCATTTATATAAAAAGTCAATCCAAAAGACTCAAACAACTACGGAAAAATAAGTCTACTTATGCGTGTGTTACTGATTATCAATTCACCAGTGAATCGCCAGTTTGTCCACAAAATGTAACCCCAATCGGACGTAGCATTTGCACCGAACTGAACATAATAAGCCTTTTTTTACACAATGCAAGCATAGAATTAATTCAAACAAATACACTTGATAATAGAATATGAGGCGCTACCCGGGTATTCAAGGAAATTTCAATGATTCTGGTCACATTTCAGTTCAATTCTGTCAAATTAATATTTTCCCGTGTCTCCCAAGACCTTCCACACATCTTTGGAAATCATCCCACAGGAAATTAAATAAAAACAAAAAACAATTCCTTCAAAAAAAAATCTTTTTCATGGACGTTTCGTTCTCTAGTTTTCCCGACATTTAGAGTAGCATATCTTATATACGTACACAAATAGCAACCATGATGTGAATCTATTATTTGACCTGTAATCCACATGCATGTCTACTCATACATATGTTGGATCAGTCATAGGTGCAACATCGTAAAATAATTCCCCGAGCAAAGAGCTTCACGAGTTATTCTGGAGATTTAATTCTCCAATTGTGTTGTAGATTCTAACAGATGAAGTCTGAAATCAGCAGGGGACTAAAGGCAAAATTCCCAGTACTATCAACATTGAATCTTCCAAAACTCCCAATGCTATGAATTTAGTTATTCAAACAACGACATTGAGATTCTTGAACTTGGATGATCCCTACAGGATATTGAGCAATGCACATTTCCGCACACAAGAAACCTGGCTGGCACATTATACGTTCCCAAATATTTAGCAATATAGTTCGAATTTGAATTAAAAGCATCTACAGTGAGTTATTAAAAACAGTAAAAACACCCATAAAACCATAAATATTAGCAAGTATACAGGCTTATAAAAACGACTGTATCCGTGAAGCAGTTACTGTTGCAAATCATTACTATAGCGATTTCGATCTTCATACGGTGATATGAACTCGGGGTCTTATTCCAGATAACTCAGGCTTGGAGAAACTTTGCAGTAATGAATGAAAAACTATTGTCACTGGCCTTTACTGCAGTGGTGGATTCTATTCTCGAAAAATAACCTACACTTATGGTCTTATGCCAGCCTCAGAAAATTGACATCACTCATTTTTAGATTAAATCAAGTGACCCGGAGAGAGTAGTTAAATAAAAAAAAACAGCCAGTGACCTGAACAAAGAAGGAATAATAATAATGAGAAGGCAGACAAAATAGAATGAATAAAAAATTAATTAATCTAGTGAGAAGAAGGAAAAGAGAGAAAAAGAGAAAAATGAGAAGAAAGTGAAAAAGTAATCTTTCCTTGGGTCACTCGGCCCCTTACGAACCATATGGAAAAGAAAGTTGCCATCGGGAGGAAAGGAGGAAGTAACTTTGCTTGGCTTAAAATGACTAACAAGCAGCTGTATCACCACGAAAAATGGAATCAAAATAATAATAATAATAATAATAATAATAATAATAATAATAATAATAATAATAATAATAATAATAATAATAATAATAAACAAAGTATACCTATCATAAGAAAAAAATAAGTTGCAAAAGAAGAACACTACATTTATTTTGCTTGATAATCTGTCTTGGTGTAGAAAATATACATTCCGTTGAAAAATGAATAGATTCAGAAAAATTTGAATATTTAAAATTCAAACACCATAAATAACATGTATTCAAAACATGATTTATCTAAAAAATATAATTGCCTACATAGTGGGATGAATAAAAAAAGAAAAAAGATAATTGATAAAAAAAACAACACGAGTTGATACATAAATGATTTAAACTGTTGAAACGTTTTTATGAGTCTGCTGTTTTTTTTCTTAACACCGAGTGGGTGAAGTTGTGAAGTTTTACAACTGAAAAGACCTTCTCCACATTGGGCCGTAAATATTAGTCGGCTCATGGTTAGTCAATTGATTTCAAATTGAAAATTTACAAAAAGTTAATACGCAAACACAAAACATGCCATTCATCATTTGAAATCCAAATTTCACAATTGTAAACAAATCTACATCCGCCTGTTAGTCATTTCAAGACAAACAAAGCTACTTCCCGTCAGTCACCTTCCATTTCCACTGCGCTCCCGAGGGACCCAAGAGAGAGTCGTTCTGTCTTCCTTTCCCCTTCTTCACTCCCTTCTCACCTCATCCTTCCCCCCAAACAACTCATAACTCTTTCATTCTCTTTTTCTCAATATAACCTTCCCGCCAAACAACAGACATCCCAGCTAGGAAAATTGAATAGATGACATCCAATAATAATCATATTTCAAAAGTCATTAATATGTATGTATCAATAAGATGTGGCACAATACTGTTCAATTTTATTGCAATAATCATTTCGGTAATATTTTGTATTCCAATTCAAACTTGCACTGCACACATTGAGATTAGTAATCCATATTCATGAGATTTTTTTATTCCTAATTTAAGAAATTCAAACGTATACTGATGGCAATAATCGTGGTTACTTCGAATCTTGCTGAAATCAAAGATGGCCGTGGTTTGGATCGAAATTTAGAGAAATCTATATCGGCCGGATAAAAAAATTGAAAAGTCAACTTTATACTAGAAAATGTCCAAACTTGGAAATATCAGTGTGTGCATTCTCAAGACTTTCGTTCGGCTTTGTTCTTTTGAATATTGATATGTATGTGCAAAATTATGAGTTTTTACTGGATCATAGATGTGCGTATGAAGATCAAGACACAATGTGTGCACCTAGCATATATTTACAACTTAGATTATTACGTAGGATATTGTACTCTGCATACGTATTCTACATATGTTCCTGAACAGGCAAACACACAAGCTCACACACATGCACACGGAGACACACACACACACACACACACACACACACACACACACACTCACATATATATATATATATATATATATATATATATAATTATATATATATATATATATATATATATATATATATATATATATATATATATATATATATATATATATATATATATATTATCTGGCACGTTTGTGACCGGTAAAGAATCTCAATAAACCTAGTAGGGCAAAAATCGATTTCGTTGTTAATTTCCGATTCAATTTTGTGTCATAGCTACCAAATAGATCTGCCGAAGCCCGTATGACGTATACAGGTGACCTCTGATCCCTTTTACCGCGTCAAGCGTTTGCCTTCTCGTCTGTACGCCATTTTTTCTATATTTGGACATCTTATATCGGACAACTGGAGCCAGAGGTTATGTGTAGTAGAGACCGTAGACCGACCAATGGAACACAGAGAGAACTGCTGTTCTTGTATAACTTAGGTAGCGGTTGTAGGGTGAATAGTTTTGGTCTTAACATGATTCTTCATTAATAAGTATCAGACACCTTGATCAGAAGCAAACTGATTATTTGAGGGGTTTACACAGGCGGAAATACATTGATAAGCATTTGTAAACGTGTTTCCGTCATCTTTATCGGATATGCTCGATGAAGAAGAATGTTCTCATCTTTGGTTGGTGTAATAAACCGATAAGAAAAGAAAAATGATTCTAATGATGAACCGATATGTATTTGTTTTTTTATTGAATTCATAGCTTACAAATCTTCCTTCGAATGAAAATCCATGTATGTATGTATGTATGTATGTATGTATGTATGTATGTATGTATGTATGTATGTATGTATGTATCTATCTATCTATCTATCTATCTATCTATCTATCTATCTATCTATCTATCTATTTACACGCATACACACAAATATAAACGTTCATTGTATATCTGTATGTTTGCATATATATTTATATCCATCTACTCTATATCTATCTATCTATCTATCTATCCATCTATCTATAAATAGAGGAATGAAGACATAGGACAAACAAGAGACTAGATTAGTGAACAGATAAAACTTAATTTGTGTGATTTTAGATTTGCAAGTTTTTAAAGTCCAAACAGGTCCCGACAGCAGGAGATGGTTAGATCACTGCCAGGTTCTTATTATGAAATTATTTTCCACAATGATAGCTTTTACTTTTACTCTAAGCAGCTATGTTCAAAGGCAATGAAATTGATAATTCCAGCAACAACGGACCAGCGGAGCAATATAATCCGATTTTGACTCATACAAGTATTATCATTTATAAAATTGTGTTAATATGTATTTGAATCCCTTAAAAATCCCTTAAAACAATCAAAAGTAACAGATATTAAGCAAAAATAAGAATAAAACCAAGAATGAATTGTCTAAGATTTGACATGCTGTTCCGATAAGAATTGAAAGTATATTTTTCCAAAGATAATTTCCATCAACGGACACTCTTTATTTGAGATGATATTAAAAAGAAAATATCACTGTTTACAGTCGTTTGTATGGAGTCTATCTGGAAAATATTCAGCCATTGTATATAACTTGAGAACCTTTTGCGATGCCTTGAAATAGCAATCATTTAAGGGAAATTTCACTATACATGTATGAACAGGCACTCGTTTCACAAGGAGATATATGTTTTATTCTGATGTTTCTATGGGTGCATGCTTGGAAGACGGAAAGAGGAAACATAAATAGACAAAACTATTTTCAAAATTTGCATCAGCGTATTAACACACCTTTTTGGTGATTTGAAATGAAAAGATTTTTTCTCAAAGTATTCTTAATGAAAGATGTTTATTTGAATAAGGAGACATAGGGTTTGTGTACAAGTCGACATCTATTGAATATATATATATATATATATATATATATATATATATATATAATGAACACCCTGTTACCAATTAATATTTCGGTAAATTCTTCGTTTAAAGAAAGATTTCCAAAATTGATTCTATTTGAATTTGGATACTTGCTGTAGATATATCCAAATTACTCATAAAAAGAAAAATACAGCTCACTGCCATCAGATATCTATAATTATTACAAACCTAAGATTTAGCTTTTTGGGAGATTGGATGCAGAGGAAACATATTTCAAGATTGGTGTAGATCAAATTATGTTAATATTTACCCATAATCAGACACAAACGCAACATTCACCAATTTAGATGCCGGTGTTTCTAAATTCTACGAAGGAAACATGTTTATGAATATTTCTTTCACTTATTGAGATATCAGAGAAATGATCGGCTTGGAACTTCAAAGGATATAATCTCAAGAAATGATGGATATTTTCTAAATTATAGCATTGAAGTTTGTTGACGCCAGAGGGATAGAATTGAAATACTATGGAATTGTTACTAAAACATACAAGTAAATTTGCAATTATGCCACATAGGAAAACCGAAGTGTACCGATGAGAACCTTATGAGCCTCAGTAGGGAAAAGAGGTTTGTAGATGATAATTAGATTTTAAGTTTTATTTCCGAAGCAGGATTAAGACGAAGATGTGGGAGTGTTTGGATATTTATTCTCATCAGCAACTGCATATTCTCCCAGAAAAAAAAGAGAAGCTTTTTTCGTAATTGGATTTTTGGCTATAAATAAGGCATTAAGTATCATAATCTAATAGAATCAGGCAGTGGATACATTGGCTGCATGCTCCATGCCTGAACGTATTTCATACCATTGTTGGGGATTGAAATTTAGGCCAGATGAATGACAAAATTTTAAATGTTGATTTTCTAGGTAGGCAGGAAGTATCTATTCAGGCATATGATCTTCCTGCTCTCCTCTGTCGTACAGAGGGAATATCACGAATTGACATTTTTATAATGATAGTCGTAATAGCTATAAAACAATAACAGAAAAAAAACAAACAATTATCATTCCTCAAGTTCTTCTACCTACTTATATTCTCTGGGGACAAGTGATAGCAAGTGTTTTAAATCCAGGAGTGCCTTTCCTAGTTATACTGTCAAAACTAGCAAAACTTTACCTGATTTCGATTTCTTCGCAGATTTTCGAATCTTCAATTTTTCTTTCATTAACGAATGTCATTGGAATTCATTCAGAACAATCGAAGTTATTGTATGGACAACCCTGCGTTGACGCATACATGTTAGGAAAAAGATATTTCGCTATGTGCGTAGTTCTTTAGAAAAGCCCAGGTATATATTTAGCTCTTCTATCTGAACGAAAAGAAATTATGAATAGCTGATCTGAATATGTTGAACAATTTGAATTTCTCGAATTAAAAGCATTAACATTTTTTCCATTTTCAAGGAGTCTGGTCATGTCTTAGTCCACTGCGCATCTGTATCGGAACTCAGTTCTATTCCGACACGCTTCTAGGCTACCTGATCTATCAGTGTGCTTGGTTTTCCTCTGAGCATTTTGTAATATTCCATATTCACATTTGTGAAGAAAAATCGCAAGTATGTGTTCAACAACTTAATGGCTTGATCATCATTATCCCTCCTTCAAATTCCTAAATAGCAATGAGAAAAATAATTATAGTGACGAATTGTGGCTTGTCTCCGCGTACATCCATACACAAGCATGCACACAAGTGATTGTATACACACATACACACATATATATATCCGTCCTTTAGTTGCAGCAATAGACAACACATAACACACACACACACACACACACACACACACATATATATATATATATATATATATATATATATATATGTATGCGTGTGTGTATGTATGCACATGTGCGTGAATGGATGTGTGTATGTGCGTGCGTGTGTGTGTGTTTCCTCGACATACCCACTAACAAAGTGAAAGGAATGTGGATGGAGAGAAAAAAAAACAAGCAGATAAAGATATTTCTGTATGTGTTCACTAGAGACACATTTATATCAGACATATTCTTTTCAAACCATGCTTATCGATAAGAAACTCTCCCTGTTTATTTCCAACTGTAGTTCTGCCTAAGAAACCAAAAGACCAAATTGTAGTTACGCAGCCATAAAAAAATGCGTAACGTCCTAAACAAAATAAAATCTGCAAAACCTCTTTGCCACCAGGTATCTCCCTAACAATTGGGGTTTACCCAGAAATAACGATTATAAGCTTCAAATATTTCAGCTATATGGTTATAAACTATATTTTCCGAAATATTACCTGATTTATAAACAAAAAACCCATACTGAAAGACTGAATAAAAGTGACATTTCGAGTTTTTAAAAATTTTAGAAGCCTGAAATGACCCGTATCATTGTATTGTAAGTTTTTTCGAACACATAATTTGGAACTAATAAAGTCGGAACTTTTTTTTAGATATCCGCTGTATTCAAATCGATGGGGGTTCAATTTTCTTCTAGGTGTTCAATTAATATTATATGCAAGGGAAATGAGAGAGTTTTCCTCTGGGAAAACTGCAATGTATGCAAACAAAACCAGTTTTCTACTCATTATAATAATATCAATTACTCTTTATACGTGTTTGCAATTCAAATATTAGGACGCTTTCCATTAGCAAACGCAACATTTTGTTGAACTGAATATCAATTGATATTTTTTGTATAAACAATGCTGCATTTAATTTGCCTTATATTCAGGTTAGACGGGGCAAAACTCAACTTCGGGTTTCAAGACCTGAGCACTATTTTTTACGACTGTACGCTTCATTTATGTAAGGATAATATCCTAGAGGATCAGCATTTTCAGCTAGAACATGTAATAATGGTGACTTGTGTCTGATAAAACAACACAACAGAAAAGTATGCAATATTGTACCAAGTGCATATGCCTCCGCACATCAGAAAATCACTTTACGTAGACTAATTAAAACATATAGCCAAGTCTTTGGTGTAAAACAGTCTGGAATTGTCACCTGCGGGCACATATGTTTATTTGCTTCTCATATAAGAACTTGAGGAATATAAACTTCGATAAAACTGTCTTGTTTTGATTACTTTCGACGGCAGGGCATCGGTGTTGCTCATGCCGCAGACACGCTGGACAGATTAAACAAACAAATTCATAATGATAGTTCTTCCAAAACACAAATCTTGTCAGTATGAAGAGAGAATGGGTTTAAAAATCTAACTACAACAAAATAAAAGAGAGGAAGACTAAGATTTCAGCTTACATATTTATTTGTAGCAGTCACTTGACTTCGAGCGAAACCAACGCCTTGATGATAGGGTAGGGGAAAGGGAAAGGCAAACCTCACATTTTTTTGTTCCCCCTTCTTGTGTCCAGCTCCAGACCCCAAAAGGGAGGTGGGACATCGGTGAAGCGCGCAATACACGTTATTAAGAATATTTTGAAACGCCTCAGATAAAAAGCTACTCTATCATTGGTTACGTGGGGTCATGTGATATCTTCTGAAGAACAATCATATCTTCCTCGCGCTAAAAAATCCCTGTCATTTCACTTGAAAGATGTCAGGATTTGTGGAAAAAAAATTAAAAAAGAAAAAAGAAAAAAAAAAAGGACAAGACCTCCAGCGCTAGAGTGATTAAAGACGCTCTGCCCATCAGAGATCAGCCGGGGTTGAGTGCCCTTGGTTTCTCGTCTCTGGAACCAGTGATTTGAGATATCGGTGTGAGAGCGCAGTGGCCGCCAGCAAAATTATAATTAAATGAGACGAAGAAAGTTAATGAATTCTAATTATGGTTCACATCCTCCCTTGTCAATCTATTATGTCACAAATATTGTTGATCCTTGAGAGAAGAACCGAGTGGTTTGAAGCATGAAATCATAGAAATCGGACGTGTTCTTCTCCGTTACTTTTTTGTTGCCGGCATTTTAAACATAATATAAGCTATATTGTCAAACTTACCAGGAAGGCATGTTGTTTCTGATCAACACTGCTAAAGTGCCATTATAATATAAATGTTTTGCTTTTAAAATCCCTCGAACAGTTGAAAAACCAACAAGAAATACTTCTATACATTTTACCATAATAACAAAGTATATGTAAAACAGAAGAAAAAGCACTGAACGTAATTACATACATTGCGATGACAGATATTCAGTTTTTGAAGTTGAAGTGACACAAAATAATCTTTCAAGATTTTTTTAATATTTAATGTTTAATGCTGTATAGCATTCTAGACCATATATGTCTCCGTGTGTGTGTGTGTGTGTGTGTGTGTGCATTTGAGTGTGTATCTGTGCATGTGTTAGTGCACACTTGTGTATGCATACATTGATATATATATATATATATATATATATTGTGTCATCAACAGAAGCTGTTTCATAACTTATCAGTGTGGCTATAGACTATCTATTTTCCCATCCATTACCATGAAGTGTATATATATATATATATATATATATATATATATATATATATATATATATATATAACAAATCAGTTACATGATGATATAACATAGCAACTAAACAGAGAAAACCTTGTTATGCATATCTAAACTGATACTCCTTTTGATTTACTAAGTGAACGATGAAACGTCATTGGGTAAGCTTCTGCACCGTGTGACCCTTGTAATCACAATGACTGAGTGAATTAATCGTAACGCATCGTGCAGGAACTTGGTACAAGAATTGCCTTAACCAGGTATGTTGGTTCCCATCTGCCTACAGTCATGTTTTCGTTTTGTTTGACGTCTGTCCATTGGAAAAGAGATTGTAGTCTATGGACGAAATTAAGGAGAACTTGAGGAGTCAGCTGATGGCGGTTCTGAAAGAGTATTGTGCAGACAGTATTGAGAGGTGACATAAACGATAATATAACTATGTGACACCCCAAGGATGGTAATTTAAAGTGGAATAACGTGCAAATTTCTATTAAATGGTCTGATAATTTCTTGACAGACATAATCAGTGCATATATATCTAATTATGAATGCATTCTATGGTTTGAAACTTCATTTCACAGAAAGTGTATCATTTGGCTTAAACAGAATGAATAGAATAGACAAGTATAGAAAAATTGTATAGACATATTTACGTATGCTTTATCCCCGATATTCAGTACTCTTCACGCATTGATAACTCAATCCTTAAAAAAACATGAACGGTTATTACACAAAAATGTGCAACTTGGCATAGACAACTTGAATGGAATAATCAAGATAGGAGAAAGGGGCTGCCGCAGAATGTAAGGAAGGAGTAGCCCCAAATGTTTATTATATCTTTCCACCGGAACGTTTAGCTCAATGGTACGATAAGCGCTACATTAAAGCAGCTATCTAATCGGGTGAAGTTACTATTTCTACTGTAGCCCTTTTCCCCCATTTGTTTATTCTACTGATTCTGTCTATATTAAGTGGTACATTCTCCATGTGATAATAGGAAGTCATTCCAAATATAACTTAAACTAATATGATATATTCATCATAATATATATATGTATATATATATATATATATATATATATATATATATATATATATATATATATATATATATATATATATATATTGTTAATGTCTTTTTTCAGGTTTGAATTATGGACGCAGGAAGAATTTTTAGTATCGGGGATTGAGCATGTGTAAGTAAATATAAATGCCACTGGTACAGGTATCAACTGACGATTCAGAGTCACGAGTGAAAAATTGAATTTTCACTGAACATCTCTCTCCTTACGTATATATATATACAATTGTTCATTTGGTTTTTACGTTGCTATATTCGTAGAGATTAATTGTCCATGAAATAACATCTAATAAATTCTCAAAGCTAACAATTGTGAGGTTTTCGTCCAGCAATTCTTGTCTTTGGTATGTTCCCATCGTGTAAAAATCAAAAGCTTAACTACATTTCTTATATTTTTGATCGCTACTGCGTCTGATATGTTGCACAGTATGAGACAGATTGCTGACGTTTTTGTGATGATCAAAATATAACAGCGGATTGGAACAATTCAGTGCAGCCATGAGGAAAAAAAATGGTGATACATTAGAGACAGACGCATTAAATCAGGGCGCATTGTTTTCCAAAAGTTAGAATCGATGATGAAGTAATTGAATCTGTACGAAATGGACCGAAATTACATTTGTCCTGGAGGTAAACCGAAGCTTATGATGAGATAATCAGACATACGATGGGTTGCTCCCCTTTTCAAAATGAGAGTTTTGATATGGCGAGTGAACTTGATTAAGTTGCACACTTGTCCGCTAGATGTCACGGCGGACTGAATACTGAGTCATACGTTACTTTATGTCTTTTTTTTTTTTGGTATTTGCAAGGATGTTTGTCTATTTTTGCAATGATTGATAGAAAAAAGTAAATCTTTGCTTAAATTTTATTTTGTAGAGAACTGCTGTTGCTTATATGTTGTAATAACTCGAGAAAGTTTCGTGAGATAACGTTCGACCTGAAATTCGCTTTCTTTCTACTCTTGCAAAGCGCTGCAGAAAACAAAACAAAACAAACAAACAAAACAAAACTATCAACTTAAATAATCAAGTAGTCCAATGCAAGTCATTCAGCCGTACCATAGTTCTCAAGAGGTTAAATGATTATCTTATTTTATTCAACGTGCATTCCCAGTTAGTCAAACAAGAGTAAATCCAAAGTCGATTAGTCATGTCACAAACATTTCACGGATTTGACCCAATAAACTGTCGAAAGCTGTCTCGTTATGATCCCCCAAAATGCATTGACGTATTGCTGTTAAAGATACTGATCTAACATATCCATGTATTTACCATGTATTCATTATCTGGGCATGTCACTGGGGAACATTTGATGACAAAAAAAGTCGTCCCAAGTAATGCAAACGTTTTAATATCGTGGTCAGCTACAAGAGAATAACCTACAAAAGAAATGAAACGCATTTTAGACCATTGAAAAACATCGTAAAATTATGAAACCATTTTGCATGGGTTTACAAGTGTGACAGGAAAGAAACATGCAAAACTGCAAATAGAATTATTTACAAAATAAAATAATCATTATTCCGATGATTCATTATGGGATGATTTACTATGGGAATTATTTATTCTGACAGTTACCTTAGTGATTCATCAACATTCTACTTAAAACATTATTAGAGAATTATCCAGATTAGAGTGATTATTTTAACCCATAATGTGACGTCAATGCTACATCATTTTTAGATGTTCTGGAAAGTCCCTACTACAGATTTTGTTAATTTTGAAGTTATCGAATGTACTAATTGACATTTTCCAAACATTCGGATGCATTTACGTGCCTGTGAGTCAAGTTCATTACCCAGTATGTTTTATATCTCAAATTGTTTTCTTCTGACGAGGAATGGGCCAAGGTTTTTATGGGTTAGGTAAATAACAATCCAAATGAGGCAGCGAAAAGAATTTTAAGCTTAGTAAAAATCTTTCATTGATGTTAAAAAGAGAAAAAAACTGAAATATTTTATTTCATTACAGTTGTATTCTTGCTGTTTTTTTAAAAGCAAACATCAGGAATCCTATTTACATACGTATTAAGGCAAATGTACAAACTATTTTTTCTAACATTTTTCAAGAAGTTTCATAGAAATGAGAATAATCATACTTGTTAACTCGTCCCCCATGCTTCCATGATTTTATACTATTCTCCTAGTCATTTTCTCAAACTCAACAATTAATGGAAAATCAAGTTTTTTTTTTGATATATGAAAAGAAAAACAACATTTATCTAAAAAACAGTCTTTTGAAAAAGGTCATTTTGAACATTATACCTCGATCAAATATGTTCTCAAAGAAGCAGAATACTGAATGCCACTAGCAGTAGCATTTATCGACTTCAGAAAGGCCTTTGAGTCGGTGGAAATTACCAAAGACATTGAGGTTATTATTCTACAAAGTTCAAACCCGATGTACGTCAGAGTACTGCAACGTATATACAGTCACTGCAGGCTACATAGAGACTCGGGGATCCTTCAGCTCCAAAAAGGGGTGAGATAAATTGATACCAGCTCATCCAAACTTTTCACAAACTGCTTATAGATGATCCTCCAAAACCTAAATTGGGAAAATAAAGGAATCAAAATAGACAGCAAATGCCTGAGCAACTTTTGATTTGCAGACAGCGTTGTCATTTTTTTCAGAGAACCTCCTTGATCTCCAGGTAATACTAGATGAACTGTCTGGAGGAAGCAAGAATTTGTGCCTTTACATGAACTTCAGTAAAAAAAAAAATCATGTGTAACAATCAAGTTGGAAACAGAAACACAAAGATTAAAATCGAAAACGCAAAACTAGAGAAAGTTGACCACTACCTAGGACAACGAATCTCAACGAAATCCTCAAAAAAAGGGGAAATCGAGCAAAGAATCTCTCTAGGACGGCTAGTTTTCATCAGAGCAAGCTCCATCTTCAAGAAAAGAATACCATCATTTCTAACAGGATTAATGCATCACCAGAGAGTCACCTATGGAGCAGAAATATTGAACTTGACCGAAACACTGACCCTAAAATTGAGAACCATGCAACGAATCATAACCAACCTTAAATGGATAGATCACAAAACAGCAATATATATTAGGGAAATCAAGAGTCTGGGACATCATAAAATCCATTAGAAAACTCGAATCGCCATGGGCCATTCATGTTGTAAGAATATCGGATAACCAGTGGACACCACGACTCACAGCATGATTTTATGTGACATCAGAGTCGGCAAAATACAAAATGGGCAAAAGAAACTAGACAGATTCAGAAAATTTTGACACTGTGATGACCATCATAAAGAATTCTGGTTGATCTCGGGGAAGGTATATGTCCAACGACAGCCGATGAAAGACTGACGGTGATGATGAAAATGTTGAGAATAATCTATTTAAAATAAGCAAAAAATTAAAACTTTTAAAACGGAAATGCATTAGTTTAATTGGATTTTGTTTTTCCTCCGGTTCAGGTCATAATTTTTACCTCTGCTTTACCTTCAAATATGATTTTAACTAATTTTATTTCTCGTGGGATTTATCTTTATAGAACATCCAGATAATTCTTTCATTCACAGGATATTTTCTAGACATTTTTTAGAATTGAATGAGATAAAGGCTTGATTCATCCTTTTTGAAAATAGTTATACATTTTCGAAAGAATCACCATTCCATGATTAGAACGTTGTAAATTTAACAAGTACTAAATTTTATCGAAATTTGATTATTATACAATTTTCGGAAGTAATCTTTAATCAGCCTTCTCTTTGGATAGGGATTCCCCATGTACTACTTTCACAGGCCATTGTTTACACTATATAGATAATTTTTTCAAAGACAACTTTTTGGACAAATTTTTTGCCACACATCGGTTCTTCATCAAAAGTTCAGAAAGTACCAGGAAAACAGGAAAGAAATGGAGATCAATGTAGGGGAATATTTGATTATATATTATTATATTTTTATTAATTTTCTGACGAAAACAAAGTACGAATTAATTTTTGGAAAAATAATATAAACATCTAAATACATTTTTTAGGACATAGAAAAATTCGTGTGTCTGCGTGTACTGTAATCGAATTCTTACGTTGGCTAACTTTTATCCCAATAAGAAGTGATGTAAATTGTTTAACCAAAATGTTTTGGAAACAATAAATGTATAGGAAATGTTTATTCAAGTAGTAAAATTTCCAATTGATGATGACGCATGAAAGAAAAACAAAGCAATAACCACAAGTACATGATGTAATATCTCATCAATAACCTTTAGCATTAAGTACTTACTGACAATTTTAGGGAGGGTTGACAAAGCAATCTATTTTGCTAATTTTGGTGAAATTCAAAATATTTCTTCTATTATTCCAGATAATAACCACCATTAAAGTGTCACAAATTCAAGATATTTTTTAAAAAGCAATAAAACCATTTTCTACACTATTTTACTCTCATTCTATTCTATACAATATTGTCGTTTCGAAGGACGATTAGAGAGACCACTTTGACCCGTGAAAATATTTTAGGGAATAATTCATCTAGTAACTCTAAAATGGCGGACTGGAATGATTAAATTATCTTCGATGAGAAGCACTGATATTTTTGTCGGATTGTTTATGCGTCATTAGATAAAAATTCCTAATTCAATCATGGACTTTTTATCTTTAGATAAGGTGCATGATTAAATTTAAACGGATTATTGCTTATTACGTTCTTCGTTTGCTCGATTTTTTCCTTAATTAATTTTGGAGACAATGTTGATTCAAAATTCGGAATTTCCCTGCATTGTTAATCCCTTGTTTCGTATAATTTCCTCTTGCTCAGATATCTGGGAATATGCGCAGAGTTAATGGAATTCCGTTAACATTTAAAGGTTGCCCCATCCGACTATTTTTGTGAGAAAAAGAATAAAGGAAGAGTAGTTTTCAAGAAGTCGATTTATAGATTTCATTTCATATGTCCAAAAGTGAGAAGATTTTAAATATATATATATATATACATATATATATATATATATATATATATATATATATATATATATATATATATATATATATATATATATATATATATATATATATATATATATATATATATATATATATGAGAAAAGAATGTAAATATAAAGTTGGCTTTCTTTGTAGATCCTATCTCAGCGTTGCTTCATGCCTAATAATAAGACAATTAATGCTTGATACCGACATCTAGTGTAATTTAAATGACAAATTAAGGAAGGTGGGTCACATCTTGTTTCTTCACATGGTATGTCATTGAACTGTTTCCGGAAACGTACATAATATCCTATTCCAACCATTTAGCGCGTTGGGTTGCTGTTGTAGTTCGTAGAATGTAGTTTCCCAACAGATGAGTGAGGATAAGTCAAGGAAATCCCAGTAGTCATCACGAAGATAAATTGCGTGCAATGCAGTGGGTAGGTAAAGACATTAATTTTCTCATATGAATCGAGGGTCATTGGACAGGCTTTCGGTGCTTTAACATATTCTTTGTTTGGGAAAGATAATCATTCTTTTTTAAATCTCTAATTGGACGGAAAACTGATGAAAATACGAGCATAAGCGTTCCAAACGTATCGTACCAACAAGTTATCCAAAGGAATTGATACTCCGATGTCTCTTCCATGGTGTGGACCTGTATTTAACGCTGTTGTATTAAAAGCAATGTCCCTCACTATGTACATTGTCATAGTTTGAAGGCATGTCTAGGTCTGTTCCGATCCAGTTTCCTGCTCCAATCAGCTTCTTCCAGCCATTAGATGTGATGAAAACTGCAATACGATCCATGTTCGTCTTCTTCCGTTCGATACCGAGAAGAGTCTCCACATCCCAATGGACATTACCTTCTAGAGAGAATGATATCAGATCTTCTCGGGTTATCTTTCCTTTCCTGTATTCCGTTTGACAACAAATAGAGATTCAAAACTATGCAATTAGCGATAGATAAAACCCGTAGCTTCTACTATCGCTTCAGTCACAAAACAGCACTCTGATCTGATAGGTTGACGCAATCCATGACATTGGTAACTCCTTTGGAATTGAAAATTTTCTTAATCTCATCTCTTTGGATGTTTTAAAGAAGCTCCTGTTTGGGTAAGCAATCAGAACCCATGATTTACGGTCGTTTTCATCTTCATCGAAAGAAGATAGAGATGAAGTTAGGCTCCTGTTTATCAATACCTTTTCTTTAAAAAAACCTTTCCTTTCTTCTGCTAAGTTTTCTCTCTCTCTTTTAGCAAAAGTTACTATATCGATGCCAGTTATGCTGCAGAAATTAACGTTGCAATGCTACGTGCACGGAAAGTCTTGATATATGTCATTATCAATTGTAATCATAGCATCATTAGATGCAATGTCAAAAAATCTTGTATTTCAGTGCTGAATACATCTTGATTCACTTCATCACTGTCACGCTGCCATATTTTATCCTTTTTTTCAGTGATTTGTAGTGACGAAAAAAATTCAAAAGTTTTTCTTGCTGCAACAACCTATTTAAGTTGGGATACAACCATTGTTCAGGACTCTTATCACCCTGTTAAGTGCCTTGTTTAGACTGGTGGAGATAGTTGTTCAAAGACAAGATAAGATTGGACTGATCGGAAGGCATCTACATAAAATGAAATTCTTAATTCTGAAAGGTTCCCAGTTGGCTTTCCTAAAGGCCATTCTTGATTTCCCTTAAGCCATCTTACATTGAGGGAAATATATAGTTCAAGTTAGCGTATATAATATATTATTAATATCGTGCGTCATTTCGATAGAAGTATACCATAAAACTTGACAAAAAATCTAGATTTGCTATTCAATAAATCATGAAAAAGTTTTGTTTTTTTACATCGATAAAATTTACGGCATCTTCAATGCAGATAACGTTACGATAATTTTCAGTCTGCATATCTTGTTTTTGCATCGTATATTTCAATGGCTATTAATTTAAAATACCGGTGACCTGAATGGATCTCTTATATTAATATAGAGTAAATAAAACTAGTTTGAAATTGAATGGAATTGACATGAACCTATAAACAGAAAAGGCGTTTTTTTAGAAGTTTGGCCACTTTTGATTAATTTGTCGCGTCAGCGTGCTGTCCCATTGTGAATTATAGTACTGTAAAAAGAGAAGCAACCTCTAAATATTCGCCAATTTGGCAGATATTTTCCGCACAAATATTTCCTACTAGACGAATAAAAAGCAATAAAAAAGAAGGACCAAACAGCAGCTCTGGAAATTTATCAATGTTTTTGGACTATGCTACTAAAAGAAAGAAAGGAAAAAAAGAACAGTTCTTATACATAAAAAAATTGAATTATAATCGTACTTTGGAGGGGTAGACGATGGCGCACAGAATGACTGATCATATTTTTGAGTCGATTCATGCACAGTTAACTCTCCTAACCCATCATTATGTCCAAACAACCAAATATCACCTTAATCTGATGTCTGACCGCACAATATCTATAAACGTTTCCATTGAATTATCCCTTGATTTTAGAGGAGAGTGCAAAGTTGCCTATAAAAGAACTGATGAAATTTAAGAATGGATCCTTGCACAATTATCTTCCTTACTTCAGAGTTATAAGCAAAAACCACATGATACAGCGAATTCTTTTACTTGTCACAAGATATTTCTAAATTAATAAATGAATTTTCATCAGATTTTGTGAAAGGGTTGACAATTGTCTCCGGAAGTACTGGGTTAATCTTGAAATGGATCTATGCAACGTATCCTCCCTTACGTCGTAATTTCGTGTGTAAACGACATGATATCAGCGAAAATCTCTATTTTCTTTCATATCACAGTTTACATGACTGTCTACACTATATCTCGAAAAGTTGTCTCTGAATTTCCGTGGAACTTCATAAAGCGGTGTACAATAGACTATAAAAGAACTGATTACAGTTAGGGGTTGATCAATGTAAAATTATCTTTCTCACGTTGTAGTTGAATGTCCAAACCACATAATAACACCAAAGATCATTGTTTGTTCACATGATATCTCCAAGAGTTCTCAATATTAGTTTGCAGATTCCAAACTGCCTCTGCGGGGAATACATCCCACATCACCAGGGGAAAACTAAGTGTGCTTCTTCAGTGTGTACAATCATTGACCCGCTGCTGGAATTTGCTGGTTTTCCTTTTCCTATCGCACAGTCAGCTCCGCTATAATGATTTTCCATTTTTGCTTGGATAGCCAGATCTAGTTTCAAGGTAATGAGCAAAACGTCTGGGAACAGGAGCATCTCCCCTTCATTTGTTGACCGGGGTAGATAGGGCTTGATTGAGTTCTTCAAATGACATTTCTCCTCCTTTGACTCTCATTTGATTTTTTACTTATTGAATGGGTTAATAAATTCATCTTGAACCTTAACCTCTCATTGAACTACACATACCTACTGATAAATTCCCTCTAGCCTCTAACCTCTATACAAACCACCTTGATACACAATTTGTCAATGCAAAAAAAAAAACAAAACTTTTTCTCGATTCATTAAATAGCAAAACTAGATGTTCCACTATACTGATGACATTGGAACGGTTTCATTAAATTCTTATTCGACTCCATGTAATGTGGAAATGAACTGACAACGACAGAGCTGAGCAAGCACTTCAGTGAAAACAATACACGTAAATTTGATTATTATCTCAGAGTGCACGCCCTGGAGAAAGTGGATGAAGGACTAGACAGTCTAGCACACCACCCTAATGAGTGGGTGTTGAATTTGGGAACTCATTAACCAGATGGTTTAAATGATAATTTTGGTGAACTTTGTCGTATTTTCCATGAGGCCTTTAATAATTGTTTGTAAAGATTTATGAATACACCACGTTTATTGGTACATTGTTTTTTGTTTTCTTGACAGAACACGGACAACTTTTTCGTTTTCAAAGGCACCAAGTTATCAGAAGTTTGAGGTGTGATGTTCAGATTCTATTTCGGTTCTCATTGAAGAACGTGCCATTTACATTTTTAAAGTATTTTTTACATTTGAATTTAAATATGATTGCAGAGCATATACATAATATTGAACTGGTTCATGTTATCGATTATTACATCATATTCTAAAACATACACCGTCTTTTTTCTTCCTTTTTAAATATTAACAAGCAATGCTTTAAGAAACATTTGTCATAAATAACCAGCATGAATAAATGAAACACAAACACGCAGACAACACACAGACACAGAAAAGTGCAAACACACACACACACACACACACACACACACACACACACACACACACACCAAACCATCACTGGTATATAAAGACTAATAAAAAAAAAAACAGGAAAAAAATGTTCTCATTTCAATATACATATATATATATATATATATATATATATATATATATATATATATTCATACACACACACACTCACACACACACACACTCACACACACACACACATATATATATATAAATATATATCACCATCATCATCATCATCATCATCAAACGGAATAAAAAGTAGTGCTTTCAAAGAAAATCAATGGCAGCCCAGAAGAATCGTTTCGAATAAAATATATTAGGATCAAGATAGGACACAGTAGAATAGTAAATGTCACATACGATCAGAGAAAGACAAAACCATCAATCATATAATAAGCGATATCAGTTTGCTATCATAGAAGAAGGAAATTAGACATGACTGGGTAGGGAAATGATCCCCCTGGGAATCATGTGGACGACTGGGATTTAACCATGAAAAATAAAGAGGAAAATACACAAAGCTAAGACTTTTCAAGAAAATCGAATACCATGGAACCTTTGAAATGGAATCGGATAATTGAAGGCTGGGAGACCTCAATTAGTTATTGTGAGCGAGAAAAATCTTTGTGAGTTAGTGGATGTAGTTCAAACAGATCACAGTGGTAAACTCTTTCAAGATTGAAAATACATACTAAAATGGTTACAGTTTTATCCATTTTTATTCTAGCACTTCGAACAGTTTCAAAAAAACGTTGTTAAAAGATTCAAAGAATTGCAGATTCACGGAAGAATTGAAAATATCTCGATGACAGTCTCAGTGAAAACATTCAGGATATTAAGGAGAGTCGTGTACTATTGAAGAGATTTTAAGCTACTTGACTTCCACTGAAATCCAGCAGTTCTCACATATAGGAACTCTCAAAGGGTAAACTTATGATTTGTGTCGGTGGTCATTCCAGTTTGATTGAGTTTTACGAGGGAATATTTATTTTATTAGTGAGAACTGATTTATACAATCCCCTTGACTCAGGTGTAAGTGATAAAATGCATTCACTTCATTGGATTTTGTGAGATGAAAACATATTAACGAACATTAATGTTCCATATATTAGCCAGTAATGCTCTCATTAATTTCTGACTCACATTGATTTTAATCCACAACATGCAGCTTGGGTTCAAACTTCCTAAAACAATATTTGAACTACAAGATTCGGTGCTGAAGTAACGACCCTTTCACCGCTAGTAAAATACTGCTTATACAAAAATTTGTTAAAGGCAAAAATGTGGCAGCGGTAATAATGGTGGTCAATATAATAAGTAGGAAAAATTTCACAAGTCAGTTTGCCATTATCTGTGCGATTAATCAGTTTGAAAATCATCCATACATTTTGAAACTGCCCTATTCGAGATCTTATGCTTTTTCCGGCTTATACTTAGTTATATTGATTTGTGCAGCAGTATTAACTGAACTACATCAGAACCACTAATGAAAATCATTTGATTCAATCTATTCCTATTTTCAGAGTTTGAAGGTGGCTTGCGCTAGAATACAACTATAATTATTGTTCAACATTTCTGTACTGTCTCACATAGCCGTGTTACTGTATGTGTAGATAATATAGTAAATGATAGTATTTAAGAAGCCATATGCATGATATAAATGGTTACATAAACAGCTAATACTTATACGGATGATGTAGAAACCATATAATTATATCTTATATTAGAACTAAGAGAGTTGCAAGGATAAATCTGCAAATTGCTTTCATTTTTTTTCGAGTGAAATCTTTTCTGAAAATGCTCTAATGCCAACAAAAAGTTGATATCGGGGCGTACCAAAATATTTTCAGTTTTTTCTTAATCAAATCTTGTTTGTTGGGAGATACTCAAGTCATTTGATATCTTTTGAATATCGTAGGTCTTTTAAAAGTGCACGTGTGCAGGTTTTCCTCTACTTTGTGTTTTAAATCATCATAATAGATTAATTATGATCTCCTCAGCTTTATTCAAAGAAAAAAATGTTTTAAGTAGCTTTTAGCAGTGCTGTTAGATACTGTTTCTCTCCACTTGTATAATCGTAGGGTTTCGGCAAATTTGGGTTCAAATTTAGATGAATGTCTTAATATGCCAGAATCACAATACTTGCATCCGCCATTGTAGCATTAGAATCAAAAAGTACCGTTGATCAGTATTAATGATCATATTCATACAACAATAAGATTGATAAGGTATTGGAGATAGTTGTTAAGTGCGTACATAAAATAAGCTTCGGTGGAAAGTTCCATAAAAACAAAAATATATCCCAATAGTTTCACATTAATCTTTGTTTACGTTTTAATATTCACAACGGATCAATGTGTCGCCTGCTTACGTCTCCCTAATGAGATATTGATTTAGTTTAATTATGTAAGCTAGGGAAATATAAAATTCAAGAAGAACAAATTAATTTGATGTAATATTTGTTCTATTTTGAATGCTTTCAATTGACGACATCGTTCGCAAGGAAAATAAACTTCCCGCTCGCTTGCATCGTTTCTGTTGACAATCTAATCACGGCACCATTAAAGCATCAGCAGAATTTTTTGTGTGCAGATTTGCAAACACAAGTATTGCAAAACTGAAATTGTCATTGAATTATGCAGGAGCCGGAATTCTCTCAAGAGCGATCCTCATTTTATTATCTTTGAATTTTAAGCTAAGCTGCAGGAATCCAATATGCAATGAATTTGAAAAATCTTTTGCAAAATACAATAATGTCAAATTTTATTAAAGCTGTAACACCTAGAAAAAAAATAGAAGAACGTGATTCTGACACTGACAAATATTCCACAACCATAATTACTGTAGGATTTTCTTCCAGAATGAAACGTGCATCAAGAGATAAGGGACCACTTGAGGAAATTCCGTAGCACGATTGAAAAACCTTTTCAGTTTGTAAAGGGAGCGAATTACCGTTACAAGTACGGCCTTTTTAACATTCGGAAACTGGGTTAAATGCATCCCCGCTATTAGGGAGAGAGAGAGAGAGAGAGAGAGAGAGAGAGAGAGAGAGAGAGAGAGAGAGAGAGAGAGAGAGTAACCAGAACTTAAAAGCATTATTTCTCATTTGGGCGGTTGTTATTTCAGAATCAGTATATATACAGCGTCAAAACCAATAGTATGCATTTCATGGGGATGTTGTTCAACTTTGGAAAGGACAGGAAATAAAACATCTTGTGCAAGGGAAAGAAAAAGAAATACAGAGATAATTTGTATAAATTATCACCAAGCAGAACTCAATATTACAGAACAGGAGTCAACACCAAGAAGTTTCGGAAAAGTACAATTTTTCCTCTATTGAAATACGTCTATCCGCATTAGAGATTGAATCGATCGACTTCGTTCAACTTCAAACTCAGCTGGTTTGTGTTCCTTTTGTTCAAAATACTGGAAATAAAAAGTATCAACGTCTTCTAATAAGTCAGCTGAGAGAATATTCCCTCTTAGAGAGTTGATTGGCCTCAAGATGCAATATTATTTCCCGATGATCTATTTGATTATAGTATTTTTCAAATATCGGTAACTGTGTTATGCTCAGAAAGGCAAAGACGATACATCTCAAATCTTTCAAACGTCTCTATTATCCTCTTTTCGAGATGTTTATTGAAAATCTATATCGACTTGTGAGTTTTAACAATAATACTGATAAAGTAAAAGTGAACAAATCACTTTAATTGGGCAAAAAGAATTTTACAACGCCTCTTTTAGTCTGACGCAAGGCTTTTAGTTGTTCACAGTAGTTGGCATTCCTAAGCAGTCACTAATTTGAGAACTAATGCTTCATTGTTAACTTCATTGGTCAGTCAGGACTCAATACTTCTAGCAAGAATTGACTGAAATCTTATAATAGACAATGTATAAGTATATGAAATGAAATAGATATATATCAAATAATGGGTTGAAAGTAATATTTAGTTGATATTTCAGATTTTGACCAAAATTTATTTGAGAAATTTTGACATTTAATCTGTGCATTGTCAGTCTGATTGTGCACACTTCATATTCTAAAATTTCCACCCCTAACCAAAGTAAAAGGTTCAGTTTGGTGGCTCTGATTGCGCCCACAGAACCTCTTTTCTCTACTTTTGCCGGTTATATGAGCCCTTTACACAACCCCTGGAGTTTTACAATATACAAAAACTAAAACTGTATAGTTAGTGATTGCTAATTAATGCAATATAATCTGCATATTATGATAATTCTTGGCTTAATTGCCTTTTCCCCAAAGTGGACTTGCTACTTTCACTTCAAATCACCAACCTGCTCTCTTCTTATATGCAATTTCTTACAAGTATCTCGATGTATAACAGAATCATGAGACAAGTTTTAGTGGCATCCATACTTTTTGTTCATTTGATAATATGGTAGTTTTCTTAAGCTTGATCAGAAGCCATTTGAAAAAAAATGACAAAAAGAAAAATTGTATAGGAGAGAGGAGCTGTTCGCAACACTGGGTAAACCAGAGTATAAATGCTACCTCCCAGCTTGCCGATATTGTTCATTATGCTTCAACGTAGAAATCACCTAACGTTAATTAAACAAACAATGATGTTAATCTGATTCGAAAAAATGAACAAGAAGACACTGTTTACATTACAAAACGACGAAAGGTTTATAAATTTGATAAAACAAAAAAAGAAGAAAACAAAGGGTGGAACGATGTGTTGAAGAATACACTTGATTCTACCATGAATTTGAGACAAAAATCAATTTCTTGAGTCACGTAAGTGAAAAGTAGAAAAAAAATCAAAACAATAACTGCATCTGTTACATTTGTTTGTCTTTTTTTTTTAGCTGGCCGATTAGATAATGTTGACTTACGGATAATTGCATTATGCAGCACGTGACTTTTAAGTTCATGTCTGTTCATCTTTCTTCCGTCTCGAGAAATACGAGAGTGACCAGTGGCGCACATAAAATGCCTTGAATTGATACGGACAAGATCCAATTGATATTGACGGCTGTTGCTTGGGCTCGGTCAGGCAGTAAAGAGATCTGATTTCTTCAGGCTAATTTTTGTTGACTCTGTTTGCTGCATTTGATGGAAATATTTTCTCTAATAAAGACATCTTCGTAAAAGTAATTTTCGATTCAAAATTGAATTACTGCCTGTCTCCTTTCTCTTTCCTCTGTTTGAAAATAAAGTGCTTATTAGAAGTAACTGGCCTGGAATTCACCCTGAAAATTCTTGTCTTAAATTCAATTCACATGTTACAGACTCGTACAACAGTTATTGTCATACTAGAGAAATTCCTCTCATCAAAATAGTATTTTAACAAACACACGTGACAGGCGACACACTTAACCGACAAATGAAATATAGAAGAAAATATATGTGGTAGACAGGCAGGTAATGATGTCGTAAATATTCAAGTGGATCCGTGGGAAAACTTCGACGAAGTAACTGGCACAAATTTTAAAGAGCATCTGCAACGTAACATCCTTCGTCGCAAATACAATTCATGACTAGTTAACATTGATCGGATGGATTGAAAATATTTAGATCAAAATTCAGTTCATAAGTGTTCAAAGCTACGGAATTATTGATCCACTTGCATGAACTATATCCATAAAATTGATACTACCTAGTTTCCATAGAATGCTCAGTTGATCTATGGATAATATATACGTGTATGTGTGCGTGTTTCCTTGTCATCATTGTGAACTCTGAACTGAAACAGCTAAGTTACTGCTTATATTGCATAGTCTTAGTCCATTCCTAACTGAATCATCCTGGGGCTTCCTTGGTCCTTGTTCAGAATTATTCCGGTCATAACAGTGAAGGTGAACCCGGTTGCCCATGTTCTTGAGTTACTTCCCCAACCAGTCACTTTGAAAACTTTCCTGATTTCGCTCCCTACAATTCCTTTCATTTGGCTTCCAAATGCCCAGAGGTTCCTCAATTCATCCAGAATTATAATTTATGGATTAGTTATTTGCACAGTGTTAAAGCTACTTACAAGTATCTTTATTTATGATTGATTGCTAATAAGATATACACGTCTGATGACTGAAGTTATATTTATCATTATCCTCTGAGTAGTGATTTTGTCGAAGAACATAGTGTGAAAATAAACAAATCAGGAAGCATAGTTAGTATTGAATTCTGGAGACGTGCATATTGAGGTCCGCAGGATCCTTCCAGTATTCTTGTCCCTTGTCACTTATTTTGTTCAATCATTCTATTTGTGTAGGTGATATATTAAAAGGTGAAACTGGTAAAACTAAATATTTCTGTGCTACATGCGGCCTTATTCGTGGAGAAACAGATTTTATAAAAATCAGGCGTTTCTCGTGGATTAGAGTTATAAAAAAAGATTCTCCAATATTAAGATATTCTTTTCAATTCATAATCATATTGCCTGTATAAATGTTTTTTTCTTACCCATCTCACTTGTATCACTCCTAACGTCTCGCTTTACTCATCCATCCATGCATAAAGACGTGTATATCTGCATAAATCATTTGAAAGAGTGTGTGTTTGTGTTTGAGTGTGTGTGTGAGAGTGAGAGAGAGAGAGAGAGAGAGAGAGAGAGAGAGAGAGAGAGAGAGGGAGAGAGAGAGAGAAAAAAAGAGAGGGAGATAGAGAGAGAGAGAGGGGGGGGGCATTTACTTACACCGAAAACGACTGCATTTATAGAGATTCACAAAATTTCAGGAATATGCAATGTTTCCATAATGCATTGAATTCGCCGATATAAAAGAACTAAATCCTGAAAAAAGAAAATATTTGTGGTTTGTTAGTTAATCCTGAGGGAAAAAATATTTTTAATCAAATGAAAATAAGTGAGTATGAGGAACAATTCTTATAGAATACCCGCATTAAATGATAGCACTGACACATATCGGTCCATGTATACATGCGTCCTTTCCCCTCTTATATATACACATATGCACACACACACACACACACACACACATACGTTAAATATATATATTTATATAATTGAGTAAAGGAAAATGTTTCCGAGACAGAACAGTAAATTGAAAAAGAATAAATAGGAAATGGATGAAGAAAATGAAATATACGAATAACTACGATAAAAAGTCATGAAAATTCCATTAGAAAAACAAGCAAACATGCAGAATGGAATAACGCGATGTATTTTTTCGTGGATGCATGCTTTGAATATGCAGCTGGCCTCCGTTTTGCTGTCCTCCATCGACAATGCAAGTGTGAGCATCCCACCAAACACATCGACAATAACAAGTTATTTCCTCTTGAGATAAGCTGGTTTTTTTCCGAAGTTCCTGAGTACTTTTAGTCGAGATTGTCAAAGTCTTAGTATCGAAACAGTCTTCAATCTATCTTTTTCTGTTAATTTCTAGTTTATTTCCAAATTGGGTTCTCCTTATAGATTATAGAATTGTCTTAATTCAGCGTTTTGAATTCAAAAGCTCCTTAAATGGGCTTCTAGATTGGCTTCATCTAACGTTTTCTTATCTGGAGAACTGAGACAAATGAGTTTGGTTTGACTACCATTATTTTGTCTCATATAGTATTGATTTTGGTATCTCATGCAGCTTGAATAAAGCAAACAGCAAAATGTTTTAATGTTCTCATTGAGCGTTGAAAATTAGAAATTCAAAATTTTTTTTTTCTTGATTATTGCCATGGTAGGAAGGAACAATTTGTAAATAGATTTTCGGTATCTGTGGTCCCATTGGTTCTTGAGGTTGGAAATTACGAGAAGAGAAATGGAGGAAGAAAAGTTGAGATGAAAGTGCCAGAAAACGAGATTTGAAAGAGAAAAATATAGAGATGAAAGCAGGAGCGGACTACCTAAAATATATAAAGAAACCTTTGGGTTCATTGCTTTTTTAAAGCATAGCTACTTGAGCAATGATTGCAAAGATAAAACTCGATGACTTTTAGGATGATAAATGCCGATGCCATCATTTCATCGGTGCGTCGTTTCCAAAAATTGCCGATTCGTAACGGCCATTAAGAATACAGATTTTCGAGGACGAAAGGAAATACGATTCTTATCGCTTCGTCCAAGCCTACTTTACTGGTGATCTCGAGATGACCTTGTCGAGCTGTGCACGACAATTCCCAAGAACGCTGTGAATCTGATTCGCTGCTTAATATCCTTTCGGACTTTGTTGATGTTACTGATAGAAGAACTGACGGACAGAAACGTATGGGCTAAGATTTGCGCTGACTCCCGGTCAAAGAGGGAAAAAGAAAGATTTGCCTTTGAGATTAAAGATGCAGAATGAAGCCCATTGACAGTGAATAGGCCATTGTTCTCTCTTGGTTATTTGTCTTCACCATCGAAGCAAAAGTAGAGCTATTTTGTTCTGACCGCTTCATTGATTTTATATTGATTTTTGAGGATAAAACGGACAATGGTATTATATAAAGATTCATATCATACTAGGTTACTCATGCCGTAAAATTATCACGCTATATTTAAATAAGTTCGCAATTGCGCTGTACTCAGAAAAATAATAAAGACTTTATATTGCTGTGAATTTTTAGATCATGTTCAACTAGAATCAATCCAGATGTTGTTTTTTCAAAGATAAATAAATGAATAGATAAATAAAGGGAGTCAGTATCTAATCAATAGTTATCGCTGTCGACTGATGTTGGACGTAAAATATAGTCCATCACGAGGTGAGTCAAATGAGTTAACCGGCAGATGTATGTGGCATTGCCCAGATGTCAGATATATCATCATCATCATAATCAGTCACTCATCATCCGTCGTTGGATATAGACTTTTTCCAAGGATTCACTACATAGCTCTATTGTGGGTATCATGATCCAATATTTCCTGAACCTATCTAATTTGTCTCACCATCTCATATATTGTTAGCCTTGTTCACGCAGTTGGTCTCTTGAGATCAATGTTGTTAGTCGTGTTGTCCATTGGTTGATGGACATTCTCGCAACATAACACGTCTATAACCATTTTAGTTCCCATATGTTGTCTATGATGCCATTACCCTCTCCTGTTCAGGTTGCATAACTCTCAGTTTGCAAATCAGTCTCTTGATTAGGATTGATGGTTCAGCTCCATAGGTGACTATCAGGAAGATGCATTGGTTGTATACTCTTCTTTTTAAGAGTAACGGGATTGTCTTGTTCTTGAAGGTTGAGTTCACTCTAGTGAAGGCTTGCCACCCTAAAGTGATTTTCGGCTTGATTTTTTTTTCTTTTAGGGATGTTATGGATACTTGTTGTTCTAGGTTGACGTAGTGGGCTACGCAGTCCAGCTTTGCGTTTTTGATTTTGATCACTGACATATTGGTCGTACATGATCTTTGCTTTGCTGAAATTCAAGTTGAAGCAAGCTTTCTTGCTTTTTTCTTTCAGTTATTCTAACATGTTGTAGAGATCGTGGAGGTTCCCAGCAAAAAATGACGATATCATCAGCAAATCTGAGGTTACTCATGTATTTGCCGTCTATAATGATTCCTTGATCTCACCATCGAAGATTTCCTCACAGAGGGAGCGGTAAAGAGTTTGGGTGCGCTGGTCACCTTGTCTTACTTTTTTTTGGAGCTGAAAAAGCTCTGAATTTTTATGTAACCTGATATAGTATCTGCTGTGACGGTACATGTGATGCAATTCTCTGACGTATACGGCGTCAATGATAGCATCAATGATATTGTAAATTTCTTCTGGGTTGAAGGCCTTCTTGAGGTCTACGAATTCTAACGCTGGTGGCATTTTATATTCTGCTGTTCTTTTTCTCATTGGGTTCATTGAAAAGAACCGGCAAAAGATTGAGTAGTTTTCCGAGAGCCAGCTTGTTCCCGCGGTTGGTGTTTGTCCAATGGTTTTGATATTTGGTTGGTTATAACTTTGATGAAGTTTGTCAATGCAGTTGAGTAGAATTACTGGTATGTAGTTCTTGAGGTCTTTCGGGTTTCCTTTTTCATGTCACAGCAATATGATCACTGTGTTCTGATCTTCTGGGACTTTACTTTGATTCAGGCATAAGTCGAACAAAATGATGTCTCGATGATTTTACCAGCTCTTGAAAATATATCTCCATGGTGATGTTTTCTGGTCCAGTCGTTTTCCTTTTTTTTTTGTCTTTTTGATGGCTTGTTTCACATCTGATGGCGTAACTTCTGAGACGTCTTCGAATCGATAGCTCGTGTTTTGCACATTTTGTTCGCAATTTGAGTCTGTAATTTGGAGGAGTATAGTTTTTGGTAGAATTCTTTGGCACGTTAGACAATCTGGTCCCTGTATGTTGTTAAGATCCTATTTTCTCCGATTATACATATAATCTGTTTCCGTCTTGTGCTGAGGAATTTGTTAATAGCTTTGAAGCCCTGACCTTTTTCAACAATTGTTTCGATGAATGCTGTCGTGTATTCTATTTTCTCTTCGTGTCCACTGAATGGTTTTATATACTTCTGTTACTTCAATGTTCTTTCTTGTTGTTGTCAGTGGCTTGAGCTTCCAGCGTTTTCCCATCAGATTTAGAAGCGTTTATTTTGTTTTAAACTGAAATGATTTGGTGCTCTCATGAAAAACTGCCGTGAGCAGGTGATGTAGAAATGGCCATGAAAGAAGTGTAGAGATGTCAAGTCAACTCCTGCAACCTTACAATTATTGTCCCCCTGACTTTTTGATTGTCATAACAAATAGCAATCAAAAGTGCCTGAACTGAAATGGATGATGGGAATCAATGGAATAAAAACATATCATCCCTTTGCACAGCCTACCATTTTATATAATAAGCGTAAACGTTTGGAATAATTATTTTAGCAAAAAACAAAAATGAAAATAAAAATAAAACTCCAAGTAGCAGTATCTGATGTCTAGAAGTAAACAATATAATCTAAAAAAAAATCTCAACAGCAAATTATAAATTATAATAGTCTTTCTATTTCATTTTTTTAATCATTGCACAGGCTTTCTTTAATGTAGGACTAGTCTAAAACAACTAATCTACGGAAATTTAATTAAAAAAAGAAGGCTGATTGAATGAAAATCATTGTGAAAATCATAGAAAAAATAAGATTAAAACAATTGAACTCAATTAGCAATCTCTGATGTTATAAACAGTGGGTCTCAACTGATTATGTATACTATTCACCTGATTCCAGATGCTACTTCATACCTTGATCTACCAGTTGAGATTTGATTAGTTAGTTAAATAAATCTCAAGGACTCACTAGTGGTAATTCTATGGAGAATCGTAAGGAAAATGTGAGGAGGCCTTTCCACTGGAGATTTCCTTCGTTGTATATAATCTTAAAGACCTAAACTTTCCTCATCAGTTATCTTTTAGGTCCCTTGCTCGTTGAATGACCCTTTCTATCTATAACTATGCTATAAGTTTGTTTTCTTTCGGTTAAGAGGCACTTATCTTAAATATCACATACAGAATTCAAAAGTTACTTCAAAAGAGTGTTACAATAACGAGATACATCTAAAAAAATTTCCAGTAATGATTCAATTCATAGCTGAGTGAAAATGTAACCTGGCTTTTCAAGGAGATATCATTCACTCTATATTGTCTTTTTTGAAGTTCTTCACTCTATAAATAACTCTTTTAATTTGTAACTACGCAACGAAATTAATTCCGATTTGAAGAGATGAATTTTCAGACCAGCTTACATCACATGTCAGGGAGCAGCACGACAGGGCATGTGTTACCATTCCCCATGGTTCGAGCTAGGGCATCAGTCTCATAAGGCCCAGCTGCATCAATTGCCTTGGTTGAGGGTGATGTTCTCCAACGGCGACTGCTCAAATAGAAACCCAATATAACGTCATCAAGACACATAGACACCAACAACGTCAGAACACTTTCAATAGGAATGCATTTCACAGATTTCGGATATGAAATTGAAAGCATCAAATTGGATATTATCTTCATCAGTGCAACGAGGGGACCTGGAATAGAGTTAATAGAGCTAATAAAGGAACATCATTTATACAGCTAAGATAACCACCGCTGGAACACGTTAAATTCAGGAAAAGCTATTAAATCATCGACCATCTCTATTCAGTAAACCAAATGAAACAAGCAGTAGAATATAAAATGCCACTTGTTATAGTATTTGGTGACTTCAAGAAGGCTTTTGGCTTCGAAATCTTCAAGGTCATCGTTGATATCATTCAGGTTTTTCAACATTCATACCAACACAGTTCATTTATTGGGCTACATAAAGACTGAGCCCCTACAGCTTGGACTGGGAGTAGGGCAAGGTGATAGCAACTCAACCAAAGTCTTCACTGCCTGCCTCATGAGGATTCGCCGAAACTTAGTCTCGGAAAAAAAGGAATCAATAAACAGCAAATACCTAAATAGCCTTATATTTGCTGACAACATCATCTTTGTGGAAGAAAAAAAAACTGCACAATCTCCATGTAACGCTCGACAAACTGAATGAAGAGAGCAAGAAAGTTGTACTTCACATAGACTTCAATAAAACAAATGTCATGTACCACAAGAAGGGCCTACAACCAATGCTCTCTTTCGATAGTCACCCATACCATAAATCCTAACCAAAAGATTGACCCTCAAATTGAGGAAAAATGCAACGTACCCGTGAGAAAAGTATGCCCAATGTCACATAAAATCCCCAAACAGTACATTGTATCAGGAATATCTTGGAATCAATTCGAAAACCATTTGATATCACGACTACGAACTACTACAAAGAATTGTACATGAGCAGCAAAATATAAGATAGCATGAGTATCTAAACAAGTTCAAAAAGTAATGGCTACGCCAATCCCATGATAGAGATGTCTGCTGGATCCTGTGAAGGGCATGGCTTTTACTGCAGGTGACTGTTGATATATATATATATATATATATATATATATATATATATATATATATATATATATATATATATATATATACACATATATATATATATATATATATATATATATAGAGAGAGAGAGAGAGAGAGAGAGTCCATATGCAAGCGATGCATATTCCGTATTTCTTCCCTTAATGCCGTCGGCATAACAGATCGTAACTAAATTTATAGAAAAAAAATGCATATGCATGTACTTCGGAAAAGATGTACGAATCAGTGTGTCCGTGGAAATAACATCAGAAATAAAGATTTGAAAACAAAGAATGTATTAACTGTGATAAGTATAAAAAACGGTAAATAATATAATCGTGGCAATCATTATGTAAGAAGAGAGTATACCTTCGTAGATGGGTTTACTACTTAGATTACTGTAGTATTAGGTCATAGTAGAAATGATTGCTAAATACTCATTTGCCATTAATAATATTCTGCACACAAGGAGTGTAGGGGATAAAAATGTTTGTTTAAATGATGGTCTGAGTATGAATTCGTGTATGCTAAAATGAAATGAACATTATGTTGGATGCTTAAAGGATAACCGTGGATTATTGTCAATGAAGTATTTTGCATTTCATCATGGAAGGTTTACGATGTGCAAAATTCATCCTCTTTCTAGAATTTATGTCTTGGATGGTGCACTTTTTACATCAAATGCCTAAATAATCATTCACGAAAAAGATTGAGATTAGAAAAATACTTTCTTTGCTTCAGTATTTGAAAAAATATTGGATGGATTAGGATGCATTAAAACAAATCTAGGAATGGGGTGCTATTCAAAAGTTGACTTTTTCTACCCTCACTGATTTGAGAGCAGATAACTTTAGATGGAAATCTAAAAACGTCCAAATGCAGGAACGGAAACACGTACTTGATTTTATTGCTTCCAAAAAACACAGGGATAAATGGAAGTTCCATCAGATATTACTTCAAATGGAGGCTATACACTTGCTTTCTTTCTTTGTCCATTATTATAGTGCGTATATAAATGTTCATACCAAAAATGATAAAGATTTGTTAAGAAATAGTGACGTTGTTTCGAGGCAACCAAACAAACAAATAAACTTTTACGACTATTATGTACGTTAAAATCTGAGAAGAATCTACTGATATATTTAATTTTCTATGTGAAATAACAGTTATATCTAGTTGTTCGGAATATAATTGTTGATTTCAAATGCAAAATGTATAATTTAGAGCTTCATCACTGCCAAGCCGTAGAGCAAATCGCTGGAAATTGCCATAAAGGATCTGTTTCTCATCACAAATCACGGATCGATCAAGAAATTGATCTTTTCTGCTGAGCAATCTAGATCACATGAAGTCTCAGGATTTCGTTCAGTTCATGTTAAATCTATACATAGAACATATCGTCAAAACCAATCCAATAATCCCACTTGCATTGTCCGGTCTGCTCAGATAGTGAAATGACCACCACGTCTGCATCACATGCAGGAGGTCCTGAGAACAATCCCCGGTTTGAACAAAGAATCTTGAACCATTTTAATTAGGATAATTTTTTATGCACTCAGCAACTGATTGGATACACTCTAAGCTGTGTGATAAGTGTGTAGGTATGCTTTTGGTAGTCCTAGAAAGTTGTTGATATAAAGTTCTGGTCTCAACTAGACTGGAAACTTGCAAAGTCATTGAGCTGACCCATGCAACAGAAACTGGAATTTCTTTGCGTATTTAGCCAAAATTGATACTTATGGTTTATTCATTGTAACATTCAGATTTATTTTCTAAACCGTTGCAGATAAACAAGGGAACAAGTTGGGAATAGTAACAAGTCACGTTATGAAGAAATTGTTTTCAATATTTTCGTTATATAATCTATTAAATTTACGGATTTTATTAGATATTTCTTATTGCGTACGTCATGAATCTGAATATACGTTTACAAAGATTGTGATGTCCCCATGGAAACAAGTGTACGCAATATGACATTTCCAGTATTCTAATACGAAAAGGATGCCGTGTTTGATAACTCACTGGCAATGTTTGCAGAAGAGCTTGTTGTTAGAGCTCAACATTATTATATGAATATCCACTTTTAGAAAGTATAGGCAATTTATGTGTATTACTTGCAAGATGATCATCAGGTTGTTGATTCACCTACGCGTCTATTTCCAGGCGTTTTTTCAGATTACTTTCTTCCTTTAGCTGACTTCTCTAAACATAAACTGATGTAAATATTCTCCAAGTGAAATGTCTCCTAATCTACTTTCACTCCAGAACGCAAAAGTTCTGATATTTTGATCTTGGCATTTTCATTGCAATCATCAAGTTTTATTTGGATGGATGAGTCGAGCATTCTATGCACCGTCGCAATTTACAAAATCTTCATTAGCTACTCTTAGGTTTGTTACGAGATATTTCAAAGCTGTGAAGTGTCAAAAGACTCATGCAAATGAAACCATCTTTTGATTTTAGAGATATTGGAATTGTCTTGTTTTATCATACTAAGCTCTGACCACGGGCCTGTCACAAATCTGTCACGACAACGCACAGTACAGTGCTCATGCCTTCAAACATTAGAGCCTACCCAAGGATACTATGTGGACAGTTTCAACATGGTCTGCATATATAATTGGGCACCCTTTGCAGAGTGCATACAACCTGTTTCTGTGAATGTGTTTTAAAAAAATCTTTCCAACGTTTAGGCGAAGGAATCAAGTTTCCAGGGCGCTCAGCCCGAATAAGCAGCTTAAAAATCTTTGCATACTCGAAGTACTGTAGGCAGAGTTTCGATAATTCTACTATAACTGCAATGTTGTTAATTCAATAACTATTCATCCCAGATTCTGCATTACAGATATTCAACTGGACTAAATCTCTCAGTACGTTTACAATATCTTTGGTGAGTTCAGTTTCATCAAAAATGTTACTGTAAATAGCCATTTATTCAGCATTCAGGGATGACTCCATGGTTTCTCTAACATTGCCATGATCTGAAGTCAAATGTAGATCTATCTATAATATCTATGGAAGTTTTGCTATTCGTACATTGTTTCCTGATGATATGGATAAAATGTTCCAGCAACTGTAATAAGCTTAGGCAATCCTGAAAACTCTTATGACCTATAATGATAGATTAAGCATCTTTTTTTTTTCGGATTACTTGCCAAATATGCTTGACCCTGTAACTGTTACTGTGCTTGTGCTGGGAATCATTACCTGTTGATGATGTGCTTCTTATCGTGTGGAGTCTCGTGCCATCAAAACTCCTGATTTTAGCAATCTACATTGTCAGCTGACCATTACGCTTATTTTAAATTTGGGAATTTTTGTTTTATTCTTCCATTGCTGATACCACAATGAAATTCCATTAATAATATTATAGCGACATTGTATTATCAAATACACTCATTGAAAAGTAGGTTCTGACTTTTCTGGGATGTGGAACTTTTTATATGTCTGATATCTGAGATCCAGACCTGGAATGTTCATTCAAATAGATGTCGATATGGTAAAATTATCATTGTTTCAATTTTACATTGAAAACATCCCATATATCCAATAAGAACGTTCCATTATTCTCATTCTCACAGCTAATAATCATATCTGAAGTTTTTTTTTCAAATATCCCCCGTTATTACATGGTGAAAGTATTTATTTTGCCTAAGCAACGTAGATAGAATAAAAAAAGAGAGGAAATAGGGCTACAGCAGGAATCAAACCTGCGACTGATTGGGTAGATGTTAACACCTTGTCGTGTAAACTTTCCATATTGTAATGCCACGATCGATCTGATCCGTATTACTTCAACTTCCTGTCTCATAACTATTTATTTTATAATTTCAGGATCTTGTTACGGGAAATTTAGTTATACTTGTATTTGTATTCCTCATTTTATTCTCTAGTATGGATTTGGTAAGCTGTTTTACCATAGCCTTGCTTAATGAGTATATATATATATATATATATATATATATATATATATATATATATATATATATATATATATGTATAAATACAGATAGATAGATTGATAGATAGATGGATAGATAGATATAAATATATGTATGCATATATATATATATATATGTATGTATCGGTATATGTGAAAATATATGTGCGTGACTATATATATATATATATATATATATATATATATATGTATATGTATATGTATGTATATATATATATATATATATATATATATATATATATATATATATATATATATATATATATATATCCATATCCAACATTTAGTCCACTAAAAGGCTAGAATACTTCTTTTTGGATTTCTGGTCGATACGGTCAAATAATAACATGATTTGCTCATGATATTTTTAAATCAAAATGTAAGCTTATATTTGCATCAAGGGGTATATATGTCCAAATTGATTATTCTAGCTTTGCTCTAACTCTTGCAAGTTAAGTGATAAGAAAGAAGCTCACCTCTGTTGCAGTGACCAACCAAAACTGTGAAATTCATTTTTGAGCCCTGTAGTGTTCTAATGATCACAACTTTTTCCCAATTATACGCCTGAGAGAAAGGAATTACTAATGTTATTTTACACAGAATGAGCTTGTAAATGGAACCAATTATGTTTCCTCATCAATTCTCCCTGTTGACCACCATTTCAGGATAATATCCTGGACTTATTCCCCAAATATTTATTTGTGCCTGTGTCCATTGTTTTTTTTTAATGATTTACGTGCTCTGCAAATGCTTTTGTTTCAGTGGAAATGTTGCATTTTGCAAGTTCTATTTATATTCCCATCTGCTATATAAACGGGCAAAAATTGTACATATAACAGTGTATATTTGTTATGCTTAACAACAAAAATAAATATAATTTCATTGCACATTTTATCAAATTGTTTGATTATGTACAAATACCAGGTAATCGAACATCCCTTGGTGCTAAGGACTGAAACAGAGATTGGTGTTCATAGTCTAGTGACTGCACCAATTCATTCTGCAACAATGAGAGCGCAGTCATACAAGATATTATCGCTTATAACTGTAAATTTCTCACGTCATTTGAAAAGATATTGACATTGGTAGGCTACAAACTTCACCTAATCGATATTGTTTGTAACCTAACTATATTCACTGTGGTATACATCAAATCTGAGAAAATAAGTGAAAAACAAATTAACATTCAGCGTATGTTATCCAAAATTCAAAGATGAGCTATTCTCGTTTTACTCTCTATATCCTCTTTCTCCAGACAGTATTGTTGCAATTTGTAATGTTGAACATCAGATTTCCCAGGTTTGATTGATAAAAGAACTTGGCTCAGACCTTCAGTTGAACCATCGTAATCTCCCTTCAACTCCTCCGTTGTCTTCCTTCCTCTGGTATTTTGCCATGTTGGACGAGCAAGGTTTTACATTCCTAACCAAAGAAGACATCGGAGAAGGTTAGAGATCAAGGCTACTGGATTTAGTGACAAAACCCAAACCCAAACCAAAACGAGAAACGAACACAAAGAAATAAGTCAAGGTCTTTTGAGGTAGTCTTGACCACACTGAATGATTATAGTTATCACATCTCACTGTATTATTGTTTGCTAAATGAATGTAAGAAAAGTAAAGAACAACATAGCGTCTATTTTATTGAGATGATCACCTAGGATTATGGATCGAGTTTGAGATAGTGAGTCAGTTAAAGGCTAGGTCGTGATCGGGGTTTCCAATGGACCTGTGATGGCTATAATTATTTAGTGTTGGTCAAACTTCTCATAAAGACACTCGAGCTAAAATTACAAACATACATAGATAAAACAACTCGTCTTAAGAACTTTACTATCAGCTACTCAATGTGTACTTTATTTCTGTATGTGTTCATAAACATTCAGTATAATAAACAGATATATTAATGTATGAGAAATAATCTGAAAAAAATATTTCGACGAATTGTCTACTTGTTTACTTTTCTGAATTTTCTTTGTCTGAGTTGGATTATTTAATCCTATATTTTCCTTTCTATTTCTTGTTAAGTGATTTTATCCTGTGTCTGTTCTTTTTATTTCCTTTTATTGAACAGATTTCACCAAAATTTTACTATAATGCTATCGCATGTATGCCAATATATGCATTGCATTATGCATATATGAATGAAGAGAGAAAAATGTTCTGGATTGGTGAAGAGTGTTTTGCATTTATTACTTTTGAAAAGGGGTCATAAGTGTTGTTCATGTCAGAACGCAACAGACAAAATATCAAAACAAATTCATTATAATCATCATTTCAAAACACAACTCTTATCTGTAGGGAGAGAAAGGAAGGCTGAGAAAACAAAATAAAGACACAGAACATATTACGTGTTGATTAGACACGGTCATCTGACTTCACAGATCATAAGGGTAAAAATGCCCCAACGGACAGAAAAAGGCGGAGATAAATATCTCAATTTGAGCCATCTCGCCTTTCGTGTGCCCAGGGACGGTAGGGAAACCAGGAGAGCTTCCTGCACAGGTCTTACCGTTACTGAGTCAAAACTCTTTTACTAAAACTATCTTTAAGAATACACCAGGAAAATCCTTTGAGTACATTTGCTACATGAGGTCATGTGATCTCTTCCAGTTCTGAACTTCTCTTTCTCGCGTGTTTCTTCGGAAATATCAGAATATAGAAATACGGAACGCCACCTCCAAGCGCTAACATGATGATAAAAGACCTCAGTCCATTCAATGGTCAGCAGGAATTAAGTGCTTTGAGTTATTTTGGTTCTGGGCACAGAGCAGGGAGATATCATCACGTGGGTAAGAAAAAATCAACATAGCCAGTTATATTCAAATGAAATTTGTTAAATCTAACGAAGAAGTTATTGAAATGTAATTTCACTCAGATGCCCATCCCGTCATTCCGTTATGTCAAATATGTGCCCATTTTCCAATAAAAATACCGGCATATTATTTTTTCGACTTAATTATCAACTGTTTGACTGAAATTGTTACTCACACACACACACACACACACACACATTATCATGACATCCCAGCATTGTTGACCCCCACTTTCAGCTATGTTTCAATATCGCTTATGTCATACATGTAGTTTGTTAGTTGATATAGGGTATCATGCAGATTGTATAATGTATTTCTTTATACTGCATATCATTTAACTTTCAGGAACGGGACTTACTCACATAAGTTACTCCAAAGTTGTATATTACTATTGCAGATCTGCAAGTGGAATAACATGTGATTTGATGTTCGTGTCACTTCTATTGAATGTTCATCCGTGTGAATATTCAATCTTTTGTGTCAGCGTTAATCTTAAACTGCACGCAAACGAACTTATGATATCATTTTCATGAAAACCGATTACGCAGAAAAAAACACCCCGAGTTGATTCTCTACCAACATATTCAACAAAAAAATTCGACATTCTTCCCATTTGTCTTATAGTTAATTCTTCTACGTCGTACACCATAAAGCTTCTAACAATTTTTTAAACTTTTAATTATCAAATAATTTATCCTTATATACATAGTTGAAACGAATCGAAAGTACCTTCTACCAGGTGTTAACACCTCAACAAACCAAAATACTATAATATACTTTGACAATTTGTTACATTGTTTTCCATGTTCGATCTCTTATCCTACCCAACTACCTATCAGTCAAACAAATGGTCCAGATCCAAATATGTCCCCCTTTCCCAGTGGAAGTCAATAAAATGATTTTCAACACTGGCAAAGACTTGATCCATTTCATCTGGTTACCTAACCCATTAGCATAAATTCAAATTGATTCTTTTGTATACGTTATTCACTCATTCTGTTTTTTAAACTCACGTTTGCATATTCTTCAATCGTCATTATCATTTCATTATGTTTGATATAAAATTAATTTATATTACAGTTGCTCTGCAATTCGCATATACTCTAATATTGTTCCGTGAAATATACAAAATGGAATACCACTTACTCTAATAGGTATTCGTTGGATACAGAACGGAAAGGAATCTCGGTTATCAAAAAATGTGAGGAGAAACATTCCACACTCGATTTTAATATCCAAATCTAAAAACGTTGCTCGCATTCTCTTTGGTTTTCGTTTTAATTCAATATCCTTAAGATATATATTACGATACTTAAAAAAAAAAATATCTGCCACAATTAAGAGAATATGAGTCAATGAAACATACCATCTAAAAATGAATAAACTCTCTTTGAATCAATTCTAATTGAATATGACATATATATATATATATATATATATATATATATATATATATATGTGCCTATGTAAATATAAATTGGTCAATGAGGGATAGGATAGATTCCCATTAGGATGCCTATGATCTCATGAAATATTCCATTACCTACTTTGAAATAACTTTCCCAAATAAGATGACTAACAATCGTTTTAAGGGTAGAACATGTTAAATGAGTCTTGCTTTTTCTTGTTATATAACCAGAAAGCTTTAGATTCCTTGTGTAAAGAGAATTAATATCGTAGGTTGAATAGAGTAAGCCCCTCTACGTGTATTTACCATATCCACTTTTTTTAACAAGCACATTATTTTTGATTACCCTCAAAGAGATTTGAATTACAATAAGATTAGCATTTATTATGTAATTTCTATATTCAATAGTACATCAAAAAAGTATTTTAAGAGGTTTAGTACTGCAAACTCTGGAGGCTACAATAAAGCAAGCACCTCTAGGATTTTTTGTGCATTTTAGGTATCCGATATATAATTGGTAGCTTCTGTATTTTTCACGAATTTCAAATCTTAGCTTTTCACGCAATACAACGTAATCAAATCTAACAATCAAATACTTTATAAATCGATGATGATGTTCTTATCAAACCTACATCGGACTGTATTCTTCAAAAATAAATAAGCAATAAATAAAAGCAATATTATTTGCCGCTATATCAAGCAGTATCACAACAAATTTATTTACAGTTCCAGATCAGTTAATAATTGGAAATTCTTCAGTTTCGGACTCGTTAATGATGATGTTTAAAGCTTTCCACCAGTTCTTCAACAAATCTGAGTACTCTTTCTCTTCATCTGTTTAACGCTGATTCTATCATTCAATTTTTATTTTTAATAGATAAAATAAGTATAAATGATACTTCTCAATCTCATTTGACCATTTCCTATGATCTAAACACTTTAGATCTCTAAAATTTGGACCGCTATGAATATCTTTATTCTAAATTTATCCAATCATACTCCCTCACACTGTTCAGAAATGTTATCATTTCACTTATTTTTACTTAAGGTATCACTCTCACTTTCTGTGCTACATAGCAAATTATTTGGCCAACAAGAATGAAAAAAAATCAAAGAAATGGTATTATACTAATACATTGCATCAGCATACCTTGCTGTCGTCCTACACCGATGTTTTCGTTTCAGAAAGCTAAAATTCTCTTTCTTTTTTCCATGTAATGTGATTCCCATCTAATTACAAACGGAATCTCTCCGTACCGCAAAGCGAGCATACCTGAGACAATTTCAAAGCATTTTGCCTAAACGTCGTCGTATTTTCCAATTGTGAATGACCAGTGAATCGTATTTAATTCGGATGTCACCAAAAAAAATTTTCAAGTCACGATTTCCTGTAATTGTGAGACGAATCACACAAAAAGAACGTATTGCACCGAAGAAAAAGGCTGATACCCTCAAACCTTACAATTAACAAGTATGCAGGTGCGGCAAGGTTTAAACAAAATACAGAGAAAAAAGTCCCAACTTCCAATCGAATCGGGATAGAAAATTACTTTTGAGAAAATAGAAAAATAAAAAAAAAATAGAAAAATAGTCTTTTCATATTACACCTGAAGCTTACAGTTTTTTTTAAGAACTAAAATTGGTTTTGCATTTTTTTTCATTTAACAATTTTGTCACTGGGTTTTCAGTGAAACTCAAATTGTTTTCTTTTCTCTTTATAGCCTCCATTTTTAGCTTCCATCCCTCTAAAACATTTGAAAAATGAACTTCTATCTCTAACCGTAGTAAAAATACAAAAAATCACGTCGAGCACAAAAATCGATTCATGATAGAATAAAAATGAAATAAATTTAGTAATAATTGCTGCACTTGGCACCTTCCCGAATGTGCACCTGGGGATCAGTTTTCCCGTGAGGGTGCAGTGCACCTCCCATGTGTGTCTGTAAAAAACAACAACAACAACAACAACAACTACAGCAACAACAACAACAACAAACATACATCGTTGTTTTCCAATCACACGTTCCAAATCAATCGTTTTAGATCGGCATCATCAGCAACGGAAGCCTTTAAGCACCAGTCATTGGACTTTGACCTTCCCTCAGATTCACCAGACCTCCCTATCATGGGCTTCACTGAGTCAGTATTTTCTGAATTAGTCTAGTCCCACACACTATATTATATTCTGTTGGCCACAGTTTTGCTTATGATCCACGTTGAAATCCGTGATGTCCCACAGTTGTCTGATATTCTTGGAAGATGACCAGTCCATTATCACTTGAGTGTTCTGATGATAGGTCATTTAAAAACTTATACTCCCACAAGCTGTTTTCTTCAGAATTCCGGACAAATCCAACATTTCTTTATATATTTAATATGAACAGGGCACACAGCAAGGAACTGCAGAATCAATAATCAATTGTTTCTTTTAGTTTTCTCTAACAATTTTGATGAATTCAACATTATTCCCATTTGTCTTGTTGTTACCGAGTATATCACCGACAATAATTGCATAGAGTGAAAAAAAAAGCCGAGAAAAGAAATAATCGGAATTGAGAAAAAAGGAAAAAAAGAAAAGAGGTCAATTTGATCATGTAATGGAAACTGTCCCATAACCAACCTTTGGTAGTCTGTCTTATGGGGATGATTCATTTCTAAAATCGGAACAAAGGGTTAATGAATAAGTTACTTCTCTCAACTATGGTTGGTCAGTAATCACTAAAAAAGCCCGAGTTGAAGCAAAAGTGACACAAAGTAATCAACCGATTTAGCATAAACTTATATCGCAAATTGCAATCCCCTGATGAACACATATTTTTATAGGAAATTGACAAAAACAATGGTTGTTTCTTCTATTCATCAAAAGAAGAAAGTGCTTAACTTCTCAGCCCTTTAACTGTACTGGTGCAGCCTATATGCTCGATACATACATATATTCATAGATAGCCAGCCAGACCAACTTAAAAATTGAAGAAATCTATGTAGACAATTTTTGGTGACAGTTTAGGTTGACGTTTTCTTTTTAAAAATACTGGATGAGAAAAAAGATACTAAAGGAACAGAGGTAGAAATACCTGGGAAATAATTTCTCTCATCTTTCTTTTCTGAAACAATCCTTTTGTTCGTCCTTTTGAGCCCCTCGCTTACTCAAGACTCCGTTACTTTTTTATTCTGTATTTCTTTTTAGTTTGCACACCACTTAATTTTCCATTTTCCGTTTATTTTAGAACAGTTTTTCCTCCATTCTCCCTTTCTTTCTATTAGATATCTTTCTTCTTTATCAGTTGACAAAATATTTGCTGTTTTCTTCTCTCTTTACTTGTTAGAACACGTCAACTAAAACTGTTAATATAGGTTTCTCCAGTTCTCAAGTGAGTTTGGCTGGTTGGGAATGTATTTATCACGTGAACAGTCTGCAACAATGGAACTGAAGGGCGGGAAATTTCAACATTCTCTCCTTTTTTGAAAATACCTTCCCTTATCAGATGTTTAAAAGGTGACCCAATAACACTGTATATACATAGGGTAACCACAGTTGAGGGCGACCTGAAGGCTCCCTATTCTTTTACTATTAAGGAAATAGAGGAGGGATCAACTGTATTTCATTTCCAACCTCATCACGAAGCTCAAAGTGCACCCAGTTAGCTGCTGAGTGCACAAGAAGATTTGTCCTAATGAAGATTTTCACAATCTCCGCTCACGTTGGTAATCACAGCCGGATCCTTCCTCATGTGAGACAAACGTGCTAACCATTATACTATCTGAACAATGTACGACCATATTGAATACTTTGTGCCTTCTTAAAAAATTTGGAGCTTTTTCTTCACTGATCATCACAAACAACATGTTAGAGAGGGAAATATTGATTGATCATCCCATTTCCGAATTTTTAATTAACACCCCAAACATGGGATGCTACCAAAAAGCGATGGTAACATGACTGTTCCTATTGAGTGACTAACAAGACCAATTTCTTTGGAAAATCTTCTTTCTTTCTTGCCCTCTCCCCTTTACCAATGATATTCAAATTTTATTCATTATTTCAGCCATGTTTCTTTTTTCATTCATTTTTATCTTCCAATTTCTCCTCTCTCCAACAGTAATTTAGAAAAAAAAATATTTTCAAAGCTTTTCATTTTGTCTTTACGATATTCTCGATTTTTACACCATGCTCGCGCTCCCGACACAAATTTGTTTACTCTATCTCAAATAGTTCGTTTCTTGAACATTTTTTTGAGGGGAAATTCTTTGCGTAATATTTAACATTTGTATTCACTAAGCAATTTCCTTCCCCGGGCCAAAATAAAAGTGCGGTGCTCTTCTCTTATTGAAATGAAATGAAAAAAATATTTTTCATCAGAAAAAAAAAAAGATATGAAAAAAAATTTGTATTTGTAAAAAAAAAAAAAAATGCGTTTAGACATTATACGAAAACAAACATCCTGAAGATATTCCATCAAAATCAGTTCAAACTATAAGAAATGTTACATGTATTCAATTATACAAATCCATACATGTATATGTATTCGAATAGAACAAAAATTTGTGTGTGTATTTATATATCATAAACGCATGTGGGTATGTGTATAGTTAAATGTATTTGTAAAACTACACATGCATACAGACACTTACACATCTATATACATCGGTTTACACAGGAAAGTGCAATCCCAAATACAAAATTTCATACACATACATCTCTTTCCTTTTTTCCTTTCTCCCCCCTCTCTCTCTCTCTCTCTCTCTCTCTCTCTCTCTCTCTCTCTATATATATATATATATATATATATATATATATTGTGTGTGTTTGCGTGTGTATGTTTATATATATGTATTTGGGAAGCATGTCATAAGGTCTATAACAAAGGGATGCACAACATTATAGTGTCTGTCAGTCAACCAATAAATGTTTTGTACTAGTATATTTCTACACTGAATGGATCACTTTAATCACTCCAGTTAATATCCATCATAAGCGGTTCATTTCAATAATATATGTACTTTTGACAGTGCTGTTCAAATTTTATTCAATGTTTTTCTCCCATTTCTTATCAATGGAATCGTTTATCAAAAATGGCTTGAAATTATCAATATTTATTTTTTGATTAATCATTGAAATGTCTGTCGGCTCATAGTACGATAACACAGATGGAATGAGAGAGCGGTAGGAATAGAGCAACAACTCTCAATATCAGAAATAAAAGAAGAGTTAAAGATGGATCGAATGGGAAATAAATTACTTTATCATGTCGGTAACCCAGCGAAAGCGTATTTGTTCTACACAAATAGTCAGGTAAGATCCTTGTTCGAAGTAAAATCAGATGTGACGATTTTAGCAACTCATTATCTCTTTAATATCATAGTTCCACTCTGTAAATATCGGTTTTGACCGCAAGTCAAGAGTTGGGGAAACGTTAGGCTGAATAGACTCACGATACAGAGGGGAAATAATTGCTAAGTAAACTAGACTTCCACAGAAAACTTGGTTCAGCAAGTTATACACAAGGACATATCTTCACTGTCGAGTGACAAAGAAAGTTAACTGCAAAATGCCACAACAGGATGAAATGAGTCACGTTTTGTTTATATTGTTTCAATTTTATCATAGGCTCATGTGTAAAGTGGAAAGAAATAGAAACAGAGAAAAAATTCAGTGTTTGAACATGAACAAAGGGCTCTCATCAAGTCAATCATACGAGAAAAGAATCAACCTTGCTATACACTTGGTTTTGAGTTTTCTTGCGTCGGATGGTTATTTATTGTTTCGATACCGCTATATGTTCACGTGTTGATTCCAGGAAATATAACTTACATTAAACACTCAATGATATTGGGATGCGAGTTCTATGCAAGGTGCACATTCATCCAACTTCATCCCTTCAAGGAATCCATGCTTTACACCATTAAAATAGAATTGTATAGGAACTGAGGTTACTGTGAGTGGGATTAATTTCAACTGACCCATGGCCTTACAGTACCACTATTTAACTAATGATGAGAATGCACAATGATAATACAAATACGAAAATGTGGCACAAGTACAAGAATAGTGTTTCAAGGCCGACAGGTGATCCCTTGTTGGCCTTCAAGAGAGATCAATCGTATCACTTCGACTGCTAATCACTATTCAGGCTTGAGTTCCCATGGTGCGTGACAGGCGAGTGACAATCGTACAAATGTTGGCCAAAAAAAGGACAATAAATTCTGAAATTATACCAATAAATTTACTCCTCCTTAACACAAAACAAATAACAGGTTATGCAAGACGCAGGCAATTAGTTCGAGGATTTCCCCAGTAGTAAGCCGACAGGAAGTGGAGCAAACCATCAAACAAACAAAAAAAAAAGACCCTTGACAAGAAAAATCACCATTGATCTACTCAAAAAAGCGGTAAAATCATCACTGAGGAAAGGCAATTCTATTCATCTTATACCTAAAACAAAGTAAGTTTCGTGGGATTGGAAAACGGCAATCACAAGGCTTCTGTAAGAAAAGAATTGAAACCCACAAGAACTCAACAGCTACAGACCTATAAGCTTACTCATCTACAAACTTTTCTCCAAAATCATCAACAACCGTGTCACAAAAGCGCTAGATGAAAACTAACCAAGGGAACAAGCTGGCTGTCGAAGGAACTAATCGACCACGGACCATAACTGTAAGAAAAGGCAGTGGCAAACAAAATGCTACTCAATGTATCAGTTATAGACTTCAAAAAAGCTTTCAACGGGAAATTCACATGTTCAATAAGGCCATCACTCTACAAGGTGTACACCCTGTACAAATCAGAGTACTGCAACATATATACTGTCATAAAAGCTCCTTTATCTGGTTACGTAAAGTTTCTGAGCCCTTCCATCTCCCTGATGGAGTAACACTAGGTGATGCGAGCTCACGAAAACTCCTTATTGCCTGCTTCGATATGAATCCCTAAAAATCTAGACTAAAAAAATAAAGGAATCAAAATACATGGTAAATATCTGAACAACCTCAGATTTACGGACGACAGCGCTTTCACAGAAAAACCTACTTGACCTCCAACTGATGCTTCATGAACTAAATGAAGAAAACAAGAAAGTCAGCCTATACATGAGCTTCAGCAGAACACAGATCATGTATAACAATCGTTTCGAAAATAAGAACAAAAGAATCAAAATCGAAGTGAAGAAAGAAAACCATTACTTCCACCTAGAACAACGAATCTCCATGGAACCCTCCAAAAAGAAGAAATCAAGCAAATAGTCACTCTTGGGTGGCAATCCTTCGGCTGAGCAAACTCAATCTTCAAAAACAAGAAAACCCCTTAATCCTCAAAAACAAGGGTATACAGCAAATATATCCTCTCAATAGTCACTTATAGACCTTAGACATGCAGTCTAACCAAGAGACAGACCCTCAGACTTACAACCATGCAAAGTGCACATGAAAGAATCATGCTCAACTTCACAAAGAAAGTTCACAAGACAGCATAATATATCCAGGAGAAAACAGGAATCTAAGACATCACTGAATCCATCAGAAAGCTCAAATGGCAGTGGGCTGGTCATGTTGCAGGGATGGGAAACAACCAATTGACATCACGACTCACAACATTGATCCTCAGAGATTATAAAACCGAGACCGGCAAAATACTAAATGGGGAGACAAACAAGACGGTTTCAGAAAATATTGGTTCTGCAACTCCCATGATATAGAAGTGCAGCAAATTTTGGGGAAGAATGATGTCAAACAACGGATGTTAAAGACTGATGATGGATGGATGGGAAAAATAAAAACATCTGTTGGGAGTTACAGAAATGCTATGGGTATGGAATGGAGATCCGTAGGGGCATCAAGTCAACGTGTAGCTGACCAAGTGGAATAAATCTTATTCCCCAAAGAGGTAAAAACAACGGTGACACAGAGTATAAATTCGAATAGAAAAATGCACTCTATTGGAAATTAAAGAGAAAAAAGTATAGATTAAAAGAATAAAATAAAATTAGAAGGCTTGATAGCAGGAATCTGATATAGGTGATGAACACAAAGGCAGTAACAGAAGTATAATACCCAGAACAATTTTTGGTGGACAAAGAATGAACTCCAATCGACTGAACGGCAAACTAAAAAAGTAATGACAATGCACAAGGGCCTACAACCCAGGAATAACACAGGAAAGTTTGTTCGTATCACAAGAAGATGACAGTGAACTCATCAACATAGAAGACTGTCGAGATGGAACCGGAAAAGGATGTGCAAGCATGCAGTGAAGCTATAATGAAAGGTGCACAGAACAGTGCAACAAAAAACAAATAAAATAGCAAACAAGCAACTTATGAAATCAAAGAAAGATTGGTAACGGAACATATTCCATCGATAATTTTGAAAAAAGAGAAGAAAAAACTGGAAAACTGGGAAAATAACAGGTCTGATTGCTGAGAAGGATATAACACATGAATTCAAGTGTACTTGGAACAGAGCCAAAGACGTTGTAGCCAAAATCATAGGAATTGGAGATTCGAGGAAGGATCGAGACTATACAGATTCTTGTGCTACTAAGATGAGCAAGCATATGGTACTTGATATACGAGACTAATGACCTCCATTCGTCAATAACGGATAACGGTTAGAGTAAAAATGCCACAAGCAAGGGCCGTTTCGGGAAGTTTGGATTGCACAAACCACAGAGCTGCTATGATGTGTGAGGATGCAGCCAGGGGTACAGCAGACCCAAGGAGACTTAGTCAATTAGTCTTTAGAAGTGATCACCAGACATCTCGTAAGAGTACATAGATGTATGAATAATTGTAGTAGTAATAGTAGTGGTCGTGGTTATAGACTCTTTCTAACTGAGAAAAGAAATGAAAACTTTTGATTAGAGAACAAAAAGAAAATACCTATGTTCAAAGTTTTATAGACTGAACTAACGGAGCATATGGATTCATCAAGATTATTTATCATGTCTATTCACCAATAAAAACAAGTGCAGCTGACAATAATCATGGCAGGCAGAAAATATTGAAAGTCTAACAAAAGGAAACATTTTGTATTAGAAAACCAGAACACCCAATTAGTAAGAAACCTAATATTAAAACGAATTCCCGAAACAAAAAGGAATATTTCAGTTACAATAAACGGGTTACAGTTTCTTAGAAGAGACTTGAAGAATTCCGATCATCAAAACTCAGGAAAATTGTATTTGAACAAACTTCAAGAGACCAAATAAACAAAGAATAAGAATACCAAATCTTCCCTGTGAAACGAAGGATGAGACAGTCACTTATATAATTGAATTCAATAAAATAGTTTGAAAAGTGTAAAGGGTGCCCCGAATTCCTTCGACAGTAGGATGAAGTGCCAGTGAAAAATACACCAAACTTATTGAATATTAATCTTATTAATAATTTATTAATCTATTAATGATAATGTTCGTGTCAGTAGTGAGCAGAGCGATTGGAGAATAATAAAAAAAAATGTATTCTGTGGATAAACCATATTGTGCTGTTTTATTGGAAAAAAAAAATGAATGAAACTTAGCAAATAATTGTCTGCACTTTCATTAAGGTTACCAATGAAAAAAAAATATATATTGTAAATAATAATACTCAATTGACAAACGTTTTGGAGGGTATGTACTCGTACTATAAGATCATCTATTTTATTGTAAATTAAAATTACAATTCTAAATTTTATATGGAATGCTTTTTTTCACCTATCACTCTAATTTAAGAACAGTAAAGTCAACCTGCATTTATGCAAATGATGATTCATAAAAATACCCTCAAATTTTCTCCCTTTGATTTTTAGGGAATTTAGAATCAGCAACATGATAAGTGAGAGCTATTATAAATCAACCAATCAGCGTACGGTATTTCAAAGAGTCAAGAAATATAATGCAAGCAGGCAAATGTATGTTTATGGGTAGTCATTTAACCAGTTTTGTTTTAATTGAGAGTTGGGTTATAGAAGTGACGAGATGATAAATTTTTCTATTGGTCTCTCACCCCAAAAGTGTATAAATAGTTTGTAAAAATGACGCGATGGCAATTACCCTCCGGCACTTGGGAAATAGCGTTGATAGAAAAATGAAGAGTGGGATTTAAACGTATATCCCCTAGCAGAAAGAATCCTTGGTTCAGACCGGTTTGCATTACTGATTACACCGCCTAGCCTCCGTTCAGGAACAGGAGCTTGAATAACACCTTTAAACCAATATTTTCGATCGTTTTTTTTTTTTTACATTCTGATAGTTACAGTATTTATTACATTTTCTGTTTTCTCTTATTAGATGAAGTATCATAGATTTTTGAGTAATTTTTACGTAGAAAAGCAGATGATAAAATTTAAATGATATTAAGTGATAGTCATACAAATAATAATGTATGAGATATGTTGTATTTCAGTTCTTATTACTGGGACGTCCATACATTACCGACAGAATAATTCTGATTATTAGTTTTCCAAATTTTCCAATGAAAGTGATTGTGTTTAGATAAAATTAGTCAAGTCAAATATCTTCAAAAAATCAGATGAGGTAAATATTGGATCGACTCAATTTTTTGAATAACTAATAATAGATTGATCTTTATAGGAGTTCATCTGTAAACAACGTTGAGGCTGGGAGTATATATTAGATGATAATAACTGAATTCTTACAACATCAACATAAAGAAAAAGAAAATACTAGGTGATTTAGAAGTCTGCTGAGAATAATTTTTATCTTTGAAATCAAGTATGTATATATTAGTCCTTGTAAATTGAACCATCTAATCAAAAATACATCTCATGAATATTCAAGAAAAAATAACAAGAGTAACGGAAAGCATGCTTGTCTCAGCAAAAAATAAAAAATAAAATAAAATTAGACAAGTATGATGTAATTGTACACCTAGTTGATATTTACATCGTGCTTCACTAATTCATGAATATTCCCAAGTACTACCCTCAATGGTTTTGACCAAGTATGATTTGATGACATTTATGCTATAAAACTATAAAAATCAAATTCATATCAATGTCACGTATTTTCTACACAAACAAACTTCAAAGGTTCGATATAAGTTTCTTGAGTTCAATTAAAAACGGGCAATAACTTTACTACATTAATAGAAGCCAACAGTTCTTATGCTTTTTTCCGTTTAGAAAAAAAGGCAGAAAGGGAAAAAAAGTAATGCTCTTGCGATTATTCTACTGTTTCCGTTAAACCCAGAGTATAAACAGAAATTCATAGATGAAAAAAGAAAATGAAAATGAAACAAGTCTGGGATGTCACTCAATATGAGCTGTCATTAGTTGACTTGTGATGAACAAATCCAAATTGAAAACTAAAAGGAAAACCCTCCGTTGAAAACACAATAAATCGTAATTGTTTACATTTTCAGCCGTGTAGCCCCATTGGTGCAGCATGTTCAGAATGTGTGCATAGGACTATATTATGTATCAGGTGCTGCACTTCCTTGGTTGTGTACATATGTATGAATAGAGTGTGTATGGTGCCAAATCGGTTGGTGATCATGAACTTTTAGATTTGCTACCTCCGATGCATATACAGATAGCTAAATAGGTATAAACACTTAATAACTCAAGAAACCAATATTGACCAGTAGACAGTTTTGGTTTGCAATTGACTGTTTTTAATAGTTTCAACTGTAAGATATCCTACTTGAACGACAGTTATTGTTGAGATCAATTGAAAATAGCCCTTTCAATATTGTCTCAATTAATCATCACTTAGTAGATATGAGAAAAATGGTCAAGTACAGTATTGATTATCCGATGTTGCAACGATTTGCTTATCATGTATAAGCGATCTCGTAATTGTAAGTCAAGCTTGTCATAAATAATTCAGGTGTTTACTGTTCGAAGCTAATGTGGTTATAGTCAACATATATCCTGCCAAGAGTACAGGGAAGAAAAGGAAAAAAAAAGAAAGAAATGATATTGATGGATGTATTTTGGGGTACTTTTGGGAAAGTGCACAGTTATTTTTGATGGAGCACACAAAAGATTGAAGTCCATATATGGACAGGTACATTAATGAGTCTGAAGCCTAATGAAAAAAACATCTGATTTATCCAACAAATATCTATCTTTGACCACTATCTACTACATTGCCAATGAACTTCATTCAGTGGTTAATATTCATCAACTATTCTAATATTATGCAGCTAAAACTCTAGATCAAAATCATGCTAATAAGTAAGCGTCAGACTGAGGTCCCAATAATCAACCCCTGCATTAAAAAAATTAGCAAATCCCGTTTTTATGATTTCTGTTATTAAATTTATTAAAATGTTATACGTTCACTTCGCAAATCTTTTTTTACATTGCAGAGTTGCCTGTTGAACATCTAATCTAGAATTCCAATGCAAAATGTTTTGAATTGGAATAAACCTAGAAAAACGCATAAAATGGGATAGTTTATACTCAATCTTGCTTGCATAGAAGTTATAGGTTGATCATTAAAAAAAAAAAATCATTACACTTCACTAACTCAGTCAATGACTGTTCACTACCAACTGAGTAACCCATGTAGTGATATCACTGTATTGATTTATGAAAACTGCAATCGTGAGTCTCTACCGGAAAGTAGCCACGCACGACTCGAAAGTTTGATTTTTTTAAGTTTTGGAAATTTGCAGGTGGCCACAAAATTCGCCCAACTTCACCCCCGCCCCGAGAATAATGAATGTAAGTTGAAAATAATCTGGTATTCTTGACAGCATTTGAGATACGTGCTTAGCGAAAATTTGGAAGTATGGAAGTATCTCAAGAAATCACCTTCGCTGTTTTGAAACTAGGTTGGATTAAAGTGTGGTTCCTGGTGTGAAATTCATGTAGAATATATTGCTAGTACGATGGAATTGTATTTTTTTACAAAAAAATCTTTTATATATATACTTTATTAAATTTATGCTTCCCCCAATCTGACACAGAACGACGCGCTGGTTACCATGACTGATGCTCGGAAGTGGTCACCCATCTGAGTACTGATTAGGTTCCACTTGCCTCAACTCCGCTGATCAAACAAGGAACAAGCTCTGATTGTAGCTTGACTGCAATAGAGTTTAGCTATGAGCTCTGGAATAACAATCACATCAAAGGATGTCTTACTCCTAAATTCCTATGATAGATGAAATGTTTAGAACTGAGCGTAGGTGTTCTGAGAATATATATGTATGCACTCAGAAACTTATGTTTGGAGGACGAGGTCAAATGAATGAATTTAAATCAACAATAACGAATAAAAGATGGTCAAGTCGGAATGCGTTAGGAACTGCCACTGATATAAGTCTTACGCATCAAAACTCACTATATCATACATTTTTTTTGGCATTAAGAAATCGTGCCTATCCTCAAAGACATACAAAAATTGATCCAGGGTTACGTCATCGGGAGTGTCATGTCTTTGTGTGCATGTTATTGTGTGAGCAAATGAGGGAGTGTAAGGGGAGAGACATAGCGAAGGGAAAATTATTCTGTGCTCGCAGTTTCTATGGCAGCATGATATCGCCTATCCTTTTTGATTCTCATCTCTGAACGACAACAAAAGCATGACAGCAATCCATATGAAAAATAAAGGAAAGGTGAGTCACATAAATAAAACGCCAGTTAATGGAATATTATGGCATTACCGCGTTTAATTTCCTGTTCTTAACTAAGAAAACTTGAGCGGCGGCGAGCGTCTCAAGAAGAGAGTTCGTCTCGATATTTTGGTCGATATCTTCGCTCCAAAATACAGATGGTTGCAGTGATGCAAATAAATTAGATGCATCTCTGGAGTATATTTGGAGCAGATTTCACTTCAAAATGCTTTGAGGAATAATTAATTGGACTTTATTTTTTTTTTTTACGCTGATCGTACATTGTCTGATATTTTCCATTTTGATGAAAACACTTTGCTCAATTAGACAACTGGAAGTCTAGAGCAATCTTTATTTTTCTTAGAATTTAGACGGAGGATTTTGGGAAATATAAGATCACAAGATAGAGGAAAGTAATTCCGAAAATGATACTTGACATTTAGCTATGTTTAACCAAACACAAGAAAATATCAGAATATTTTTCCCAACAACTCGATAATTTCTTCTTATGTTCATTTCTTTTGCATTTTAAAAGTACTATTCTTGCATATTTTTTGTGATTCAATAAACGTACTCAGACATAAAGGAAAACAGACAAAAATATATAGCTCAAGATAAAGTTCCCCAGATGACTTTCTCATAAACAAAAAAAAAAAAAATACCAAAAATTGGAATAAATAAAAACGCAGATCGAGTGGAACTAATTCTGTGAGATTTTAACCTGAAGTTGTTACAGATTTTCCTAGAGCCAGACACTTGATAATGTCCAACGCCATAACCACTCATCTATCTTACATGTAAATGTGCGTTTAGCCAAATACCTTGCGAGTCACGTGTTTGCACAGCATCATGATTTGACGGACAATGGTTGTAGGGTCGGTTGGCCAATAATAGCCTCCCTTGTGAACAGTTTAGGCTCACCTGACCAACCAGTGTATAGTTTCAAATTATATCTGTTCTAATCGGTTAACCCTTAGAAAGGGAACTCTATAATATCTGTGGAAGCAGAGTATAATTCAAATCGTGTTGTAGCAGTTGGTCAAAAGATACTGGAGTGGACAAATCTCCCTTGCCAGCAACCGGCTGAATGTAGTCAATGTCAGCTTTGGATAGAATGACCGACTATGAACGAAAGTAGAGTTATAGATACACAATATTACTTCCCATAGTTTATTACGGCAATTTTCGTGCATTTTGTTCTGAATTTTTCTCCATCCTAACTTTGCATTCGGCTTTTGTGTTCACTTGTTCTCATCTTTTTTTTCGGAAGCTGCTCAGCTGCGCGCCATCTTGCCTACCAAATATCCATTCAAAATCATGGCCTTTAACTCTGAACAAAGACAGGAATCTAGCGCTGGTAATAGATATGCTTCACTATTTCAGCCGCAGAATAAGCAGTTTAGACGCTCAAGTATTTGCATCATTTTATCTGACGAGTTATATTCTCCTATACTTCGGTTTATTCACTGACAAATGCTGGCAAAATTAGCATTGCTCACAGCACACTGCTAAAAACACATGTGTCACAAGACCATTCCCTTATTTGGATGGAGGAACATGAATAGAATTTCACACATGTTTCCAACAGATAAAATATCTATTCATCATCACTACAACTGAATATAGCTGACGATAGTCGACATTGATTTGTCGCCAATGACTAAATGTTATTTATGATTTGCACATTAGCCAATTGATACGTCAACGTAGCATTAATACATATCAATTTTTACTCGTGGTCTGCTTTGTGACTGAGAAGTGTCCCACCAACGCAAGTGGTCGGTATTGATGCACTGGCAGGTTATATCGAGTCAGTGTTTCGTACGTTGATTTTCACGGCAAAGAGGCCATTGGAAGATTCTCCCATCAATACCTCCTTCCTCTACCCCAATTCATTCCTGTGTTGAGCTATGCTAAAGTAACTATGATATCTATGAATACCTATACTTGCTCATTGAGAAGTTGTAGGTCTCATACAATTGTACTAGTACAACTGTGTTTATTTCAATTTCTTTTATTACTGTTTTTTAAATAGTCCTTTGAATGTTTTCTGCGCGGATCAATTGTTCTTTTGAATAGAATAAAAGAGTCTCAAAACTAGAAAAAATGACAATGATGATATTGAGAGAGAGAGAAAGAGAGAGAGAGAGAGAGAGAGAGAGAGAGAGAGGGAGAGGAGGATGAGGGAAAGACGGTCCGTTTAATTGAATGAATTGAAAAAAAAAATTGCATCGAGGTTTTTTCGAAATTCATGGACTTGCGAAAAAAAAAAAATTTCCACGCAATAATATAGCGAATCTGTGGACCAAGAGCCAACCCAACGGCTCTTAACGTCGGCTGACCTTCCTGTAGGAATGTAATGTCTTTTTGGGATTTTCTGACATTCCCAAGGACTCTAATGATTTTCCCACGTGAGAACGAGAAGTTTCGACCCGAAAGAGATGACATGACATTCCGAAGCGAATGAAAAGGTTGATTTGCCGAGGTAATTTAAAAATTTGGAAAAAAAGTTGTTGTTTCGATCTATGTGCCAGTACGTGTTTCCTGCATGCAGACTTGGTTGCACCGTCTGGAGAACGACAAAACACAGTTTCCAGGACAGAATCAAATTTTTTTTGCCTCAGCAGATAAAAAAGTCACAGCATTGCACGGTATACATAGTAGTGGATTTTTTTGCTTAAAGATCGAACATCGCTCACATAGAGCGAGAGAAAAAGGAGGATGATGATATAGAGAAAGTGTGATAGAGAGTGAGATAGTTTAACCGATTCACCGACTCCTCTCCTGCTATGGGCTTGTGGGTCCAACAGTGTCTATCTCTCTTGACAAACTTTAGTCAACTCTTTATATATACAAGTGTTGTATCTATTTCTATCACTTTTGCTGATCTATCCTGTATCCATTTTTTCTATCCATAGTATAACTAATTAATGTTCTTCTCTTGTTTGTTCTGTTCTCTTTTCGATTTCCTTTCGTATCTCTCACCACAAAACTCACTGTCGGTCTTTTTTTATTTTTCGTGAGCAGCCTCATATCCCCCCCCCTTTTTCCTTCCAGTCTGTTTTTGGTTTCTTTCTCTTAAAGTCATATTAACTTTTTAATGAAGCGGCTGCCAGACCAACAGGGTTCTAAATCGGGACCCAATCTTCTCTATAGGCCTGAAGGTCTTGTGTGGGTGTAACCCCTATCGAAAAAAAAAATCTACGGTACATGTCTTTAACATGTATCGCGAAGAAGGCTACAGACACACATACACTCATATGTATGAGTAACATATTAAACTCATATATATGTATATATTCACATATTTCTCCTGAAAAGTATCATTTGAAAATCGAATCAAATATCTAAAGATGAAATACTCAACCCAACTCTGTTCCAAATACCTCCATATTACATTTGGGGCATAATTTGCTAATCCTATCTTTACCCTGTGTTAAAACAGGATTTAACGTAGGCGTGATGGCAAAAATTGAGATGTTTTTCTCTCTTCCTCTGTCTCTCCATAAGTGTATTTTTGTACAAGTGGTCATGGCTGATGAACGGAATATGACTCTTAGTCTTTCTTTTGGGCTCTTTCTCATTCTCCTTCTTGTGACGTGAGGCATTAACATTTTTTCTGTTCCTGGAAATCATGAATGTTACTATGCTTTAGTATTTTTCGACTGTTATGTTTCACGGCACCCAGAAGAAGCGAAACTCCCACCAGTATTTTGTTTCTTCATTCTCCATTTGCTTATAACTGAGACTCATGCGCATAAGTGCATGCAAGTGAAAATCTTACAGCCTTTTAGTCCGGTGAAATTATAGAGACATTCCACGAACGGGAACCAAAACATGTTAGAGGATTTAGTATTTTCTATATGTTCAGAATTGTTTCCTCTGCAAAAATTGTATGAAGCAAAAAATCCTGAAATTTGAAATGGCTGCTATCTGTCTGAATAGAAATATTCTTGAAAACCAGGTTATGTATCATGTTGAAATTCGGTAAGTGTATTGACCAAACAAGGTAAGGTGTAGAGTCCAGATTAAAGTTTTGGTCAGCAGTTCTTGAGAAACTGCAATCAATCAGTAGAGGACAACTTCTGATGCATCGTTCCAGACAAATCAAGATCCACATGAAAATTAGTTCAAAGACCAGTTTCGATTTTTGATTAACAATGGATCCACCGGTCGGTATTCACCATTTTCTGTTTTTCATTACTACAAATATCGTTCAAAATCAGATCCGAAATTGCATTTGCCAAACTGTATCCCATTGATTCTAAATGTGGCAAGATGACCCAAAAATGAACAATAAATCCAAATGGATACTAAGGTATATCAGTAGCAAGTTAGTTTTTGGGAATTCCCAAAAGAAAAGTCAGTATCATAGTTCTGTGGAATTTTAAAAAATATGTGTGAAAATTTGTATATGAATTGACGTGGAAAGAAAGATTCAAGAGCTTTCATTTATCGTGCATTTATGGTTATAGCCAAAAGCTTGATGCTAAATATCTAGCATTTTACAATGTGTACTTCATAGTTTATATATATATATATATATATATATATATATATATATATATATATGGGGAAGGGAATCAAATTATCATTTCACAAATGTATCTTGTTGATTTTCATCTGTTGAACATAGCAGTCAAAGCCAATGTCGGGCGATATATATATGATACTTTGCTAGGCCATTCAAGTATATATGTATTTTCAAGTCAACCGTCTATAGATTTTGGATCAATTCTTGATAGCAGTATGCATCGCTTGAAGAGATCAAATATACATTAGAGTAAAAGTGATCAGTGAATGAATTGCTTCCATTGCTTTTTTTCTGAACAGTAAACACTGAAGTCTGAATTTCAAAAAAACGAAGGTAAATGTTGCCGATACGTTCAGCATAAAGTTACATTGAAAATTGAACATTCACTGGAAACACTTTTAGGGTACAATAAAAGAAAAAATCAATACCATTGGAAAGCTGGAATTTTCTTCTTTACTGTGATATATATGTGTGTATGTTTGAGTATCGAGGATTGAATCTAAAATCCATAGACAGTCAACTTTAAAATACACTTATATTCAGATATGTAAACAGAGATTTATCCCATTCACACCATAAATCCACATAACATAGTTGATTTTAAAATACATGTAAACCCGAAATTCCTTATGAAATGCCAAATATCTAGCTCCACGTCCTTGGCTGTATATTTTTCTAACAAATACTGATTGGCAAGAAACAAAGTAAGAAGGTTGATATTTTATTCAAGACTATATATATATATATATATATATATATATATATATATATATATATATATATATATATATATATATATATAAGGGTTGACAATCCATGGATTGCCGACTATGAAGTGAAGAGATCCTGAAAAGTTCTGCATGTTTTGTTCTATTTGGCTCAACTTTTACAGGACTATATCGTTATGAGCGAAAACGCAGACCCCAACCAATGTTTATTGAAATTTCTCTCAGGAATTTTCCAAATCTAACACGCTGTAGACATTCGTGTGGGTTCGATAAGTACACTCAGAAAAATTCCGTGGGGATATGGATCGTGATTTGTGAGGGACGACATTGAACTTTGCTAATTAATTGCAGCTTTCTCGAGAAGCACTGACCCAAACATTTCCAAACTCATCAGTGCAATTTTCTAGACTCAGGTCTATTAACTGACTTTTTTCAACCTAATACTGTGCCCAGTTCCCGACATAGAGCATTTTCATCTGAGCAGACGGGGTTTGATTTTGACATTCATGATTTCCCTTCATGCGAATTTGCAGACTCTTTTCCGTCATTCAGGGAATATTGAAGATACAAAATCAGTCGAATTTTCTTTTTCTTTTTTTTTTGAGGTGTCCCCCATTTTTGCCTAAAACGCCCGGACTATTTGAATATAACAAAACGTTGTTCTTCGTCGACTGGGATTTACAGCAACCCTGCAAAGATAGTAAATATATTATATTAGTATCCCATAAATCACTTCATGACACATACAATCTCATGCGCAATTAAGATGACACTACAAAGGAAATAGATTCGTGTCGGAAACCATTATATTTAATACAGTTGCATGCTGAAGACTTAATAGCAAGAAATCTAATTATCAGTACGTTAATGGGGAAACAATGATGAAGAGACCAGTTTATCGGTGTTCTTGGATTTATGATTTGAAGTGAAAGTTTTGTTGGTCACGCTCATTGCTATATACAAGTATAAAAAAAAACAAACAAAAAACAAAAATAAAACGTACACAATGTTATTCAAGTAGGCTGACTCACGGACTCTACGGGAATATTCGCTGGAAATAGTCACCTTGCAAGGAAAAAAGATATCAAAATCGTATAAAACTAAATTTTATAGCTGGAATCTTTGTGAAATTAGTAAAGGAAAAGATCAGGGAACAATCTGAAATTTAAATCATTAGTATACATTCAATAAAACAAGAGATATTTTGAAATTCAATAGTGAAAAATTTGTAGCAGTGGAAATCGAAGTTTCTGCATTAAAAACTTTCAAAAGCAGAACATAGATTTCGAGAGATTTGGAACTCATAGGATTTCGATGAAATATTTTATACTTATACATTAAAAAGTTGATTATAAAACAGGTTGAAAATCCAAAGACTCGTTTTTCGTGAATCATTTGATGATTTTTGAATTTTTAGTTGAATTTTCACCTGTTGAGTAATGAGTTCTCCACATAAATGAATATAATTTTATGGCAAAATGAATAAATTTTGTTAACCTTTATAAAAAAAGCAGCTTGGTAGTAGGCAACATAGAATTTTTTCGGATTTTGAAAATCAAAAGTTATGGAGAAATATAGATCTCTTCTACAAGTTTAAATTTTTATTTGTTATCCTATACTTCTCATTCTTTAATTTACTATCAAAATCGAAATATCATGAAGGAAACATGTTTTTTTTTTTAGGATTAGGTGTGTTTAATAACATATTAAAAGTGTCCCACAACCTGGCTTTTGGGAAGATAAAATTTTCAAAGGAGCGTCCAAGATGGATGCCAGATCATCAAGTACCCATTATTTGTTCGAGTAACAGTTATTTCAAGAATTGGCGACGCCATGTTAAAAATTATATCTTTCCAATGGCTTGACTGTTGTAGTCTTTTGGAATGTTATATACCATTCAGATGCTACAAAAAAACCATCAGGAAACATTTTATTGTGATTTTTCAAAAGGGCTGGGTAGACTTCTTTCAGAACAATCTAATTGGGCGGTCAACACTTGATGCATCAACGAAATTATAGGGAAAATAATAAATGAAGTAATGGGAATTTCAATAATTAGAGGCAATCCTAAAATTCATACCTTTCCTTTGGTCTCCAAGTTGGGCGTCATATTGTTGAAAAAATAGCAACATGTTGTCACATCTGTTGTACACGTACTTCGATATATCAGTGAGATATTGCGTGTAACATGATAGACATATTGTCCGGCGCTGAATGTATCAGTAAAATATTATCTTTTTATTTTGTTTAGATATTGGCCTTGATGATATTGACCTTAATATTGATCTTGGTGCTCATCAATGAGTTCTTGAGGTCACAAATGTACAACCAAATGAATCGGCATTCCCAACTAAGCTAGAATATAACATTGAATTTTGGTGTACACTGTTTTTATCCAGAATTAAACAATGTTTGAATATTAGATTCTTCTTAAATTTTTATATCTGGAAGTCCCCAAAGAACAAAGCTGACAACTTCACATCTGAAAATTAACGTTGTGGTTTATAATAACTATGTTTTAAATTTCCTGCATTTTTTCTTCAAAATTTCACAAGTGATTACATTTCAAGAGCTTATCCACAGTAATAATGTATACATGTCGTCTGGTATTGTTTACGCAGCCTTACAATCACTTGTCGCTTCCCAAAGACAGATTATATCAACAACAAATAATTTCATTTATTTCTCATGTAGCATGTTTTCACACATTCTAATTGAATAATGATTGAATTAATCTTTTACAAATAATTTTTTGTACAGGAAATTCATTTTCATTTTTGATCACAGAATTTCAATTTTTTGAAACGTTAACAGAATGGTGTCAAAATTATTGGTTTAAAAAGTGAACATTTCTTTATAGGTGTAATTCTATTTTGCAATTCATGATCATTTGATTTTAGACAATATAATGGATTTTTCTCAGTCCAACAAAAACAAAAAAACAACCAAACTTAAGAACTCATTTAAAAAATTCCAGTTGCATTTTAAAAAGTTTGACAGGTCCATTAGTCCGCTTATATTTAAACTTATCAATCTTTTATTATCAGTCGAAACGAAAAAAGGTTACTACTATTATATAAAACAGGTTTCTCTCTTTGTCTCTCTGAGGCAAATTCACTCGGCACGTTCGCTGTGAGAAAGTATGCACAGATATACAGATATGACAAATCTATTTATCTTTTTTATACCTTTACTGAATGGCTTACAGATTCAAGTCAACATACATGTTTTACAAGACACTAATAAAAATGGAACGTAAATCACACTGTAACAATCAACACACGGACTAACAAACGTACATATATCCACACAAACTGACCTACACATATATATTACCACGGGAACACATTCATACGTATGTATTCATTAAGATTTTTGTTGCATGTTTGTAAGTACGTTATTATCTTTGATTCACCATGTATACCCGTGTAAATGTCAACTCCTGATTTTTTCATTTCTCCTATAAAGAAAAGCAACCTTAGTTCTCATGTTCTTCTCAACTTTTGAGAATCGAGGTACTATCCTGTAAATAAGGACCACAAGGAGATTAGTACTTTCCTAGCTGTTATGTTCCAATATAAGCAGTCAAACGAATGTCAAACTAAATACTTCACTGAGAAATCTTAAAAATTGATGCGTAGCAATCATAATTATCGATGGTTACATGTACTCTTAACCTGCATTTTCAAGATAAATCTCTATTTTCGAATCAAATGGTGTTGTGTATTTCTTATGAAATATATAATTTCTGTTTCATTTGTTTACAAGTTGTGTATACAGTCACAGGTAGCAATGCAGCTATATCCTAATTCTTATTAAGTCAGTATTGTAAAAAATACATTATCATATAAGCTAAACCAATGTATTCACCATTAGTTCACAGAAATTTTCATACATCGAAATGGGTAATTTTTGTATACTTTCACGAACGCAGCTATGGATAGCAACTGTTCTAGGCTGAAATGTGTTGATGATATAATATTACAATCAGTTTCATGTCAAATTCATTAAATAAGAAGCAGCTGATTTCTTTTTTCCATCAAGACGTAGCTATTGGCTCAAGACAAAACATGATTTTGATGCCTTTAGACGGACTCAAACTAAAATTGCAGCAAGCAATAATTCCTCTCACAACCACAGCAATCAATCGTAATTTTTTAATGAAAATAACATTGACTTGAATTGTTAGTTTAAGCATCAAGGAATAAAACAAAGGAAAAAGACTCCACTTTCACATGAGTATATATAGTATGTACATAAACTTTGCCACATGGACTCTATATACACTTTACTTTTCATACATACATAGATACAATATTTCTCTCCCCCACTCTCTCTCTCTCTTGTGTGTCGTCTCTGGAATCCTATACTACAGAACTCCTGCCTAGGGAATAATTTCAGAAAAACCCAGATCTTACAAATACAGAGAAACGGAAGATTACTGAAAGAAACATCGCATATGAACGCATGACGATCCAGAATGAGCTACACAAGAGCAATACCCAAGATTGCAGTGGAATAAATGTACCAAAGAAGACTAATCAAAGATTCAACACTAAAAAGGTATAGACAAAGAAATGACTACACCCAAATTACAAAGAGGAACGCTCTTTTCAAAACAACGTATTTACATAGTATTAAAATACGGACCCAGTAACATGGAAGAGGGGGAAAGAACAGAGCTGAAAACAGCCTTCTAATACTGTTTTCCGAAAATATTCTACCAGAAAGCACCAGTACTTGATTGGTTGAGAAAATCCACCACTCGACATGACAGACTGATCCACCAATTATAATGTAACTTGTAGAAAGATAGGGCCCAGAATGAAGTCAAACCAACATCAGATAAGCAAGCAATTACAAACCGATCCTGTGGCTACCTAAAATCTCAGAGGTTTCGACTGGACAAGTAGCATATCTCAAGAGGGGCGGAAAAAGGCTGTAATGGAACGAAAGGGTCAGATGGTTTGCTCTACATTGATCAAATGATCGGCATGAATGATTATGGATGTACATGAATGACATAAAACAATTTGCTAAGAACTGGGAAGGGCTTGAAATAAATTTTCAACAAAATGAGAGAATACAGTAGTGACATTAGGATCGGTTTTGGAATAGGGATAAATTACAGATAATTCAAAAGACGGACTAAATCTGCAGGCTGTAGAGTAAATACGAAAGAGGAAATACCGAGATATGGCAAGGAAACTGAAGAACATGGAAGTCTGAATAGTACAAATAAGAGTGTATTCAAAACTATACCACAGAAACTGAAATCGTGATTGAAAAGCGCAGATTGAGATTACGCAGGCCATATCACTTCTACAGTCTGCAAGAATCTTGAGGAGAGTTCTGGAAATAGCCAGTTGCTAGCAATGGCCCTAGAGCTTCGAAAGAGGCTGGTGAAGACGGTACAAACAACAAAGCTACTGTGATATGTACAGACGATATGAAGATACTTACTATCATTTAACCTTCACCGATAACCATCAAGCAACTAAATGATCCTGAAATGGAATCTCATACATTTTGATCGTCAATGATCCCTCCCAAAAGTGATGCATATTTCCCCAAATGCGACTATAGGAAATAAGTTGACAATAATTATTCAGCAAAATAACAATCAAAGAAGACCATTCTAGTATAGAATTCCATATATCAGAAACCCATTGCAAATGTCAGAGACATATCCCTTTGGCTAAGCGGCGTAGAATTTATACTGTTTTGAGCCATTTACATCCTACAGTAAACTAAGCCATCTCAAGATACATAAAGGGAGAATTGGTTTGAAATATGAGACTAGGCAATAGTTCAGGAGAAAACGAAATGATCCTTTCAAGCCAGGATTTCGTCTGCTCAAATTGAGATCAATTGATCGGTCCATAACCACAACTACACAAATCGCCGTCAGATATATTTTATCCGTGTATTGATCAGACTTTCTCCTGAAAATAGTTTCTAGTCGCCAATGTTCCAAATCGACAATTATCGATGGCATCATGGTATAAGCTTGTACAAACTCACTTAAAATCAGTAGCTCTAATATATCCACATAACCTACGGATTTTTTTTTGTGGCTTTGGTTATTGATTACTCTCTCTCTCTCTCTCTCTCTCTCTCTCTCTCTCTCTCTTTCCACTTATCAATATTTAGCAGGGATTGCGAACAGGTGCCAATCTTTCATTAATCAACAGGAATCCATAAAATGATTACACCCAGGGCTGCCTTAACTCTCAATTCAGATATATTGTTGTGGGGAAAATATTTTTCTCTGAGTTTGTTTGAACTCATAATATTTCTAATTACGGATTTTTATTGAATAACTTGAATTTTTGAATAATAGATTGCGACGGAATTTGAGTTTTCTGAACAGAGCAGTCGGTCAGTGTTTTTGCATGACATCGCCGATATCCCCATGGCAAATACGAGGTAGAAAACCCATTATCAATGATATAGACAAGGAAGTTTTTCATTTTTTACCTGTCATCTATTGACACTCATTGTTTTCCCCGTATGCAATACTCCTTGTCTATTCATGCAATGACAGAAATATCTTGATATATTTTATGTTCCTTGAATTTCATTCACGTCAGAATACTGGATTCATCTACAAAGTGTCATTAAGTAATCGAAACCAAAATAGGAAACTTTGCTCAATGAATGATAATGCTATGGATTTATATGAATGAGACAGTTTGCAAAATAATACTGGAAATTTTGCATGAAATTCAAATTTTTAGATATAGCAAAATATAAAATTATATCATAAAAATAGTCTCATTGTTTGGTTAGAAATGTTCTTCTCTATTTGAAAGGAGTGATTCACCGTTTTAATATTTTTGAATATTTTATACATGCATTTCATCTAATTTCAATCTAATGTTTCAGTCTTGTGAATGTCATGATACAATACTCTTGTATCAATAACATAAATTGTTTTGTCTTTTTTTGATTCTCAAAATTGCGTAGTAATTTTTGAATGATTATTTCGGGTATTTGAGAGTATGAACTTAATTTTACTTTTATATTGCATTATCGTGGCGATAGAACTTTTTCAGGGAGAAGTTAACCAAGAATATATTGATTGTAAATGTTTATTCGGTGTTTTGAAATGGCTACACTTTCCGAAGAGTTTTCTTTTTTCTTCCTGTGACAAGGAAATATCATTTCGTTCATTATTATAATGGGGTGGTGATTTTGTTCAACCGATAATATTAAAACATAGTCAATTGTTTAATGCATCCATAGTTCATGATTGGACGTTTTAAAACAATGCTAAACACAGAAAAAAACCCAGATTGTAATACCAATATATCCACATGCACATAGATAACCTTGAATAAAAATACCTAACAAATTAAAAAATTTGTTCCGTGACCCTTGTAGTTCTCTCTAGGGCGCTTACTATAGTTTTTAGTTTGAAGGTCATTCTCTCGGTTAGGTTTAATGTTTCCGCCAGTGACTATCGATTAGATGCATTGGTTATAGACCTTGAATCATTAATCTCTGAAAATACTGTAACTATATCCATGTTTTGTTTTTCTCTTTAGAGTCAAAATTTGGATGCGTCAATGTGGCTGTAATGTCGTTGACGCCTGGGGATACAGTTTTTGATTTATGTATTTACTTTACAGGATACAATGATTGAGAGAAAACAACGGAATGAATTGTCCCTAGTGTCCAACCAAAAATGAAAAATGTCCCGTGAGCAAAACCACCATAAATAGCACTGTCGGGTCCGCTGCTTTCCTGACATCACAAACAAGTACTTATTTATTTAAAAAATAAATGCTCATTACTCATTATTTGTATATGCACAATATTTTTTCCAATATTTCAACATTTTAAAAACTGAATTAATCGCTGGTCTTTCTTGCGACGGTAGGGGATTTCAATGATTCCATTTTTGCCATTGCCAGAAACCAATCAATCTCTGAAAATACGTTTAATATTTCTATCTTTGGTTTTATCAAAGATACCTGCGGAGGAAGCAACACACTTTGACTTGCTTTGTTTTGCTTTGTTTCCCACTGAGTTTGAAAATGTCCATTGGCACAATAACATTTAATGTCTCGATGCATGCTATTTTAAATCGGTGAGACATGAAGACTATGCAAATAAAACATACTGATGGCCCCATGCTTAACTAAGATAGTCACGTATTTCCCGCTGGCGCCAGTTCACAGGGGCAAAAATTGTCTTATGAATATCAATAGAAAGTAAAAAAGAAAGAAATTTACAAAATATTTCTGCAAGTGTTTTTGGTTTAAAGATGGAGTCTTCCCACGTTTTGTAAATAGAATTTTTGTTCTCAAAGTACAAATGAGAATCAAACTGGTAAAGGCTTAGATTCGGACACAGCAGCGCCGTTAGATAGAGAGATATATTCTTGGATATATTTCATGTTGATTCAAGTTCTTGCAAAAAGATTATAAAAGTCATCAGGGAGAGATAGGCTCTTAACGATTTGGGTTTAAAATCGCAGATTTTAGTCGGACAGCAATGGTTGATTTTGGTAATATTTTCGAAAGAGTTGTGCTCCAAAGCAAACAAACCCATTTTGAACGATTCCAACCTCTCCTATGAGTTATGATTTCGTAAAATACTGATAAGATTGTCTGAACTCCGTAAAAGTAGAATCTCGGTTATCTGGTAATAGACTCAGTGTTAAATTGGACGTATATTGATAAAATCTCATATCCACTCCTGGATAAAACCACAGGTGACCCCTTCGACATCCATGTATATTTTTCCCCTCCTGTATTCATTAGACTCGTAGGTAAGTCTACCGAAAATGATTGAAAACGAAAGAGGAAGCGTAAAAAAGATTTTTCTCTTTCTGTTCTTTGACTGACTATGGCAATGTTGTTGAGTGCGATACAGTTTGCACAAAAAGTAGGAATCTCTACTACGTATGGTATTCATAACAATGGATTATGTATTGCTACTTTATCATCTGCTACTCAATGATTCGATACAACTATGCACCCTTTACAGCACATTTGTACGCTAATGAAAACTAGGAATTGAAATGTTATTTAAAGAGACAGGTTGATTACACTTTACCTTGATTTCGCCAATTGGCTGTGTATTAAACATTTTGCTGTGAAAAACGAAAAGGAACGTGGTATTTGTTCAAATCTCACATGGTACTGATCTAAAAGTTTTTTTTCAGATAAGTAAAGAACTTCGTTTATTTGTTTTTCTGCCTGCACCTGTCAGGTGTATTTCCACATAAACTCTCATACAATAGCATAAATGTATTATTTATTGGCATTGATGCACTGATTAGCAATATAGATTCATACACTATTTATTTAAAACGAATTCTATTCTATAGGAGCAACCATGACAGTTTCATTGCTCCTAATAACCCTTTAAAATGGTAGGGTAGCAGCAAAGAAAAAAAATGGAATCATTGGGTACGAATACAGTTTCTAATGAAGTCAACTCTGCCGCCAGAATTGGCAGTATTGCTATATATGTAATCGGCGATTACTTATTTTTGATACATTTTATAAATCTCATCTCTAATATCACGGTATAGTATGATCTTTCTTAGTTACCCCTCATGCAAATATATTGTTCGTATCCAATATGGCAGAAACAGGACAAAATCCAACCAAACAGAAGACATCCATCAACAAATATAATGAGACGCGTTTGCATGAGTGGTACAAAAAGAAACTGATGATAAAAACGAAAGAAACACCAATTCTATAGACAGTATTTTCTATACTATATATATTGAACTAATATAGTATCACAAACAATAAATGAAAGTCTGCTTTAATGTTTTTTCTCCGAATAAAAGCTGCGATTTATTATCAGCTCATTGAGTAAGAGAAAAGCAGTTAGGTACGCCTCGATTCGACAGCAACTACTTAAAGATTATTACTTATGAGAGAAATGGCCATTTTTTTTTTAAATTTTGAGTCGATGGTTACTTCTCTAATTCAACTGCCAGCTAAAATTCGCTAAGATTCAGAAACTGCTTCCTTGAAAGAAAATTGTTCCACATGCCAAAGTAATCAAAACCTCCTCCCACTTTACAACTGCTGTTTTGTCAACTTGTCAATGAATTCGATCTCAATGCATAAATGCAGCTTGATCACTCAAGATTCTCTGAACTTTTGATTCCTCGATGATTTTGATTCTTCCTGCTCCTGATTGCTCAATCGAAAAGCCCCATACACCTGTAGTATCCTTCATGGGTTTTCTCAATTCGTTGTAATGAAAGTACTACTCTTTAACGTCAGAAGAAGTCTCAGTCTCACCACATGTAGGTTATATAAACAGCGAATTACTTCAGGGTTTCCAATAAAATTCCACATACAAATATTTCAACGTGCTTTTCCTCTTCAAATAAGGAGCCAAACTATGATCTATGATTCTATTCATTGTTGAACTGTTTAAAACCAATAAATATTGATCACTTTTTTTGATGCCATCTCAGTGCAACTGGTAGAAATTGTTGACAGATGTAATCTTGTAGGGTATTGTACGCAGCAGAGGTGTTCAGACCGAATGAATGAAAATGAGAAAATAATGATCATGTGGCTACTAACTCGGCCTTTTGAATTTTAAGACAGTGAACAGAAATCATGAGAAGTTGATGGTAGTTCTCAGGAAAACTAATGTAATTATAATGATAATAATGATTATGATGATAATATAAATGATACCGGCAGCAACAACTATTTAAAAATGCCGACAAACTATATTTTCCAAAATTATTGTGCCTGAAATAGCAATTGTAATTAAAATGTTATTTTATCATTATCTCTCCAAGAATAGATGAAGATATTTTCGGATAATTCCTTTGCCTCTTTGCACATATCATTTTTTCAATAAATAAGCAACGTGAGTGATTTTATATTATGATGATGAGTAGAATGGAATTAAGAGAATTAACCACAAATTCTTATTAAATTATTTGAGAACAGGTTATCAATGAAAAGTTTCAGAAAAAAGGTAATCTTGAAAATTATCAATAACATTGTATTTCTCTCAAATTATTATTATTATTATTTTTTTAATTATTATTATCATTCGCAATCTCACACCAGTTGCCTGGTGGTTACCGCTGGAGTTTGAGTGACAGCAAATCTCGTGAAATCTCCAGCCCTTCTTTCTTAGTTCTCATAGGCCACAGTAATACTGCAGTTTATGGTTTCACACCAGTTGCCCAGTGGTCATTGCTGATGGCTGCGTGACAATAAGTCTCAGGTCTTCAGCCAGCATCTTTTCTCTCTTTCGCCTATCATACCAGTGCTGTGGTTAACATTTCCACTTTCATTTCCCTTCTTCTGTTAGGCCACTATTAACAATTAGTGTTGCAGTCTTTATATTTCTAGCACTTTCCTCACTATATGTGCAGTTTCTAGCAGTTCTGTGGTCTGTACAGTTTCGATCCTTCCTTTTATCCCAATCTGCTCCAGTGCTCAGTGTCTCTGGGACAGATTCATAGTGCGCCTACTATGACTGGCATAACGCTGACTTTCATGTTCCACATCTTCTTCAGTTCCCTCGCTAGATTTCAAGTTTTTTTCAAGTTTTTCACTCTCCTTTCCTTTTAATCGATGATCTGCAGGTACAGCCACGTCTACTATTGGCAGGTCTAATTATTATTATTATTATCATTATCATTATTATTATTATTATTATTATTATTATTATTATTATTATTATTATTATTATTATTATTATTAGGAATCTCACACCAGTTGCCTGGTGGTAACTGCTGGAGTTTGAGTGACAGCAAGTCTCCTCAAGTCTCCAGCCCTCCTCTCCTAGTACTCATAGGTCGCAGTAATTCTACGATTTACAGTTTCACACCGGTTGCCCAGTGGTTATCGCTGAAGGCTGAGTGACAATAAGTCTCCTCAGGTCCTCAGCTAACGTCTCCTCCCTCTTTCGCATATCAGACAGAGCTACTATTCGTTGCAGTACTTATATCACTAGCACCTTCCTCAGTATCCGTGCAGTTCCCAGTAGTGCTGTGGTCTGTACGGTCTCTATCCCCCCCCTAATCCCGATCTCCTCCGGTCTCTCCCTCAGCGTTTTGGGGACAGTTCCTAGTGCTCCCACTATGACCGGTACTACCCTGGTTTTCATGTTCCACATTTTCTTTAACTCCCTTGCTAGGTCCTGGTATTTTTTCCCCTTTTTTCACCCTCCTTCTTTTTTACTCAATGGTCCACAGGTATTATTATTATTATTATTATTATTATTATTATTATTATTATTATTATAATAAAAATGTATTTTTTTCATAATTAGAATGTTATTATCATCACCTCATTTTTACAATGATCGCTATAGATTTTAAAATGTTTAGACTCTCCATTTGCAAACGTATTAATATATAATAAATACTGTTATTGATATTCTTTCATCTTTACAGGCATTCTTCTATAATTGCTAAAATATGTTAATTAATCTCGTTAATAGCCAAAAAATCTATTCTGAAAAAAAAAACAACATAAAACGAACCTGGAACAATCTGATGATTCGAATCGGGATGTGATTTCAGTATTGTCTTCGATTCGGTTGAAATTGTTATAATCACTGAAGCAATAATACAACTATTTGTGCAGCCCAATTATTCAGAGTACTGCAAAATATCAACCGACACAGCAGTACCTTCTTCAGACTACAATTCTGAACAAGATGATACCAGCCCACCAAAACTCTTCACTGAGATGATCATCTGAAATTTAGTATGGGAACACATAGGAATCAGAATAGATAGTCAATACCTAAGTAACCTCAGATTTTCTGACAACAATGTCATATCTGCTAGGTACCTCAACGATCTCCAAGTAATGTTAAACGATCTAAATGAAGCATGCAAGCCAGCAAGTTGATCTCCACATTCAGCAAAACAAATGTCATGTAAAACTAACATGTTGGAGACAAAGACAACGATCAAAATCGGAAGAAAAATGTAGGACAGCAAATTTCTATGGAGTTATCAGGGGAAAAACAAAACCAAACGGAGAATCTCACAAGGTTGGCAAATTTTCGATGGAGCTAGATACAATATATCTTACCGATAGTTACCAGGGGAAATGTGAAATGTAACCCCCAAATTAACCCTCAAACTGAAAACCAAGCAACATGTACACAAAAAATTATGTTCAACATCACGCAGAGATACCATAAGACGGCATAGTGTTTTAGTAATAAGACAGGAGTTTGATAGATCGTACAAAACTGTTAGGAAACTAAAATAGCAATGGGCTGAACATGTTTCAATAATATTTGACAACCTTTGGACATTAATTCTCACAATATGTATATTCAAATATCATATGCAAAACTGCTGCCGACAGAAAGTACGATGACGTATCGAACAAGATACATTTAGAAAGCACTGTCTCTGCGATGCCCATGATTGAAGGGTATGGCAAATCTCAGGGATGGTCTATGTCTGAAGATGGATACTAACAGGCCAGAAGTGATGATGATGATGATGATGATGATGATGATGATGATGATGATGATGATGATGATGATGATGATGGATCGATACAGATAATATATCTACGGTTGATAGATGTGAGGTTAAAAACAAACGGGTTGAAAATGTCGGTTTTTCGAAGTTCATTCCTATCATCTAAAGAGCATATGCTTATTGCTCAGTATTATTATCTAAAATCGTTATAATGTATTTGAACATATATATATATATATATATATATATATATATATATATATATATCCGCACGCATGCACAAACAGATCTTCTCGCCAAGTGAGCAATCCATTTCTATTTTTGTTGCTCAATTATTTGTATAATATCCTTCCTGTCAGCCTTCATTCAGATCAGAATTGATCCATCTCTAGCATTGCTCTTTCCATTGTCATATGAGTGATTCTATGTTGGTTCTCAATTCACTTTGTCAATTGCAATGTTTTGCATCCTTGTCCTAGCTAATATTATACATCCATTGTGTAGGTTACACATCAAGCATTTTGTCAAAGGACTCTCTGATATGTTTCTATTCATACCAAATGAACTCCAGCAGATTACTATGGGTCATTTTGCTGGAGAAGATGGAAAACGTGGTAGATGTCAGGGTTAACTTTTCCCTACAGCCATATGCACAGTAGAGCTGGTCACTTATGTCACAACTTCGGTGCATAAATAATTTCGATTTTGGCTCGCCTTCGTGACAATGGTAAACAGTTGGACATTTTTCATGACTAAGTATAGTTGAAGGGGAATAAATAGTATTTCAAAGATGCATCTAACAGAGCTATAAGCGATGCCGAGGGCAGAATAAAAATTGAATGACATACAGCAATTTGACACACGGTTTGTGTTTTCCAATGTTGATTCAATTTCTTTGATTTATTTCTTTTTTTTTTTCGGCGTGAAAAAATTTACAGCCTGACGTTGCTTGCAGACATTTACATTCCTCATAAAATCACTACAGTGTCCTGAAAATTGGTTAAATATTGTGCAGAAGATCTATTTAATGCAACCATAAACCACTAAAGTAGGAGCAAAAACTGAACACACACACACACACACACACAGAGAGAGACACACACAGACATATATATATATACCCCTCATTTTTGAAATTCCGCTCCATACCCACATTTTGCTAACATAAAAGAAAGCCTAAAAGCGGAAATAGCGTCAAGCATTCATTTTTTTGCAGCAAAGCCTTATAGATGAACAGCGTGCCCTTTTTTCTATTCCCGACCCCTCAATTTCTTTTCCCAGTCATCACAAAACTTACGATGACACTGCACAACTCGTCAATTCATTGGACTCTTTAAATCTTTAAGATAAATTTTCTTTATATATGCATGACTTTTCATATTGGTAAATGTTTATTTTCTATACCAGTTTACGTTTTGGTTACGGGACAAATAAGTAGTGAAGAATTTACACTCCTAAGTTAGGTGAAGATTGTTGTTTTTCTTACTATCAATGAATGAAAACAAATTCAACTCTAGGATTGGTGTTTGAAAATAAAGAAATAGTATGACAACGACAAAAAAGAAAACAAAAAAGAAAGAAAAGAAAACGATGAGAAAGGAAAGAGAAAAACAGAAAGAAAAGTCAATGAGAAAAGGAAAAATAATAGAAAATTGAGTAGGAGTCAGAGGGATGCAAAGAAAGAAAAACATTGACAGAGAGTAAATAGAAATCAATATCAGACAGAGAGATACAGACAGACAGAGACAGAGAGAGAGACAGAGAGGGAGACAGAGAGGGAGAGAGAGGATAGAAGGAGTGAGGGAAAGAAATTGGAATCAAAGAAAAACAACGACAGATAGATAGATAGATAGATAGATAGATAGATAGATAGATAGAGAGATTGAGAAAAATGAAGAAGGAACAACAAAAGACAGTGGGAGAGAGAGATAGAGAAAGAAATTGAGTGGAAGGGAAAAGGAAGCAATGAGAGAGAGAGAGAGTGAGGGAGAGAAAGAGAAACTAGGATAACGCAATGGAAACAATGCAAGAGAAAGAGAAAAAGAAAGCTGAGAGAAAACAATGAGATAGAGGAAGATAATCAAGAGAAAGCAGAGAGAGAGGGAGAAAGATGGATAAAGATAGAGATAGAAAAACAACTGATGGTTCCTGATAATGGTTTTGTATTTTGACTTTAAAAATCCTCTTTTTCCAATCCAGCCAGATTGTTCGGAAGTAAAAAAAAGAACGTATCAATTCCCTCTTTGCCATTTTTGTTGATCGACATTAAACGTTAACAAAGCAAATAGACTGCAAATAAAATACGCTGTCGATGGGGTCAGTTGGAACAAGTTAAACATAATTTATTGCATCGACCTGATCTCTTTTCCCATTGTCCATTTACTCCTAATTGTTTGCTGTCACTTTCTTTCCCCTACTCTCTGCTTTTTATGCAACGTGTTGTGGAGTGTAATAGGTCGAGTAGCATTGTATTTTAAAGAGATTTCTCAACGTTGAAACCCCATTGACTTTTCGTTGATCACTGTTAACCGATATTCAGAGAGCGTTTTCGTCGCTGTCTCCAAACTATTTCCAATACACGCTTAGATGGCACCAGGAATTTTTGTATTATTCTCTAGTGAGAGCTTTATTGCATTTCCCCTCATTTTGCTGTCTCTTTCTTTATGGGCTGTGATCGAAGCTTCAATAAAATATTATAAACTGTATCGTTTGGGAAGGCAACATTTACTCCGCAGCTAATGGTCCACACGGGTTAACAGATCACAATCACAGATCAGAGAACAGATTATCTGTTTACCTGCTGGGCTTTAAGTGAATATCCCTAATAAAAGATGGAACACTAGGATCAGGCAAGCTGGGCTCAGTTAATGTTTTATCGCGCTCAAAGTCTATTTTTATACCGTATGTACCTGGTTTTTGTCATCACTCCACCTCTCTGTTATATGTCAAACTATTTCAGTATAATTACTTGCATAGCATCTGTAAATAAATGATGGCATTATTTACTTATTGATCGGCACTTCTGCTTAGGATAAAGTGTAGTATTAAAGATTGTTATACACGTCACACAGACACACAGAAGCACGGAAAGATAAAAAGACAGGTAGACATAAGTATTAGTGTGTGTGTGTGTGTGTATGTGTCGAGAGCGCGCGCTCGAGAGAGAGAGAGAGAGAGAGAGAGAGAGAGAGAGAGAAAGACAGACAGACAGACAGATAGACAGAAAGAGAGAAAGTTCTGGCTTTACCAATCACAATGATAAAAATCAATATAGTTAATCTCTGATTTTTTGAGATGAGGTATTATTATTATTTCTATTATCATTATATAGCGTAGTGGTTACAGAATCAGAAAAAAAACTATAAGTAATCAGATGGTTCTAGGTTCAATCCCAGTGTGAGACATTTATAAAACAACTAATGCTAAGAGGGGAATGCAGTCAATATACCCCCGTCGATTAAATAAAGGTTTCGGTTCGTTACTTCCCTACACCTACCAGATGAAGGCTGTAGAGTGCAACAGCCGAAACGTTGTATGAAAAACAACCAAGATGAAGATAGTCCAAATAATGATAGAAATATCTATACGGTTGTTATATATTCAATATACTACCTATCAATCTGCAGAATTTTATAAAGGGTAGCTTGAACAGACATAAGGTTGCCAAGTAATTGATATATATACTGATTCGAAATGTAAAACATCAAGCAAAAAGACACACACACACACAATCATATATATATATATATATATATATATATATATATATATATATATATATATATATATATTCTTGAAACAGTGCTATAGTAAAACAGTTGATGAATTCCTAAATGAAGGAATATAAATCACAATATAAGTAGATTAAATGCACTTGGATCCAAAATTTATGATTGAAATAGGATTGATCCGATTATAGATGAATAGTTTATGTGAACTGGTATTATCTTGACTGCTGCGTTGGTATATTTGTTGTAAGACTCTGACATACATGGAGTTTATACCTTGTTGTATGATAATATCAATGACCTTGCTACAGCGAGTCTTTTATCGTAAAAACGAGTATCTTTGAAAGTTTATAACTTAGAATGAATCTTGGCCCATAGATAAGTGTATTAGTGAAATCTAAAAGAAACTAATTTAAATTAAAGTACATCATAAATTAGACATGAAAGAAGTTTTTGCTTGATATCTCATTGATTCATCAATTTTATAAAGCGAGAAATAGTGAGGAAACTAACTGTTTCAGCTGAAAGACGAACAAATGTAAGCAACACAGTCCTGAGATTCCTCTTTTTCTCAATGTCTAATCAATTTTCAGTCTTCTTTTTTTTTTCAAGCCTGCTTGGACAGTGTTATCAGTAAAGGACATTTCAAACAGCAGGAATTTAAGAAAATACGTTGCTTAGCAACTCATTTTATTTTTATGGTTACTATTATTTATAGCATCCGTTCTTCTTTGTTTAAAATGATGGGGAATTGTACATCTTTAGTTAGTGTTTTCGTCTTTATTATGGAAGAATTGAAGAACAAAACAGAGATTAACGCGTAGGAGGAGGGAAATTTCAAAAAATATTGCAATAATTCTGTTGTGAAATTCTTGAAAAGGAAACTGTTGCTGAGTAACCAGAATGTTCATAGATTGAGTTTATTGATACAGAATGCCCACTCATCGCTCTGGAGTGGGGAACGTTTTATTTGATTTCAGATCAGAATGTTACGAATCAGGATATGCAAATACAAAGAAAAGCTGGTGTGATGCGATTCCGGTTATTATGGAAGTTTATTCGTAGGGTCATGAGAATTAAAGACCATTTCTGGCTAATGTTTGCCACAGCTGACTTTGCTTTGAAGGCCTAAGCGATAAAGAGTGACGGACAGGGGAAAGGGTAGAGAAAACAGAAAAATAAAGTTAGACAGAGGCATCTGTTACGTTCTCACGAAAAAAGTTGAATTCTGCGTATTTTTCACTGAAATTTTATCGTCATTAAATTACGAAGACATGTTGGACTCTTTGATGAAGTGGTGAAGATTTCTTTGTTTTTCAAAGTGCAGTATCTGTTCAATCAATATGAAACTTTGACTAGCACTGCTTCAGAAAAGCAATCGTTATAATTTATAAAGGACGAATTTAAGATGTCCCCCAACCAGTGATGTCTGCCTGCCTAGATTCCATCAGCCGTTATTTGTTGTCTGCTGTGGCTGATATGGGAACCTTGGAATACAGCTATGCTTGACTGCTTGACCCAAATGAACTTTTCTATTTTACAGTTCTTTGTAAGCACTCAAAACATCGTGCAAACCTGCACAAATTCTTCTAATTATAAGTTTAAGTTAAATTAATTCTTCGTTTACGCAATTTTTGTTTATATTGCGGTTTCACAGGACGGGTCTACTCTTGAATAGCAGGAGAAACCTCTATTCATTTTATATGAAACCAGTTGCTCTTCATTGCAATTAAAGCCTGGGTTTGAAATAATTAGCACTAAGCAAGATTCAAAATCACCTGTTCGATCCCAGAAAGCCCAACCTTTCCGGGGATTTTATTCTTTATTTCCATCTAAGGCTGTTTACTAATGGCCCATGAACGACTGTCAGAGTAGTTGCAATGAAAACAACTGGAATTAAGATGAACAAGACGCTCGAACGATCAGCTGTAGGGCCATTTGGCGCGGGCCTTACTATCTTGAGGGGACATGAACATATCTTGTTCATATTTTTGAATGTTCATCGAAAAAAAGACTAGGGAGTAGAAGATAGTTACAGGCAATAATGTCCGAGTCAAATGTATCGCTGGCATTGGCGTCTGATTTGAGTAGTCAATTCTAAACGGCAATGGGTGTTAAAAAAAATAACAAGAACGAACAAATCATACAATTAACGACCTTCACTTTCCCTCTTTTACTTTCTCTATATCTTCCTGTCTAACTTTTTCTCATTATCTCTTTCCAAATAGCTTTATTGTAAATAATTGTGATATTTTGAAAATAATGTATATGCATTACATTTTTGTAAGTTTATAGAAATTTTGAAAACAATAGAACTGTTACTGTCGTGAATGAGAAGAGAGAGAGAGAGAGAGAGTGAGAGAGAAGGGCAAACATGCTAAAGAAAGTGTGTTTTGGATAAACATATCATATGATAGAGAAAAAATGATATTGCCAGGACTGAAATCTATGATGGATAATAGATACTTAAACTTAGCCAGAAAATTAGTCAAAAATTATGTCTTTATATAAAAGGGGTAAATGTTCAAATGTTCAGCCCCTAGCACCATTGGTTCGGTCTATGTGTTATACATACATAGGTAGACAGTTAGACAGACTAACTTGAAAATTGATAGAAAACTGCTGACAATTCTGGTGTCAGTTTGGCTAACGGTTTCTTATGATAAGTCAAGAGTGCGAATTATTGCTAGTATGAATCGATGGATGTAATTCAATGAAAACCTATACGACCATGGCATTAATGCAACATTTTTCTCTGGGTAAATCTTGGTCAAACTCTGCTGCAAACGGAGACAGAAATTCCATTCCAAAAATAATAATCGTTAAGAAAACTGAATGAAAAAATATATCGAACTATGTATTTCACTGTTACAAAAATTAATCTTTGAAACAATGATACCAAGAAAGAATTCCACTTTTCTCAAGCAGTAACAATATTGTACCAAGTGATCATAGAACTCCGCTACTTAGTGAGGTGTTGTTTTTTCCAACTTTAATTTGTCTCCCCGGTCTATTTTTACATATAGAATTTTTTTACAAAAGTTTTTTTACACTGATCATTTAAAGAAATTATGATTCAGTCGATGGGACATCATAGAATCCACTATAAAGGGAAGTGACAATGAGCTGGCCATGTTGCAAGACTAAAAAAAAAAAAAAAAAGCAAAAAACGCCGGAAATCACGATTCTTCAACGTAGATCCCCAGCAACAGAATATGAGATGGTTCCGTGACACCCATTAAGCAGAAGTCTGGGGAATTTTGAGAAACATCAATGTTCAACGACGGAGGCTAAAACGTATGATGATGATGATGATTAAAGACGGGCATATTATTTCAGTTAATTCTTACGTATGTTTCTGATATTTCATGCAATTGCAACTCTGACTATGACGGGTCATACTTAAGTTTTGTGGATGAGCAGAAAACTTTGTCATCTTTGTTTTTATCAAAGCTAGCATTTTTCTCTGAGCCTGTTGAATCATCAACTCTGAGATTACAGGGAAAATAACCCGCTAATATCATGTCACAAGAACAAAACTAATCATTATTTGAAAAACAATGCAAGTAACACGGTGGATTTTTATCCGTCAAAACAAAATCCGTTTGGTACATTTCATAAAATTACATATGATAAAACATGGCAAGTCTGCACTGACATGGGGTTTTAGATATTTGCGGGTAGATTTCGTATCGTAGATATCGTTATCTACGAGCTTATGTAAGAACTTTAGGATAACACTGTTGTCTTATCTTCAGATTCTTTTTCCTAGTGTTTCCTCTCCTCGTCTGTTTCCATAATGATTTATCAAAACTCCCTATAATAAGGAACAGCTTCAATATACATTTCGGATAACGTTGGTTATGGATTGTATCACGCTTGGATAACTTCATTACTTCATTTGTTGTCTGTTATATTTTCTCACTGATGTTAAAATCTGTACATACCTGGAATTATGTGTGTCATGAAGCAATAATTAAATAAGAACGATAAGATTATTTACAACAAGAAACAAGAAAAAAATTAACGACGGTGCTTCCAGCAAAAAAACATTGCCCAGCAGATTTTATTAGTAGGGTTAGATAGAGGGTTCAATTTTTGCTAGGTTCTCTCTAAAGCATACGTATCGTTTTAAAAAATGTGACAGGTATTGCATGAGCGTGTATGCACGCAGACGTAATGCCACTTCTAGTGGCACACAGTGGTTTGCATGGCAGGTGTGCTCTGAGCTACATCAAATTAGCGAGTGTGAAATTTGCTATTTACTTTTGGGATCAGCCTCCCTAGAAGGTATCAAAGAAACTATTACTGTCCATTGATTTTTTTCAGATACCAACATATTTTTGTGTTTTGTGCATCCGTAGCTCACAAGCGAACTCGCGCTAAAAACCACCACACGACACTACATTCTAAGATTAATAAAAGAGAAAAGAATAAAAATTGTATCTTTTGAAATATTTTTCCATCATTACGGTGTAAACTTATTGATGTACTTCCGAAATTACTTCGGTAATAATAAGCGATGATTAAAAGTGCTGCTATCTCTATAAAGTTCCACCATTCGTGAAGATTAGGTGTTAATGGCTTGATCTAGTATCGTTTGCATTCAATCAAATTTTTCGATACTTTTCAAATCTAAAAGATTGTTGATGTTATAGCATTAACATATCTTAGCCCACGGTCTTGTTCGAATTTGGAAAAGATCATTGTGCCTTTCTCTCTTTTATAACTAGGGTCTTTCAAAATATTGTCCAACTAATCTGTCACGGTCAGCTTAGTTGATTTAGGAATAATTGATACTCCTAACTATTCACGTCATGCCCCCCCAACCTGCTGTATGAACACATTCCTGAATAGCAATATTCTAATAACCATGTGAATGTACTAGTGGAAGGGTAAATATATACACATATATCTCAGCTATTTTGGAGATATGAATTTCAAATTTAGACAAGCGTTCCTTTATTCCTTTTCGTAAGATGAAGGGTTTTTTTTGTGGAGTGTAATTTAATGCTCCGTGGATGTATATGCAAGAGTGTATACACTTCAAACGAGTGTGTACGTTAATGTTACATTATTTAAACGTTCATCCATGTACATATATGTGTGCGCACGCATGTGTGTACATGGAAATCAGCTCGTTTTCCCAGGGTAGAAAAATATTTTAATCACAGAAAAATATTGTATCTATACGTCAGCAGAGCCTGTGCCGATGATAAGATTTGAATAGCCCCAGAACATGGACTTTTTCTTTTCGCTCAAAAGTAATTACATAGAGAAGATTTTTCTAACCTGCTGTTGATTGGTTAAAATCAGACAAAGGATCTTCGAAAATAGATGAAAAGTTCGGAGAAAATAGTAGTTCTTGCTTGAAAGCGAGGCTGGACGACTCAAGGCTGCTGCAGCCATAGGCTATGTTCGAAGAGGAGGGAGAAAAAGGACAGTAGCAGAAGAGTGTGGAAGAAACAGAAGAGAAAGAGATAGTTCAAGCTTTAATAGAAATTGTAGTTCATAGGAATCTGACAACAATATCTGTTGGAAAAGACTTTGAATATTTTCTGTAACTATTTGCAACTGCACATTTCGAGAAGAAATGTCTGTGCAAAGCCGGGATCCATTGTAAGGATAGTCAACAAATATACCAAATATATAAATAATGATAAACAGACTTGGAATTTTGTTTTCCTAATGGGTCATGTTTCCACTAGCCATAGATTGATGACTTTTCTTCACAACTTCTCCTTTCATTGCGAGCCAACGAGTGAAGAAATGTGTATCAAAGAATATGTGTCACTATCAGACTTTTCTCCGCTCCAAAATGTTCAAATGAACTATATTATCAGCATGCGAATCCGCAGAAAATACAATAAGAAGTCTATGATCTCAAAAATGTATGGACCAGATGACACGCACTTTTGGAACATAGAAATATAAATCCAATTATTAAATTTAGGGTGTTCATTTGTATAGCAGACTGTCAAACTTTTTGTGATATTTTCAGCATAGCAGACTACATCACCAAAATTACATTAATTTTGCATGTTCAGTTCCGAGTAAAATGATATTAAGTTACTAAATAAAGTGTAGACCAGAAGTAAAATCTATCTTTTAGCAGTCATATGAACGGATGCAACTTTGAAATGTATGTGTATGAATATATGTATATCTATGAACTCGTGTGAACGCAAATGTATCATATATATATATATATATATATATATATATATATATATATATATATATATATATATATATATATAGATAGATAGATAGATAGATAGATAGATAGATAGATAGATTGGTTGATAAATAGAGAGAGACAGAGAGAGAGAGAGAACAATGTATTTCATCTGCGATTTCATTCGTTCGATTCTATATCTAAAACAGTGGATTGTTCCACTCAAAAGCTACTGGTCAAAGGTTACCTAATTAAAAAACTGTTCAATGGATGGATTTTTCCATTTCATATGTATCAATCAATCTTTTAGATTTTCCCATTCAACATATATGAATGAATTTTGATCCTCTCCAATTCACATTTATCAGTGGAACCTTCCTCCTATTTGCCTGTAGTTTCAGTATCAATTGACGTATTATTTTCAGTGAACTAGTCTTCAATAGCATCTGATCATTTTCAAGTCATAACGATCAAAATCGGAACCACAAAGAGAGTGGGCCCCTATATTCTTCGAGGGCAACGAATTCACACGAAATACTCAAAAGAAGAATGAATCTTACGGAGAATTACTCCCGGTAGGTGGACTTTAAAAAAACAGAAAAGACAATTACTTCTCAAATAGTGGGTATACAATCAATTAATTCTCCCAACGGAGCTGGAACAATGGAATCTAAACAAAATATTGGCCCTCAAACTGGAAACTATGCGACGAGCATATGACAGAATTATGCTCAACATCATATAGAGAGATCACAAGGCAGCACAGTATATTTATGGACAGTTTAGGGGTCAGAAATATCATAGAAAACATACAAACGTTCAAAGGCAATATTTTGGTTCTGTTGTGTGGATTTAAATCAACTGTTTGACATCATAATTCACAACATAGATCTTCATAGAGCATATTCGAATATTGGCTGGCAATAAAAGATGTCGTGACGGGCTAAACAAGTTTTTTTCACGTACTTGCGCCACGGCGCCAACCGTTCACTAGTCAGGCATATCTTGGGGAAAGTCTATGCCCGACGACGGATGTTAACTGGCAACGCCTGCCGTTGATATCTTTTATGAAAAATCAACTTTGGCATAAATTTAGCTAACATCGAATTAACTATTGATGCATCATGGAAGCTGGAGATCACTATATGCACACACACACACACACACACACACACACACACACACATATATATGTATATATATATATGTATACATATGTGTATATGTATATATGTATATATATATATATCTGCATATATATGTATATATATATACATATGCATATATATATAAATATATATATGTATATATATATATATGTATCTGTATATATATATGTATATATATATACATACATATATGTTTATATATATATACATATATATATATATATATTCTCAATTTGTGAAAAAAAATTAAATAGAAAACAGTTTCTATCCTTTGTTGATGTTTGATCACAGTGCTGAATATTTAACACAGTAAAAAGAGCTATCGTCATATAAGAAATTACAAGGATATTTACCCAGTGATGTTAACATTTAGTGCATATTGCGCACATCAGCAATATTCTTCCTTATGTAAATCATAAAAACAAAAAGTCCATTCACATTTTGATAATATATTTTTTATCATCAGATCGTGTTCGAATGTTTCTGAAGATATAATGATTCCAACCAATGATTATTACCTATATATGTGGAAGATCCATCTGACCCTCGTTTTCTCCCTAATTCATGAAAAAAATTTACAATCAGTTTTCCGATTTAGTTATCTTCTCTTTTTTCTAGGTCTATGTATAGTTCGTTCTAATGGAGTCTTGGATTTTGCATTTAAAACCTTGTATTATCTCTTGATATTCAAAAAAAAATCAGGAATAAAATTGAAAAAGTTAAGCAGAAATTGTGTCACGAGAATGTTCAATTCAAACTTCATTAACACATATTATAGCAAGCAGTTTATGAAATTTTGAAAGAATCACCGATCCCTTGTGTAGGGGACCGCTTTAAAATCTATTGTGATTGGAATGTAAATAAAAAAAAACTGGAACTTATATTTAAAATTGAAATACATTTTAGTAAATTCATTTATTTTTTCTCATTTCGTCCCTCATTCTATTTTAATTGTTATTTGTAAATTGAAAAATATTTTAAAGACTCTCAAACCCAATACCTTCGTTCCACTGGTTCATTTTCTATAACTGTTATTCTTGTGGCGATAACCTTAAGTACTACTCTATCCTTCTAAAACCACTAAGTACAAACCATTATTTTCCTAAAAAAAAAATATGTTGCGATTCTACTCTTTCGCTCAAATTGTCATACTTTCTTTGTCAATGACGGTAATTCTGAAATGATTGATGTAAACTATTACAGATTCGAATTTACATTTATTTTGAAGCTTTTTGACCTGTCCTTCTACATTCTTATAATAAAATACATCTCTCAAATATATTATTAAAAATGATTTATTAAATGTCTATTTCTGAAAGTGATTTTCTCCATTTCTATTGGCAATGGTTGTACACAAGCCTAATTAATTTAATAACCTTTATCATTCATCTATAATTAACATTACGGAATAATGTCTTTATTGTAAATATTTGGATTAACTAAAATACTAATATGGTTAATATTAATCTGAATTGACATTTGAGTTTAGAAGAATTAGTGTAGGTAGCAATATACAAAAAATTATTTGTCTTCCAAATATTATTTCAATTATCTAATCTCCATATAAGATTTAATTTAGGTATTCCCCTGTCGTCGCATTTAGTTATTTTCTTCTGGATCAAATACTAAGATAAATGATTTTTGAAGTTCACAAATTTAAATTCACTCATCACGTAAACCTCACAAATACGTAAACAACTATGATAACATCACATTAGAGCTGTTTTTTTTCAGTTGATTTGATTTCCCCCGGTAAGTAGATTTCTACATATCTATTAACATTTGTCATTATTGAATTATAATAATATGTTTATTACTTCCCAGTTCTATACTATGGTTGTTTTTAGATGTTAAAATCTGTGTTGATTCTGAGTTGATTGAAAAAAAAACTTAATAAATTAATTCCAAACTTGATAAATGTCTAAAACATGTAGATCACTTCATGTACAATAAAAAAAAGGTATTAATCTGAAGAACATATATATATAGTATGCAATTATACTAATAGATTATATAAAATACCAAACTACATGTGTGAGTTATATATCAAAATCATAGGTGAAAGGGATGACTTGTGTGATCAACACATCTTGGATGCCATGTTAATATAAATGTTTAATTATCAAAATCTCAGAAACGGTTACATGGTAAACAACTGATGATCGTAACAAATATTGGTAGATAAGTGACGGATGTTTTTCGATGTTCAGTGTTCAAAGTGTTTGAAGCTGTTCAGATTTCAAACTATATGTATACATACATATATGTGTGGGTGTTTTTTTTGTAACTAACTATATATATACACATATATATATATATATATATATATATATATATATATATATATATATGTATGTATGTATATATGTGTGTATATATATACACACACACACACACACACACACATATATATATATATATATATATATATATATATATATATATATATATATATATATATATATACTTATATAGATATCATAACAAGTAATTTGATAAATATCAGCGAAGTTGGCTTGATTTATCGGCTTAGCACATTAATTTTCATGATATTCATATTTATACTCTTAGAGAAGTATATCGAATTCCATTGCATAGATGCCGTTCCTGAACAGTTTCACGGTTCAATTCATTCAACTTGAAATATATCTTTTTTCAATTCTACTGTCATATTTTCTAATATAAAAATAACTTTTTTAAACATATGATTAAACTTTCGCTGAGTTAAGACTTCATTCCTCTGATTCAATGAATTTGATTCATTTCTGACAGTTATAATTCTGATTTTTTTGGACAGATCCCATATTTACTAAAACGATGTTGGGTGACTTGGACTCGTGTAGAAAATTTAAATCGATTATTGGATTCAATTCATCATCTCTCAGCGACCTAATATATTTTGATAGGATAGTTCTATATATACAGTCAAATTGTTAGAAACTGATTCTCTGATTATGCACTCCTAATTCCCAATCAATAATGAATACTCAAATGTTGAACATCTTAACACTTGAATTTCATATATGGGAAACAGTTGCCGGACATATGATTTTTTTCCAAATATTTATTGTTCATAAATCATTTTCTTTCTGAAATTATATTTAGCCACGGGTGGTTAGTTTGTGTTGAAAATCTTGTCCTTGTTTCTTTTTTTTCTGATCAGAAATCAATTTTTGAACTACCTGTTTTGTTTTCATAATTTACAGGAAAATCATATTTCCTCTTGCCGATGAGTGCATGAGATACAAAATGGTAACCTTCACCGGGTATATATCTTAGTAATCCTTATATATATATATATATATATATATATATATATATATATATATATATATATATATATATATATATATATATATATATTCAACAGATGGTCATTCAATTATGCAAACCTTTCTTCTGAAATGAATATTCGTCGACATTTTATATTGTCAAGGCAATTGAATTTTCAAAATTTCCCCTTTTTCCTCTAATTAAAGACCATAGGACGTCTGTAGGAAAAGAAGTTATCATTTATCAAATAGAATGGATTGTTTCATTTTCATGTTTAAAAAAAAAATATCTTTATTGGTACACTGTTATCGATGATTTACATTTATATTCCTCGATTTCTTGTTTTTGCACTCGTTGCTCCTGTTATATTCACAAAATACCGTCGATAGATTTGAATTTAAAAAGGGATTAATAATTTATTTGTTGTCATCGCAGTGTACGAATTGCTTTTCTTTGGCCGAAGTTACTGAGGATTAATAGTACAAAAATATACATCCAAATATACTTAAATGAATACATCCAATGGGGTTTCTGTCATTGATATTTTATTTAATTTCGTCTCTACTACTAGGTTTAATTTGATGATTCATTATTTTCTAAATTCTTATATCTCTCAAAGTATAGGAATAATGAAATAAAATTTTACAGAAAATAGACAACCAATGAAAAAATCTTGAGAATCAAATTTTCATTTACCAACTTATTTAATAACTGTCAATCATTGAGTACGGCTTATTGAAGTCTTGCCAATAAAGGTAAAAAACAAAAACAAAAACGTAATCATACTTATAAAGAATGGAAATTCTTTTGTTTCTCCAATGAATGGGCATTTTTTCGTTTCTCCAAACAGAGGTGGACTTTTTCCTTCCTTGCAAAACCAAAAGAAACCAAAAGAAAACAAAAAAAACACTGGAAGTAAAAAACACAAACAAAGAACAATTTTTAATTGAATACGATTAAGTTTTTAGAAAAGGATTTTGATGTCCACTGGACTATTTTGTAATCATATTCAAAATGTTCTATTGTATTTAAAAATATTTGGATTATTATTTGGAATATAAAATTCAATGAAAAAAATTGCAATTCGTGAAAAAAGATTATTTTGATAAATTCCATTTTTTGTTTTTTTTATACCTTTCAATAATGAATGGATAATATAACAACGTCTGTATAAGCAAAAAAGACCAACAAAAAATTGGACATAAACTAAAATTCACTTTAAATCAATGTAAGTTTATTTCTTGCAAAATATTTGATGCAACACACATACGGATTCATTAGTGGAAAATATGTTTGATAAAAACCAAATCAGATGAACATAATTTAGGTATAAACAAACAAACAAAACCGAAGGAAGCGTCTCCATGACGAAATGGCTGCCAACAGGAGGTGTGTCAGCAGAGTTTTTTTCGACAATACAACTGGTGCTTGTATATACATGTACACCTACTACTTTTTGAAAGTTCCAAAGGAAGCATGAACTCCAAAGGCAGTAATATTAAATTCATAAAATTTATCTCGTGTGCTAAATATCCATATAATGCGCATCATGATAGCATTAGGGAAGAAAACTGCAAAAAACATGACTATGTTTGGCGAGAGTTTCTCAACAGAAGTGACTTGTAAACCCAAAGGTATGGCAGTTTGTCCCCGTAAACTTAAGTTTCCAAAGGGAAATATGGGAATACGATTGGGCAATTTTTTTTAGGTATGCTAGAGCAACAAAAACAACGGATTTGTTTGAAATCCCTCAATGGTTATGAGTTTATAAATCAATTCTAATGAACATCTCTCATGAAACACGGTGTTAAACCACGATTGATTTATATATATATATATATATAGCACTCCGATGGATGAGGGATTTCTGTGTAATTTAAGTATAACGCTTATATTCAGCCTCTCTGCCAGTCCAGTTCTAAAGTCCAGAGGTACGATATCGACGTACGGGTCTGGAGTGAAGGTTTCAATTCTGCCTTGCGGTACTGGATTGGATAATGGAAAGTCTATAGCCACACTGAAGAGTTGTAGTACATCAAAACAGCTGTCTGAGGATGACACAATAATATATATATATATATATATATATATATATATATATATATATATATATATATATATATATATATATATATATACATATATATATATATATGTCCGTTGTAAGGATTTTGGAGGATGGTTGTTCGTTCAGTGAGTATTTTCGGTTACTGAGGGAGAAACGATTTTGTTTTGGCTTCAAATCTTGACATATAGATACATTGCATGTCGTTCGTCTTAATTTGGTTGTAGCTTTATATCCTACCTATGTAATACTGCGGGGCGATCATTATCCAAATAGGAATTTAAATTGGTATACAAAGTCAATACGATATTTTTTGAGGTAATGGTTATCAAGATGTTTGAAGATTTTGATGTGTTAGTCTTGGATGTTCATTTGGATAGGTAAAAACTACGGTAAAAACCACTGAGTACAACCCACTGCAATTTTTATGCGAGTCAACTTATGAGCTTTGTTAAGGATTTTAGGTAGTTATATTTCAAAATTGCACAACCAAATAGTTCCATGTTTCCAATTCAACTGAATAATGACTTTCCCAGCCATAGTCAAAGAAAGGATAGCTGCTTTGATCGATTCTCAAGAGAGTGATAGACTAAGAGAGAGACAATAAGTTGGCTTTCAAATATTTTCATCTCAATATATCTCTCAAAACATCAGAAAAAGACTCGTAGACAACATTCCATCACTTATTCTCCACCCTGAGAAATCAGGCTCTTACTCTCTCTTTCACTGCTGAAGTGAACTCAGTCTGTGTTTAGCTGTGTCAAAATGCGACAGCAATTTGAATAATAGTAAATAGCAGAACAAATTTGATAATGATAACAAAAAATATTTAAATTGATGTATTTAACTTTTATTTGTTTAGTTCTTTTCTGGAAAAAAATCAATTTTATGTTCTCCATTAATCCTTCTTTGTATTTCATGAAAATTGTTTTTTGGACATCAATCTTACTCTTCCTGCTAGGAGGGGATCTTAGTCTAGTATATATAACTGTGTATCTTCCATATTAATCAATGATTAGCAAATAATTTTGAGCTAACTTATGAATAGCTATTCAATGTGCAATTAACTCAAAATTTGCATCCCAAAATATTTTCGCCTTTTTTTTTTTTATCCATGATGAATGAGAAAACCTGTTACATTTCACCAGTTGCAGAGGGAAATATGGTCTTGATATGTTTGCTTTACATATCATCGTGTTTCTTCGAAATTAATTCTCGTAACTCGCAGAAAGATAAACTTCTGGAGGTAAAATAAATGCATGTTTGAATTTACAGTTGATCAATGCTATTTACTGATGTTAATCTGAAAAATTCGTTGAAAAACAAATGAAGATAAAATGAATGGAATTCTGATGAAAGAATAATAATGAAGATTAGATGTTTGCATCTCAAGCAGGACTCTACTATTTATCAATGAAATACCAGTAAATGAATGATCGCTAAAAGTACTCTGTTATTTCCATAATTGTCTGGAAGAGATTGCATAAAGTCTCCGAAAGTTTATAAAGAGTAGCAAATTTTGATTTGAAATAACCCAAAATGAAATACTTGTTAGGTCAGTTAGATTAGGTATCAATTTTCTATCAATTTACCAATCATATACAAGTGATTTTACGTACCCTTTCTTACCTCACTTTTTAAAATTTGTCAGGATACCTATATGACATTTGGATTTTGCTTGAATCAATCTTTTCTATTCTGATCATCAAATGCTCTTTGTAATTTCACGCGTAAGATACTTCCAGGACTACTTGATGTATCAGTAACAGAATTAGTTGTAATAATTTGTTGCAAAAACGAATTGTAAAAGAAACTCACATCTGAATTATCCTCTCACCTCTCACTAGTTAACCTCTCATTTATTTAGCACAGCTATAACAGATTCATAATTATTCAATTTATATGCCCCACATTCCTGCTAATAGGCAAACTTTAGACTGAAGAATGAAACTAGAAAAATGAACAAGGAAAAAGTGATACATTTATGCTTAAATTTATCAACAGGCTTGATAGTTTTGCGATTTCATGACATTTAATTCTAAAACAAGTTTCAATTAGACAAATATATTAGACCAAACCAATCTACATCACTATCATCATCAACAATAACCTTTTAACACCTCTGATTTGAAACAGACCGTCACCATCTTTCTATCATAAGGTTGCCGAGGCAATACTTGCTGAACTCGTCTATACTTGTATATCATCTCATGTTTTGCCAGTTTTACATTTTGAGATCCACGCAAGTGCTTCGACATTCTTGCAACATGAACAGTCCTTGCAGGTTCACCAATTGTTTCTACGATATATTCAACCCTTGCTCGTTTTCTAATCTAATGAGCTGTCTTACGATGTATTTTCATGGTGTTGAGTATGATTCTCTCTCGTAAACGTTTCATGGTTCTTAGTTTTAGGTACTCTATTCAGGTAAAATTTCATGTTTCAGCGCCATATGTAACCATCGGGTAGGTGCATAGGTTGTTGACCTTTTTTTTCAAAAGTAATCTAAATTTCCTGTTTTTGCAAGTCGAGCTTGCTTCACTGAAATCTCACCAAGTCGGAGTGAATCTTTTTTTAAATACTTCTTCTTTTGAGGATTTCATGATGATTTGTTATCCAAGGTAGACGTACCGGCGCATCCTTTTTTAGATCTGCGTTTTCAATTTTTGATGGTTGTGTGTTTCTCCTCAACATTTTTGTTGCACATAACATTTGTTTTACTGAAATTAATGTGGGGACCAATTTTCTTGCCTTTTTCTTTCAGTTCATCTCATATTATTCAAAGACTACGAAGGGTCGGGGCCAAACAAATACAAGAATGTGAAAACAAAACGATTTCATCTTTCTTTATCTAATACTCTTTATCTCTGAGCTCATTTTTTTAGTGTTGCATTCATCAGTAATATTCAAAATATTCAGGTGGAGAAAATTCTTCTCTGAATTGATTCAGATTCTCGCAAATCAAATTCGTTGAAGGACTTTCTTTATTATGATGTTGATTGAATTAGATTCAAAAGATTGACGATCGGGATTCAATTTGATTATATCATGAATATTGCACGAATCTCGAACAGTATCAATAGCCAAACTTTCAAATCATGCTGACACCAAAGGTAAACTAACTAATGATCTATCTATTAAGAACAGCTCATCATTCAACGTAGAAAAAGACTTACTTACCTACAGGTGGTGTTAGTCGTATTACAGAAGACTTTTTTTTGTATTTGTTAACTAAATTTTGTATTCAGCATTGCACTTTTCAAAACTGTTTTTGTCTGTATTTTGCAGTATAAAACAATGTATTGAAATATATTTAGTCTATAACACTCGATCAGTTCAAAATATATCTCTTTGTCGCATGCAGGTATTTACTTTCGATGTGCTTTTTTTTATCCATTTATCAAGTCTGGGGTATGTTGTCGATTTTCATTTGCAAGAAGAAGCTTGCAGTTTCAGACAGTATATCAGAGATAAGGGAATGGTCTCCGAGTCTTAATTAGCTTTGTCAAGCTGGATCATCTCAACGGAGACTGGAAAGCCTTTGGTAATTGCTGCATCTATTGTGTTCAAAGTGATTAATATGGAAGATAAGAGAGATGGCAGCGGCTGTACAATATCCATTGCATGTTTTTTTAGGTAAAAAATGTCTGACATAAAAGCTAAACACTCAAGTAAAGTAACAGACTTCAAAGCAGGTTGTTTTCCATTATAATGAATAGATCCGCGTAATTTAGGTATTTTTATCTTGCATGATACATTATAGAATTAATGATAATTGACAATTTTGAGTAGAGGTTCATCCTGTGAGAGTATTATTAAAACTGGGTATTAAAGTGTAACGTCTGTGATATATCTTTCAATGTTCTAATGTGACATGAAAATTACGGGATGAGATCGGAAATGATGAACAATTAAGGTTCATACGATTAAAAAGACCATGATTCCCCTCTTGGGAATGATCAATAAATGATAAGAGCGATTATTTGCAAATAATCGATCGTTTACATCTTTTCTAATGTTCATCCCTTCAGGATGTTTAAAACGAATTAAGCTTCAAAAAATATTGCAAAGCATAAGAACATCAGGAATTTGGTTTGAAGAAGAAAAAATTCCAATTTGCAATGATTGAATGCAAAACGAAACAGAGTAAAATGACGTACAAAACAAAAACAGAAATCGATTCACAAGTGAATTACCAGCCAACTAAACGATCAATTCTGTAACAATCTAAAAAAAAGGAACTGTTATCGGGACAACCAAAAGAAATTTTTGAGTCAAGTCGGTGACAATTTTCAACGCGTATATTTTTTTACCGATTTTGAATTGTACGAACAACCCTGCAATAATATCTGTATGCCAGTTACACATAATCGGTTATTTGTCAAAGTATTATACTCAAAATAGATACATTCATTCTGTCATGCTTAACTTGCACTTCTTTTATCTTATTAATGCATTACATCAAGAATGATGTTGACAAGTCTTCAAAATTTAGTTAAGATTTGCAGACTTTTGAGTATTATCAGCACTATCCCTACTGCCAGTGAATTGTTGTTTGATAGGACAAAATGACAATAAAGAGAAATAGGAGGGTGATATACTATCTGTAACGTTATGTAAACTCCAAATTCCTCAAAAAACAAACTGTTGAACATTTTATGTTCAAATGCAGTCTGTGCTGAATTGAAGTTATGATTATTGCTTTATTCTCTTTTAGCCCCGGCAACCAGAACATTGTTATTATATAGAGTGATTGAACATTTTATCTTTCTCTTAACAAAATGATATCTGGGATATTACTGGATACTAAACAAAGAATTATTTAGAAAAAAAACGGATTCTTTCTGCGTAAATTCGCAAGTACCTCGCATATTTTGTGGCTTATAAGACACAGGCATAAATAAGTTAGATAAAAAAGGTTGGAACGAGTGATATTGAGATACACCCTTTATAGTCACGCCTACAAATGAGCAAGGTTCGTAATGCACGAAAATTGATAAATATCATAATCAGTTGTCTATGTTTTTGCAATATAAATTATTAGATAATAGAATCAGTTTTGATCAGATCAGAGTATCAGATTCAAACATAAGGCACTTTTAACTGTACAATTTCTTCGGAAAGAATGTCTTCTAGCGACTTGTAAACACACATTGGATGATTTGACGGTCGTTTCTAATCACTTCACAGAAATTCATTTGGGAGAAAGATAGTGATTCTTCATTCTGTTTTGAGTTGAGAATAACAATAATTCTGCGCCTCAGTAGATTAGATGCTGGGAACTTTTGAAAGTCGATCAGCATTCATAATTTAATTTCCAGCTGAATCTTAGTGTGTCTCTCAGGCTATAAAATATTGATATGTGTCAACGCACGTGTACTTCAGTTATTATTCGAAAAACAATAGACGGCAATTCGCCTCATTTCCTATGCGTTTTAGAGGAAAAGCTATCAATCATTTACAAATTTGAACTTTTGCTTATCCAAATTGTATTATTTTTCTTTTCTGTTAGCACCAACGTTGATTCGACATACACATATAGTTAAATTAACAGTGCGTCAAGTGTGACATATAAGCTCATAAGGTTGTTCGGGGTATAGTGATTCGAGAAACACTGTAATCATAGCTGAATATAAGGAAAAACAGCTGTGCAGGGAAAACAGATTGTCCCAGAGCAAATGTTTACAATACGTGCTACAGTAATCGGAGTCCAGTGATTATGGGGTTTCTCTGATTTCGATGTCGATGTATATGGAATGTAGCTTACCCTTTCTCGGAAGAATAGCGGACGTGATAAGTATGAGGAGGGAAACTAGAGCTCAGTCTTTGTTTGCTATTTGTGTTGTTTACTTACCGTCGTAGATTGGTGTTGTTTGGGTGGACAGGAAAATTCAGATGAATAAAACACTAGCAAAAATAAATGACAGTCGACAATACTTCATCTCACTACAGATTAACTACAATTGAAAAAAATCCATGCATCTCTATGTGTGTGTATGCATGCGATCTCTCGATAACTTGGGATTGTACCAAGTGGATATTCACCTGATACATTAGTCAACTCCTGACAGTGCAGCGATGAGGTGTTCTTGAGAAATCAATTACAAATAGATAGAATTCAATGATCATAGATCTTTCTTCAGAGCTTCTATCAAGTATCTTTTTCAAATTTAAAATTACCTAAATTTAGATGTAAAGCAAATGTCAGGAATACTTTAAATTGTAGTTTTGTATGACGAACAGAACATTATTTGACCCAATCATCATAGCAGGCTGCTTCAAACACACGAATAGCAGCCCCTCACGAACATGTAAGGCACTGCCTTATTGTAATATATAAAGAATCTGACATAATGAGAATCAATATCCCGTATGCTGGCAAAATAAAGGGTTCTATTGGTTTCAGGCTCTAAACTTCTCTTTTTAAAAATTTTTTCTGAAATTGGAAATAGTGCAAATTGAATTGATGATATTTTAATTATAACCGTGATAGCAAAGAGGCTCTCTATTGAGTTATTGCACCAGAACTCAGTCCTTAGGATCAATTTTGGAAGGTTCATAAGTAAGTTTTTACGACGGTTACTAGCACTGAAAATTGGATCAGCGAAAACAAAATCTGATTTTAGCCTTAAAAGTTGTTCACGTCCTTAAAAACATCCCTGCAAGAAATCTGAACCGTCACTGGATATCTTTGCAAACCATTACATTACTTGCATGTCATGATGATTGGAGAGGTAAGTTAGTTGGTCAAAGGTCACTTTTGCACAAACCATTTCGCCATATATTGGCAAAAACAATCTACTTTCATAGTCAACATTGACCTTACTCATTGTAGGGCATCTATCTTTAAAAGATTATAAGTTACGATAAAGCAGAATAGTTATGAGAGTGTTATCCAAAGATTCAAACTCAATGCATGCGATTGCCGAGTCGAGCTGGAAACAAACGTTTACTTTACCCCGATTGATCATTGCTTCGGGCATGGGTTTGATTTAATCTGCTTGAAAGTTTTGATTGTAGTTTAAAGTATACTTTCGAAAGAGCGCCTTCTGGCTAATTACATGATGAAAATAGCGAGTTTGGTATTGCCACAGGCTTATCGGGATAGAAAAAAGAGGAACTGCTTTTTATTTCGTATTTTGATTTATACAGCAAACAGCAAAAAAATACCTATATCTTATAGAGAAGAGAATTTTGAAAAATTTCGACCGTGTTCAGAGATCGATGTAGTATTTATTTATCGTAGAAATACCTTTTGAAAACGTAATATTTTAATACCAATGTGATGGTTATTCTAAAAGATCAATACAGAATCACTTTCAGTGGAAGAAACATAGTTCAAAAGGGAGTCATGATATATTTTCAATCAGCGATATTGCTTTCTGTGAAGAGTTAATTTTCACTGACATGGGGTAACATTATATGGTCCATTAAATAAAATCCACAAACAACCTGCGGTAAGAATAACACGCTGATGATTAATATACACGTGCGTCCCAATGCATTTTGTTTATTAGTTTTGATTCAAATCACACTGCTCATTATCAAAGCAGAATCCTTGCTGAAGTACCAGATTATAGTTCGGTATCAGAGCATCTTTAGTGGGAGATCCAACGGTGGTTAGACCCATCGACATTAACCTACTGAACCATGCTATAGGACATACTTCCTGATTCATTGCTTCATTTGTTGCTGACAGCGAACAAATGAAATCACATAATCCTCTATATAAGTAATTCATTATATGTAGAAATTTTAGAGCATAAACTGAGTGGATGTTTTGGGGATCGAACCCACTTTTAACTGTCAACAAAATAAGTCTGCTGATCAATGCTATGCATTGTTGGTCACTATCAATTTACCTATTCACTTCCATATTGGTAATTAAATTGCATTCTGGTATCAGGCCATCAATATAAGGAGATCCTATGAGGATCAAATCCACAAACAACGACACTCAGACTTTGTCTGCTGATCATTGCTATACAACTTGGATCCTGATAAATTGTTTTATATGATTTATTACCTCCCCAGTTTGGTATCAGAGCATCAATAGTCGCTGAAACGATTAGGGTCAAGCCAAGTAACCATGGTCAGTAAGGATCCTTTGCTATCCAACGTCCGTCCGTGATCTTCATATCATTTAGTTGATCCTAATGAAAAATCAAGAATATATTTGAATTCTTGAGATGTTGATTTACAAGATTTGATTCTTATTTTGTCACATAGGGGATTGTAGACATTCCATAAGCAAACTTCTGGTATTTGTGCAGAAGAGGCCAGTGTAACAAACGGCAGACCAAGAAAATCACACCGTTAATAACCAGAGTTGACATTCTTTTATCCGTGTTTACTATTTTTGGCAATTTTCTCTCAAACTTTGATATAAAAAAAAGGCTGCTATATCAAGTCAACGATTTACACCAAATAGTACTAATATGGATGTGTTCTCGAATGCACTTCTCCCATAACCACTTTGATACAAATTCATTATTATCTCATAAATCTTATATTTTTCACACTTTTAATTTATTGAATCATATGCATCATTGAAATGTATCTGCTGTATTTATGTCAGCTAAGTATTCAATGGATCATAAGATCAGGTGTCAGGACTAAAATTACTTTTAACTTAGATTGCCATCTCTCAATGCTACCAGACTTTGTTCATTAAATCTATATCGTATGGTTTACGATATGAATTTCACACCACATCAAACTTTGTGCAATCTGTACTTCCTTCTGACACTTTGCGATATACAATTGTTTCTTCAAACGTACCTTATTTTGAAGGTGATGTAGGTACAAACCTCGACAGGTTAGTTTCTATGATCATGTACGTTGTTTTCAGTCAGTTATTGTATTTTTAGAGATGAACAAGTCCCATTCATACTGGCCAGAAATTATATTTATTTTTCTGTATTAAATATCACACTGTTCCAGATGTGCAATGCTTTTATGATTCGCTTTGAATCAATCACGATTGTTCCTTTAAAATTCATTGGTTCAATATTGCAGTATTTTCGAAACTTTTTGATGCCGTTCACCACTGACACGGTCCGTGTCAAGTGACCGAATAGCTTACTATGGCCAGGCCTGACGGAGAAAGTTGAAGAAATAGGATTGAAACATGATATACAAGTTAAAATCAGCCATTTGTGAATGAATTATGGAAATATTACCGTAACCCCTGGACCTTAATGATTTCCAAAACTCCACTGATATTTGGTTTGTCCCTTCTATACACACACATTTTTAAACTTGGTGAGTACCAAGGATGGAAATTTGTGTATGAGGGGGGTGGATCAGAAAATATATTATGTTTCACTTATTTTCATTCTGTTTTATACGTAATTCTCTAAAATTCAATGTTACAAGTATTCTCAAGTGGTCATCTTTCTTGGCTCTCTGAACACCATGAATATACGTATAAATTAGGAGACAGAGAACTGAAAAATCATTAAAACTTTTTAGTTGGAATGAAATAAATTGAATTAACTTTTTTTCATCTTCAATGACTAGGATTTTCCTGTATTTCTGTGACAGGCTTCAAATTTCTCCTTCAACACAACTCACAATAATACACCAATATTCCGAAGTGAAAAAGTGATTCCTTGGTTTTTAATTGGACCAAGAAGAAGAATTCTTCTTCCGACGGGGAGGCTGTTATCCTTATTTCTTGTTTTTTAAGGGTTTACAAGGCAATCAGATTGTAATTGGGGAAAGTGAATCGTTTAACCCGGTAATATTCATTGTTGGAGTACATCTCAGAAAAATCATAATGAAGCTCTAGCAAGACTTCTTACGTTCCAACTAAATTTGCTTGCTAGATATAGCTTATAATGAGAAGATCAGCTATAAACATCTGATCTTTCAATTCCCACTGATGCTTCTAAAGAAATATGTTTCAGAATTTTCAAGACAACAACCGGAGATGGTACGAAGTAATGTCCTCAAGTGTTTATTTAAGATCATGTTGTGTTTCCTCCCACACACACACTCTTAGAGAAAACTTTCCCAAGTAAAAAGTTAAGAAAATTGCCTTTATGAATGTTGCTATGCCATTTCGTACCTATTATTATAGCCACTATACTGCGAAGACTTCAAAGATATCACATCCTTCATCTTGAAGTAACAAGTTGAACTGATTCAGAACATCAAAAATATATATAACGCTTTCCAGTCAGACGAAAAATAACTGCTGAAATACATTGCTCTCAATCGGTTTGCCTTGGAAATACAAGCAGTTCATTCTTCAGGGACAGTATTCTTCCAGAGTACTCTTCCACATGATAACCATCGGGCCTCAGAATGCAGGGTGGAGAACCGTGTGATTTGCAGTCAAAACAGCCACACTTCCTCTGGTTTACGAGCAAATAGAATTAAAAGTTTCCCTTCATCTATTTCAGGAATTATTCCAGTCCTTTTTCAGGTTATTGCGACAGATTTACAGGTTAAAAAATGCCAAAGGTAAAATTTTAGGATTCTATTTTGATGCAACTGGTGGCTTCTTTGCGTTGTCCCATCAAGTCTTTTGCACCTTTTATAGTCACAGTAACACATTTGCTCCGAGATATTGTTTTCCTGAATTCGTCTAAATCATTTGATCTGTAATTTGCTATACGACTGGCAGTAATATTCCACAATTTTCCACGATATTTTATTTGAGAAGCAACTGTACACACTGATTTGTTCATCGTCCATAATATCTGCAAAGTAAAAAATGCTGTTGCCGAGAGTTTTACTGCCAGCTCATGCTTCATGTCCTCACTAGGTAAAGTAGATTTAAGCTTCACCGTGTGATCGGGCTAAAGAATCTGCACTGCTTTATCCACTGTTTGCTCCCTACCTCATGATAGATTTGAAAACTTTCTAACTAATCGATTGCTAATTGACAAGGAAGATGGGGAGATTGTAATAGTAAATCATCAAGTTTCACACCATCGCTCAATTTACGATGGAAACGGTGCACATATGAAAAGAAATAAAAAATATATATATAAAGGAAAATCAGAAATAATAATATAAATTATATTCATATTACTTTAAACGTAATAAATTGTTATCACTAGTGTGACATTCTCAGTATCGAGAGAGCTAAGGTGTGAAACTCCAAAATTAAGACCACCGACCATACACTGTACCCTGAACATAAACTTAGAAAGATTGAATAGATTAAAAGAATGGCATTTTTGGAATATAAAAATGTGGAAATTCACGTTAGCCATACCTATATCCCTACCTTTGTCAAAATGGCGTTAAATGTGGGTCAACTTATATAATTTTCATAATTATTATGACATTCTAAACAGAAACCACTCCTAAATTGTTTTTTTTCTAGACTGAGAATTTTTTTTTATTTTTTACATTTCTAGGAGGCCGGAAACTGGGACCCTTTTTCATAAGAATCTCAATGTAGACCACTCTGACTGTTTTGTTGCGTTTGTAAGAGCTGGAAAGATCATTACTCAGAATTTGAACAAGTTTTGATGATTCATTTCATTGAACAAAGGTGATACTTTCTAGAAGCTTCTCAACCAAGACTGTCAACATATCTTTCCTCTAGTTTCAAATTAGGTTTGCTATGTACATTGTTTCTATGTATCTAATCTGTGTACAAGCCACACCGATTGAGCTGAAGGGCCGAAAATATAAGCATTCATCCCTTATTGATTTTTGTCCGGAAAAATGATTTTTCGATTCATTGATAATCTCCGTTCAGAGGAGTTCAATTATTTATTCGTCACTCATTATTTCAATTTTCCTATCGATCATCACAAAAGATGTTGAACAAGTGACGATTCCTATTGAGTGATTGACCAAACCCAATTTATTTTCATTTTATTTTGAAATAAATAACGCAAATTTATGAATTAAATGAATTTTTAAATCAAAATTTAGATAAATATTTCCGAACTAACTAACTTTTTTTTTTTTTCACAGAAAATGATTGGTATTGTACTTATGAACTAAAATATTCAGCGGAAAGTTAACACCTAAAGAAAAAAGCCCGAGAACAAGCATTACAAAGTACGTTTCTTGGGGAAGTCTTTATCCCATTCGTAGGAGCCAAGGTTTGAAAAAACAAAACAAAACAAAAAAAAAATGGTACAAACAATCTCTGAGTCAGATCGAAAAAAATTGAAGATATTTTTCTGAGATCGAATATGAATGATAAATAGCGATTACATTGTGTCAGAAACCTTATTTTCTAAAGATCAGAAAGGAAATCTATTTTACATGTATGTCCCTTCCCCCTAGGAAAAATATTGAATGATTATGTTTGTGAAGAAACATTGGTTATTTCTAACGTGTAATATAGCAAAACTAAATAAAAGGCTAAGGCATTCATGTTATTTCTTGGAATAGTAAGGGTTACCAACACATGCCCATCACCACTCCAAGTACTACGCGACAGGGTAAAATCCATTTATTGGATTAGCGTTAATTTATCATTTCATAAATTTTACTAAACGTCTAATAAACATAGCACACTGGGCAGAGTGTAAAATAATTTTCATCTGGAAGGACCAAGCAATAATGAGTGGAAATAAAGGAATTTTGAAATCTTTATGAACGACAAGTTTGAGGAAGAGAAATCACACACACGCAAGCGTTCTATATTTTTTTACCTTTGCTCTCTTCACTCATCTTAAAATATTGCACATTCAGTATCATATCTCAAAACGTTTGACGTAAATTGCTTCTTTTTGGCACCATGGAGTCTCTTTAATTATTAACGTAACCACATGTCGATTGCTTTAACAAATAGCTGATGCAAGATAACAACAAAACCATGTGAGAATCATAACGAAGAACTATTCTTTTCTTGTGTTAATTAACTGAATAATATAAAAGCATTTTTGATTTATGCTGATTGTTTTTTGAAAAAGAGATCAGTCGACTGAAACAACATCAAGGAAAGAAAATTCCTAAATAATCTTGAAACAAACAAATATCTTTTGTGTTATAATACAATAATGGATTCTGACATCCAGTTATGAGAGCAAAAATATTATTTAATGAAAGATGTAAACTGGATTATGTTCCCCCCAAATCTATACTCAAAAAGCACAAGAAACACATATAAATGTTTGGTTGACCCATCTTTTCGCAGGCTGAAGAGCATTCTGAAAATATCTGAACGTTTTTAATACTTCTATATTCAATGAATTTTTGGGATATAAAAATCAAAATGATAAAAAAGAAACTGATGTCATCTTTCATAGGATTCTTTCCCACATAATTCTTGTCTTGATTGTCAAAACGATCTGAATGTCTTATTTTGGAGCTCTGCAAACTCTTTGTACACTCTGAAGTAATTGATGCTTATTTTGAAATTTTATATTTCTAGAGTTAAAAAGGTAGCAATGGAGCGAAAGTATACGATTACGTGGAGGGCCCAGCGAAACACTCATACAAGGACATGAACACACGTATGTATTAGTAAGAAATGGATGAAGAATTTAAAAGAACACCCATGAATAGATTATATCATTTAAACTCTATCTAAAATTGATTTAATCTATTTAGGCTGTCTAGGCTAAGTGACCAATTCTCGGTGTATAACAGGATTCATTTTAAACGGATATTCAATATGATTATATATATATATATATATACACTCACACACACACACACACACACACACACACACACATATATATATATATATATATATATATATGTATATATATATATATATATATATATATATATATATATATATATATATATATATATTTATATATATATACATTGTATCATCCACGGACGGATATTTTGTTGTATTTCAACTCTTCAATATGAATTTCCATTATCCCATCCAGTACCACGGGGCAGTATCGAAACAGACGCTTCAGACCCAGAAGCTGGCATCTTACCTCTGCCATATGTATATGTATACACACACACACACACACACACACACACACATATATATATATATATATATATATATATATATATATATATATATATATATATATATATATATATATATATATATATATATATATGTCTTTTTTCGTATGATAGTTAGCTAAGACAACTGATTTTCTACATTAAATGTGGATAAGATAAAGAAAGCAACATATATAACGAATGGTTTGTTAAGAGAGAGGAAAAAAATTCATAAAGAAATAAAAAAGTTATTTTCTGGACTCTTTCACAAAATTCACCGTGAGCATTTTGATTTCACTTCCAGAACAATGTAACTTAGCATTTTGCTTTTGGGAAAATTCAACTGAATCAACATGCAACGTAGAATAAAGAAGCGGTAAAGGAATAGGCAGAAAACAAGCTTATAATCTGAAACGTAAATGATGTTTAATCAAATATTAACGACCCCACTGTAAATATGTCTGGAATCTTCAATTTAGTCATCTTCTAAACACATTTTTTTTCAAATGCTTACTTTTATAAGTTTCAGTTACATGATTATGGATAACTATGTTTATGTATTAACGGAAAATAAAATGTGGCCGATGGTAGAAGTTGCTATCTCCTTTTTTATGCATCAAAGTATGAAATTGATTATATATCATATTTTGTAAACGGTGATCAACACGGATTTAGTTGACCAAACATAGAGAAAATATAATAAGCCAGGGAAAAAAGAACTAATGATAGAATTATTCATATTTTGATAAGTATGTACATGCAATGTAAAACAATACCAGTATATCTATTTGCTATCCAAAAAAATAAAGAGATATAAAATGTTTACCGTTTTTCTTCCATTAACTCTGGCCATATTTCAGGCCAAATTTATAACCCCTTCTCATCATACTGTTTAATCCATTCTGAGGGGAAATAAATGCCCGAGGGGCTGTTTGCAGCTTTTAATTAAAACTGGACCAGAATATATGGAAATCCAATGCTCTGTTAAATACAGAAAACGGCGAAGGATTGAAAACCTCCCAACCAAACTGCAACAATGTTTTTTACAATCACTAAAGAAACAAGTGGTGTTGCATCATCCTGAATATTACTCTGATTCAGTTAACTAATTCCACCACATATCAAAGTGACTAACATAATGAAACCGTTGCAAATGTTTTTCAACACTCGATTTTGTTTTTTTAAGATATGTAGTGTTTTGTTTGTTTAATATCTTGATTTGATTGCTATCAACCTCAATTAGTCTGTTCTTAAAAAGTGAGAAGCAAGTAAACTACTTTTAACACATCTGATCATTTATGGTACTTCCTCGGTGAATCGAACACATATTGGCACTCCTGTTTTTCCATTTAAAAATTAAAAAGCGTGATACGCCAAAAATATTGCTCATTTTCTACCATCTTCAATTAACAAGAGTCCACGGATGTTGACATTTTTAGCGACATCAAAAGTTGACACATGACAGAAGTCGATCTTCTTTTTAATGAGGTTAGTTAAATGTTGACAGTGCTAATATTATCTACCGACAAAAACAAAATTACATTTTTGGTCAACACAATATCTATCTTCTTTATATGAGTCGTATTGCGTCTATTATATCCTCAATATTCTTATATCTAGAGTAAATTATCATTTCACCACTGATATTTACTAAGTATGGCCTACTGTGGCACATAAATAAATGTAAAAACGGCAATTAGAAGATTATGCAGCGCCAACCACTCCAATTTGAACTATCGTTCTGAAAATCAGCATTTAAATCCTGGTTATAAACATGAACCGTCTTGAACACAGATTGCTGACCCCAGTAGTTCATACGCAACCATTTAATGTATCAAACATTTGATATAGGACTATTAATCTATGTATTTACGCATAAATAGATGATGTTCGATTTACAAAGAAGTGACTTGATGTTGAAAGAATCGGTGGAAAAATAAAGATAGACGGTAAGAAAAGAATATTCTGAATCAAACATGAAATAAAAAGTAGGAGAGGAATCTCTAAGCAGAAGCGAATAGCCTTTCAGCAAGGTTACAGTGGCCAGAAGAAAACAAAATCGTATCCGTTTCTTTAAACCGCCGGAAATTACATTGTAAAGGCGTCATTGTGGCGAAAACTGTTCCGTTGGCCGATCAACGAAACCTAGGTTTCTACTTGTTCAGATTTTTTTTGTACTACTGCGGTGTATGGGCTTACTGCAACGCGTGAAGAGAATCTTCTAAGAGAATCTTGGCTCACTTCGGACCGAATTTCCTCTGACGCTAAACTCTCCTTTGTGTATAGGGAAGGGCAAAGGGCGAAAAAACAGATGTTTGGCAAAATTCGCATCTCACCCTGTCTCTTCGACAGAGCGGTCGCGACATGACGAACACTCGTTTGAGATATATTTCCTTTTCGTAATCAGTTTTTCGTTTGGTGAATATTTAAAGAAACTTCCCGCTGCCATCCCCGGTGTGTTGCAGCTTACTCTGACACTGCCATTCAAAAGCAAATGAACAGTATATTAAAAGGGAGGGAGAGTGAGAGAAAGAGAGGTAGACATAGACAGAAAGAGAGAGAAAGAGAAAGAGAGAGAAAGAGAAAGAGAGAGTAAACCGAATGGAAACGGCAAAGAATCGGTAAAAAATGTCTCAGACCATACATTAGGAACAAATGCCTGAACTGAAAAAAACGAGCAAAGGATTTTATGGTTTCTTTTCTTTTATGACCCGGCCTACCAAGCACGCTCTTCCCTTCATTGTCTGCTGTACTGTCTTCCGAAAATCTTTGTCTTTAATGTTGATTTTTCTTGGAAAATATTTGTTTTTTCAACTCTCTAATGTCTCTTAGTTTTGATTTACTTTCAATTCCGATTCAATCCTTTGATCAAACTGTAATGCTTGTTTTCCTGGAAGAAAACGTGAAACATATTTGAGAGAGTAAACTGTTGTGGCGATAAAAAAGCAAACATATGTGCATGCAAACACATTCTTGCATGGCCACAAGTGCACCCATATACCCCCCCCATATATATATATATATATATATATATATATATATATAAAATATATATTTATATGTATATATATATGTATATACATATGTATATATATATATATATGTATGTATATATATATATATATATATTTATATATATTTATATATATATATGTATGTATGTACATATATATATATATATATATATATATATATATTTTATATACATATTGTGACAGTAGTAATCCCAAATGCATAGCGAAAAGTTAATTTCAACATATTCCAAAATCGAAAGACTTTAAGCCAAAAATTGACATTAGACCAGGAAATAGAAAAGTTAGAATATTTTAGAACAAGATTAAACGATGAAAAGTCATATTCAGATCCAGTAATAAAAGGAGCAGCACGTATCTTATAAATTTTAGAAAAGTCAAAATAAACACTGTTGAATGTATTGTATATTTCTTGCAGGCATAGTATATGCATAGTTTACAACATATATATATATATATATATATATATATATATATATATATATATATATATATATATATATATATATATATATATATATATATACTTTAGAATCTTATTTTCAATTTGTTAGAATACATAATGAAAGAAATAGGGTACATATTTTATACACTGTGGATGATATTCATCCAAGATACTTGATATTTATCAAAGTGACTAGACCAATAATTATACTAAAAATATCTCCGGTGATGTCAACATTATAAATATATTTGTATATTTTGACAAAAGATAAGAGGAATTTTCAAAGACACTGAACAGGTTTTACAATTTTTGAATTTCGATAATCATTTGGATATGTTCTGGTGCATTTGATGCTTGCCAGCCATATTTCTCAGAGGGAACTTGCAGCATAACCGTATGCTCTATATAGGCTTGAGGTTCAAGGAATTGATAACTAATCTAAACAGTAGAATCCTACATCAAATTCACACATACAAAAAATAATAACACTATACCACACGGATCCAACATCATCAGATGTGACTTTCTGCAAATCCACAAACGAGAAGGATCACAAACATGTTTACTCTTAAGCCCCCACCCTAAATCAAGATCTATTAAAGGATTTTATCAACTTAGAAGCCTTAAGGATATGTAGCACCAAATACACTGATGACATGGAAAAATACATCGCACAATACCTCTTTTTAATCAACCTACCACGTTTCATAAACAGTGTAAGAAGAAAAGCCTGTAAGATTCATACAAATAATACCTAAGAAAGTGAAGAATAATAACAATGACACCATTAGATATTTATCACATTATCCACCAACTCAACCACTACAAACCTCAGATCTGACCTGGGCAAGCTGAAAATACACATTGCCATCAACATCTTAAAAACGATCGATGATTAAGTAAACACAAATCAACACAAAACCCACCATCCAAAGCTGGAGCTTTATGCAATACCATCCAAATACCACAAAAAAGATCTGCAGCGGAGATACGTCGAGAATCCTCAAGAAAATTATGAATTAACACAATAGAGCCTAGATTCAGATAAAAGTAATGGGCGTCGCGGGGCCCTGAATTTGATTAGCTCGTCTCTCCATCTAATATTCTGCTGGCTTTGGTTCCGCATGTGATCTTGGGGGATCTATGTCGTGAGTTGTATGCAATCCGTGCAAAATGGCAAGCCCACTGGCATTTGAGCTTTTTAATGGATACTATAATGTCCCTGACTCTTGTCTTTTCCCGGATGTACTGTATTGTCTTGTGGTCTCTCCATGTGTGGCCAAGCATAATTATTTCATGGTCACGTTGCATAGTTCTCAATTTGTGGATCTGTCTCTTGTTTAGGTTCCATGTTTCAGCTTTTTAGGATTAATGGGATCTTACTTTTGAAGGTTGAGTTTGCACAACCAAAAGCTTGTCATCTTAGTGTGATTCTTCGCTTGATTTCTTCCTCTTTTGAGGGTCTCGTGGAGATTCGTTGTACTAGGTAGATGTACTGATCTACTTTCTCCAGTTCTGTTTTCGATTCTGATCTCAGTGTTTTTATCTCCGATGTGGTTGTTGCAGATGATCTTTGTCTTGCTAAAGTTTTATGTGTAGGCCGACTTTCTAGCTCTCTTCGTTCAGTTTATCTCTCATTAATTGGAGGTGGTGCAGGTTCTCTGCGAAAAAGGCAACGTCGTCTGCAAATCTGAGGTTGCTCAGATACTCGTTGTCTATTCTAATCCCTTTACTCTTCCAGTCTAGTCACCTGAAAATCATCTCACAGCAGGCTGTGTAGAGTTTGGGTGGGCTGGTATTACCTTGTTTAACTCCTTTCTGGAGCTGAAAGGGGTCAGAGTCTTCATGTAGCCTGATGAAGGAGTTGCTGTGATTGTATATATATTTCAGCACATCGGCATATACTAGATCTACACCTGGTTGGATCATTGTTTCCATGACCTTAAGGATTTTTACTGAGTCAAACGCCTTTCTGAAGTCGACGAATGCTCAACGAGTGGTAGTTTATATTCTGCTGCTTGTCCTCCCAGTGCATGGTCGAGTAGCTTCTTCTAAAGCCAGTTAGCTCTCGTGGTTGGTTTTCATGATGTTTTTTGTGATTCAGTTGATGATGATTTTTGTGAAAATTTGTATACACAGTTGAGTAGGCTTATAGGCCTCTAGTTGTTGAGGTCTTCCCGGTTTCCTTTTTTTCATACACAACAACAATTTCAATTTTCGGAAATTCCATCCCATCAAAAATATAGATGACTCCTCAACATGCAGATGCATTCAAGTAGGCGTTATATCCTGATGCAATACGATGACCAAGAGTCATTGATACTTCCAGCTTGCAAACTATTTCATTGCATTGATTTTGGGGCAGAAACACATAAAAACAGCACATCACAACATTACTTACGAGGGATCAGCTAACACTCAGCAAACTCATTTAAGAGACACAATGATCAAAAGAAAAAGGAAAGTTTCACCTACAATCAACTAAAAACAAAATTGAAAACAATGCCTCCATGATATTGATAATTTATGGAGATGTAACATCTGATTTTTAATCTTTAAAATCTCTGTTCCCTATTCCAATCGTCACTTCACCAACAGTCTGCAAAATCAGCCAACGTTCACACAACCAGCATATTGCTTAAGCTAGTTCTATCCTTTCGTTTATAAGATATATTAGGAACCCTATTGGAGGAGGGGTTTACGTGTTAGGGTAATTCAATTATTTGTAGGATACGCTTGGTCCGTTCACTATTCCAATTGTCATTTCACCAACAATCCGTAGAATCAGCCAACATTCACACAACAACCATATTGCTTCAGCTGGTTCCATACTCTTGTTTATCAAATATAGAAAGAACCCTACTGGAAGACAGGTTTACATGTTAGGTTACTTCATTTATTTTTAGGTTTAGCTTGGTCCGAAAATGTTGGTGTAAATTCAAGATTTTTAAGATATTGGATTTAGATGTATTCCATTTTTGTGTCTCAATTGCATTTTTTATTCATTATTTTTTGATTATCTGTTGACAGTAAAATTGCTGAATTTTGAGTCAAATTCATTTAAATATCTTTCACTGTTATTTTTATCATGTACAATCTTGAGATATTATTTTTCCAGTTGAGAGATTTCTCGTTTGGAATTTCATGAATTTTGATTTTCTTTCCATGATTACAGTTGCTCTCTTATCGACTTTTTTTCATAATATCTTCTTATTATACAGATGACTTTTAAATTTTCTGTTATGAAGGAACATTTTTACGTGCATTTTACTTATCTGGTGAATTTAGTTTCGAAACTTTTCTGAGTAGGTGTGTAGGTCCCTATTTGCCCCTAGTCAAGGTCGAATCTAAATTTGTTCTTTACCGGGGAGTCATATTTGTTATTAGAGCGAAAAAATTTTTCTGTTAATAGTCCTTAACTTTTGATTTTTTAAAAATCTCCTCATTATTCTCTTGAATTATGTTTGAGGACTGGAAAAGAATTGAGACCAAATGTCACTTCATATATATATATATATATATATATATATATATATATATATATATATATATATATATATATATATATATGTGTGTGTGTGTGTGTGTGTGTGTGTGTGTGTGTGTGTGTGTGTGTGTGTGTGGCCAGCAAAATCCTGTTGGGCCAATCAGTTTGTGGGCAGATGCCCCCTGGCACTTTGTCAGTAGGTTAGTGGTTCTCAAAATGTATGCTGCAAATTCTTCAGCAAATACAGAAATGGGTTCCGTAGCTGTATGTTCCATTCTCTCTCACATCACATTTTTGTGAATCCATTTTCATCTCAAAATATCACATTGCTCTATTGCAATGTCTTTCAGTGGCAGTTGAAAGGAGAAAGGTGTTATAAGTTCCTATATCAGTACGTTGTTTCGTACTGTGATTCATTTATCAAATCAGTTTTATTCTTTCGTTAGTGAGCCGAATGTAAGTTCAATATAATGCTTTCCCTGTTGTCATTGGAATAAAGTTTTAGAATGCAGCAAAAATGGTGGTCAGTGCATAATATTTATTAGGTGGATATTCTACTTTTGTTTTCAGTTATCATCTTGATCCAAGTAAACTTGTAATGTACGTAGACTATTCAACTTTCGCGGGGTCAATAAAATTTTGGGGCCCCTGTGCAGATACAATGCACTGACTTGAATACAGTTCGAAGTTGTTGGTGTCTATATATGAAATTCTACGTTGAAGGTTATCGATGTTTTATGATATGTTATGATCTAGGAAAATCCTATAGTCCTTAAAGTTTTTATATACCCTTTATGCACACTAACCAAGTTTAAGTGTATTCTAAGATCGTGTTTTGATTTATATAGAATTTTGATGTTTGATTCAACATTCAGGCGTTTGCATGGGGAAAATATTTTCATGTTGTATCAGCTTTGAAAGAATACGGTATTCCTTTCTTCCAGAAAGGTTCAATTCTTGAAAAAAAAAACGACTTCAAGCTGTTTATGAGTTGGGTCAGGGACGCTGTTCAGTGTAAGTTCACTGCTAATCAAGATCCTCACTTTATGCCCACTAACTTAGCTGGATAGAAATATTAACCTTTTTGTCTATCGTTTGAAATAGACATCGAAAAATGGATATATTTTCTTAACTTTTATTTCGAAAAAAATACTTAAACTATCTATTTACGTATTTGCTGCTTAAAAGCATCGCTTCATGGATTTTTTCTGGAAGGCATAAAAATTATAACCGTTGTAACGTTTGTTGTACGGAATGAACATTTTTCAAAAATTTATTTTTGTAATGAAGTACGTAGAAAAATCTGAAAAGAGGGAAGACAAGAGATAGAAAAGGCAATAAAATAAAGGCTTTACAATAAAGAGTGTTTTGGATAAACAAAACAGAAAAATTACTGAAATGAGCGGGAGAAAAAGTAGATTTGTGAAAGATAACATATCCTAAAATTGGCAAGAGCTAGTCAGTCTCCAATTATGCCTTCGCACAGGCCCCAATGTCGAGATATTATCATAGATGACTTTGAGTATCTTGAGCAGACAATTCCAGTTTACCATATTAAACAGCACTCAAAAAGTTTGAGGAAGCTAGAGGGGGGGGGGAGTGAAAGACAATCAAGCAGGGGTTATAAAAAAATTATAATTCATAAATTTTAATTGTATCGCAATAAACCACCTTCGATTTAATTTTTTTTTTATATAGTTCCTTGAGTGTCCTAATTGTAAACAATACAAACAGACGTTTCCGTAGTTGGGTAATTGTAGTTTCCATGGATAATGTCGATGTATCCTGTAATTGTGATGTCTGAAATTGATATTAAGAAAGAAAAAAACATCTGAAAAAAACATGCACGATTAAAGAATCAAATGTCAATCATTGTATTCAACTATTTCCAAAACCTCTTATCAGCATATCCACTGAAGTTACTCATTTTTAGGAACGCTCTTATCGTTTACTACGTTTTCTTTTTGGTAGCAAAAATATACCCATTTGTCAAGCCTCGATGATGGCTCAACTCCATAGACATCTTCATGACTTTGGAATATAGATGGCTATCTATTCAACCAGGACGGTGGTTTGAAATATTTTCGCATTTTCATACTCATGCAGATTTTTCAAACTCAATGAGAAAGATTGGAAAACATTGATGTCGCAGGAATATAAAATATCAAATATAAAAAGTCAGAACTGAAATGTAATAAATATCTTGCTAGTATTTAACTTTCATGAATTCAACAATTATGAAATTTCCACAATTTGGTGAGTCAAGTTCAATAATCTAACAGGTTAAGGATAATTTCCAAGAGTTTCAAGGGACTTTAACTTGAGTGCAACCAGTATCATTCAATTCCAGACAAAACTAGGAATTTACATCAATTCCTGTCTCCAAATATAATTTGTTCACAGTACGGCCCTATAAGCTTTGCACCCTGGGCCACCTTTACATGCGCTTAATAGAGGGGCCATCCCAACCCTGAGCATGTTTATGCATAGATTTAAATACTTGAAAGAAGTAGATATATAAAAAAATGATAGGCACTTCAATGGACTTTTGACAAAAAGATGTGACTGAAAACGCCTCATGTTCGAAAAGATTTATTTTATTGTAATATCTGTTCGTTTATTTCATGAGAAAAACTATTAAAGAAACTTCTGATATGAATATTTTTTTGGTTACATTGATTAGAACTGGTAATTTTTAGCTTCGAAATATTGTTTACATTGAATACTCGGCGGAACGTACTAATTTATATGAGAACATGTTTTATTGGCACTGATTCAGATTTTGAAATTATACAAACAATATACTTTGCATTGGACTTGATTAAAGTCTTCGGTATTCATCTGTTAATCATTGTATTCATCCAAAGAAAAAAAAATTCCTTTTTGTAAGGAAGAATTTTTGAGAACAAATCATACTTCAGTTAAATCCATTTATTTGATTTTATGAAATCTCTTTCAAATATTTAGGGCAATCACTAGAAATATTTACTTTCCTATAAGAATGAGTCACAGCAAAAATTGAATTACTTAAACTAAGATTCAAAATTTTGGTTGAAAATATCAATAATATGCCAAGATTGAGGAAAGAACTGTGATATTTTCGCCTTTTTCAATAAAATATATCATGGACTTTACAGTAGTGAAAAATATTGCAAGTTTTTACCTTAATTTGTAAAATCACTTTGATATATATATATATATATATATATGTGTGTGTGTGTGTGTGAGAATGTGTGTATGTGTGTGTGTGTGTGTGTGTGTGTATGTGAATATTTGTGTCTGTATATATATATGGGATATGGGTACCGTAATATCGGCATAATTAAGTAGACGTGATATCGATTCTCTATACTTTCCCTTAAAAGTGATTTTATTAATTTTGGTAAAGGCTCTCAAGAAAAAATATATAAAAAAACACCGTATGTAGATTTTAGCTTGAGTCAATAATCATTAATTTCCCTGAAGTTTTGCTTTATAATAATGCAAGATTTGAGCGATGAAATGTAACTGTGTAGCAATAAGAGATGAATTAGAAGGATTGGCCTATATCAGTGCTAACATCAAATAATATTCCTCAATTGGAATTTTTAATAAATCATCATCATCATCATCATCATCATCATCATCATCATCATCATCATCATCATCATCATCATCATCATCATCATCATCATCATCATCATCATCATCATCATCATCATCAGTCTTCTAACGTACGTCGTTGGACATAGACCTGCCCCAGGATTCGCCACACTTCTCTTTCATAGGTGTTGCAGAGCCAGTATTTTCTGAATTTGTTTAGTTCATCTCTCCATTTTGTATTCTGTAGGCCTTGGTTTCCCAATGTGATCTCTCGGGTTCCATGTTGAGAGTAGTGATATCCATCGGTTGTCTTTCATTCTTGCAACATGGCCTGCCCATTGCCATTTCAGGTTTTCTAATAATTCCGTGATGTCTCAGACTCCTGTTTTCTTACCGATACTGTGCTGTCTTGTGATCTCTCATGTACACGTTACATGATTCTCAGGTTGCAGGTCTGTCTCTTGCTTAGGTTACATGTTTCAGCTCCATAAGTGATTATCGGAATTATGCATTGGTTGTATATTCTTCTTTTTATTGCAATCATTGAGATCGTCTGCTTTGTGAAAATTGAGCTTGCTCTGCCAAAAGATTACCAACCTAGAGTGATTCTTTGCTTGATTTCTCCCTTTTTCGAGGATTTCATGGAGATTCGTTCTGGTGGTCTATCTTGCCGAGTTTTGCATTTTCTATCTGGACTGTTATATTCTTATTCTAAATGTGATAGCTGCATGTGATTTTTGTTTTACTGAGTTCATGGGTAGGACGACATCTTTGCTTTTTTCGTTCAGTTCATCTAGCATTAGTTGGAGGTCGAGTAGATTCTCTGCGAAAAAGAACAATGTCGTCTGCAAATCTATGGTCGTTCAGATATTCACCGTTTATTTTGATTCCTCTATGTTCCAAGTCCAGGTTTTGGAAGATCATCTCGGGGCAGGCTGTAAAGAGTGTTTGTGAGCTAGTATCACCTTCTCTTACTCTTTTTTTGGTGCTGGAACGGTTCAGAGTCCTTATGTAACCAGATGAAGGAATTGCCATGATTTTATGTATGTTACAGTACTTACGTATACAGGGTCTACACCTTCTAGGGTGATGGCTTTCATGACCATGGGAATTTCTACAGAGTTGCATGCCTTCTTGTGGTATTCTTTATTCTGTTCCTTTCTCTTTCAGCTGATTTATTGAATGAGGATGGTCCATGGTCGGATAACTTCTTCAAAATCCAGCCTCACTTTGTAGTTGGCTTTCAGCTAATGTTTTCGTAATCTGGTTGATGATGACTTTTGAGAAAAAAAAATGCATGTATGGTTGGGTAAACTTATAGGTGTGTAGTTGTTGAGGTCTTTGGGGTTTCTTTTCTTTTGTAGAAGCATTATGATAGTACTGTTTCAGTTTTCCGGGACTCTACTCTATTTTAGACACAAGTTGAATAGTATTGATAGCTTTTTGTTGATGCTGTTATCAGCTTTTTTGAGTAGATCGATGGTGATACTATTGGGCCAGGGGGCTTTTCCCTTTTTTTGGTTTTTTTGATGGCTCGCTTTACTTCCCATAGTGCAACTTTGGAGAAGTCCTCGAACTGATTGTCGGCATCTTGTGACTTCTGATTGTTGTTACATTGTCCGTGTTTTAAGAGTTGTGATCCGGGTAAATTTTTGGGATGCGTTCAACAATTCTGTCTCTATCTGTTGTTATGCTCCATTTGCTTCGAGTATGCTAGTCATCTGTTTCAGTCCTGTACTGAAAGCTTTGTTTATTGCTTTAAATCCCCGACGTTTTTTGAGACTTGTCTCGATGATGGTTGCCTTATACCTTCTTTTGTCTTCCCTTAGTTTCCCCTTCATCCTTTTGTTTAGTCCGGTTTCTTTCATTTTTCCCGTGCGGTTGTTGGTGTTTAGAGGTTTCCTGATTTCATCTGAGAGATTGCTGGGTTTCTTGGTTTAAACATGTTGGCATCTTTTAATAGAGAGGTTGCTGTTTTGCTGTGGAGTTCATTGATGTTGGTGTCGTTCTCATCGGTAAAGATATCGAATCTGTTTCTCAATTTTATCTTGTAGGCTTGAGCGAATTTATGAGAGGCTGCAATCTGGTGTGGAACATTTTCCGGCGTTCTTTATTGGTATTTTTTTTTACATCCTACATCTTACCATTTTATGGTCACTTCTTACATTTACTTGGTTTAGAATCTGAATGTCCTTTATAGTGTCGCTTTTGTCCGTTAAAATGTAGTCTATTTCGTTTTTTGTTTCATGTTCGGAGTTCTTAGTTCATTTGAATAAAGCGATCATATTTAAATGTTTCAAGTTCTAAAACTCAAAAAAAAATTACCTGTTCTATGAGTAAAAGCAAACAATATTTCTTGCCTATAAATTTTTCTTTCCAAAATGTATTGGCCGAGAGAGTGTGAGTTTTGATACGCTAGCAAAAATCATGAACCCATCTTTTCACCTACCGAGATTCAAGTGAATAATATAGCTCACAAGATTCGTAGGGTTATAAAGTATATTTGCATGGGTGTGAACCGGATTGTTTGTATTAAACCATGTATTTGAGGAACCATTCATATTTTTCCTTTTGTTTGTTTGTAAGGCTATACATGTAAATGGATTAGCTTTGAAATCCGGATCTGAACTTTGTGATACGCATAATTATTTTGAACAGTTAATGTGTGCGCACACGCGTACTTTTGTGCCCATGTATTTGTATAGTGTACGTGCAATCGCGTATAACTTTTCCCTTTGTAATGCATATTTTCATTCATACATTTTAATACATGATTGTACGCACTGGACAGGGGGTAATCTCTTTGTTTCTGTGTCTATTGGTGTGTGACTATCAAATTTGTGCTTCTGTCCGTCCGATGATATTGTTCTTTATAGGCGGAAGTGTATGCTTTTATGGGCGTGTCTTTGTGAACTACAGGGCGAATTCCTGATTGAACACATTTTTTGTGTTATTTCTGAGCTTGTTTCGCTTAAAATATAACAAGATAATTCCTCAGAAGTAATGGCTGGACGTTCTTTCTCCGTCCATTTAGACGAATGATATGCATGAAATAAAACATTTCATTGTAAATGGCATTTGATAAGACTCTGGCCATTCTGCAAACACCGATAACTCTGTATATCCGTCTTTCTCCGAAATCATCAATTAGTTAAAGACTTTTCACGAACGAATGCTTCTGCTATTGATTATTTGTGTTATTTCTCTTTGAAGCTTTCTTCTTAAAGAAAGAATGAGACTTCGACCCTTTGTCTTCGGGAAATGAGCAAATATTCGGTGAAGCAGAGGAAGTGTTATCGCCGACAGACTATGGTTGACTAGTTTCGTGACCGCCATGAATAATTTTTTCTCGTGTTTTCTTCGGAATTTCTTAGCTCTGGCACAGACATATTCTTTAGAATAATGCACAGAATCGTGCACATATGAAACGTTATCTGAAACATACCTACACTTATAGAGCTCTTATAGCCACTTTTCCCGTAAAGTTGAAGCATATACAATCATAAACATTGAGGAGAGGATATATATATATATATATATATATATATATATATATATATATATATATATATATATATATATATATATATATATATATATATATATATATCGACAAGTATTAATGCTCGTTGCATGTTATATCTTCAACGACATATATATATATATATATATATATATATATATATATATATATATATATGTATATATATATATATATATATATATATACATATATATATATATATATATCTTGAGTCAAAACAGAAAAAAGAATATGTAATAAATGAAATGAAATATTATATGTTTTAAATAGTTAAGAAGACCAAAAGTAAGAGAAAAATTTTTTTCAAGATTTATTCTTGAATTTTACAGGAATACGCATAGAATATTTCATTGTTTAGGGGGATCTTTTGTTTAAGAAGTAATTTGTTCACTTTGCACAGACGATCTTATTGGCAAGTTGTCTCGTCACCAAACAGGCCCAGGTGACGTATATACTTGAAAAGAGACGGACAAAAAACTGTATCCACTAATAATTCATCGTCCACTCTAAAATATTGGCCTTTTCCAAGTACAGTTTGTCTTGCTTTCCACGAAAGCTTCACAATTAAATGGATCCTCATCTCCTCTGTGTTGTCAAATCATGTTGGCGCCAACTAGGAGTTCATTCTTATTCGTTTCAAGCTGGACGAATTTCCAATCTTGATTTTAAACAGGGTTTGATGAAACAACGATTTGCTGCAATATAAAAGAGAATGCGTCCCTTTGTAACCAAACGTATACTCTGTTGATATTATATTCCTGTTAGTAGGGATCAGATGATTTGAAGGCTTGTATAAACAAAGGCTGATGCGAAAGTCGATGTGAGGGAGGATCAATAAGCGTGACAAGCAAATATTAGCTGGATTTCAAGTTATACACTCTAAAAATTCTATCTATGCGATTAATATTCACTGCTTAATTGAATGCATTGAGAAGAGTATGACTATGTTGATAAGTGAATATTTGTTGTGTGTGTAAAATAAATTCTTTGTTCATTGTTATAGACTTACTGATCTATCTATATGCAGATTCATACGTATTTCCATACTCCAATATGAGAAATGAATTGAAATATTGGAAGTTTTGCTCAAGCTTACTGAAACGTCTCTTTTTTTTTGGTATCATTTCTCTTTGAAAAATTCCAGAAACTTGACAAGATGTGATTTTGAAAAATTCCAGAAAGTTGACGAGATGTCAGGAATAAAATTTCAATAATTTAAAGAAAATCTTCCAATATTGTCATTCATTTCTCATATAGTAAGATTAAACATAATCTATATTATTATTTCATTCAGAATCTGATTTGTACTCATAAAAGGACCATCTATGGACGTACATTTTCCTTACTATCGTATAGTCAGACAGATAATTACAACTATTGTGCACTTGATGATACATTGTTAAAGATTTGTCATGGTGTTTGGGCGGGACCAGAGCTTTTCAAATTTACTGGCAATACGAGATATTTTGACTCATACTGATCACATCCTGTTATAACATTTATAATATCATTTTCTATTTTTTGTGCGAAGAAATCCATTTCACATTTTTTGTTTGTCAAGGTCAGTTTCAAGGTGATATTGGTCAATCATCATTTTGTGTCCTGGAATGTAATCCTGGTAAATCAGTTGAAAATGTGGGAAAAAAAAAGAAAATGTCTTCTTTTTACAATGCATTTTATGAAGTTTCGAGAATAAAATAGTAAAATTCCACAAAAATACTATTTGAAAATTGAAGATGGTGAACATTTCAAAGATAGCCCCCGATTTGATCTCGCTAAATAGTGTTTGGTCAGGAACCAAATATCCATGTAAACAACATGATACACAGGTGTAAAGAGGATTTTGCCAGTTTCCTAAATTTGTATACTATTAGTTTGCAGTGCAAAAGACATTATATCCAACGTAAAGATAGATATTCCATCATACATATCAGTGTATCAGATAATCGAAGTTATCATTTTGGGGCAGTAGAATCTTGGCAACATAGTTGAATCATATCTAAAATAAACATACAGATTGAAATAAATGTTGCCATTATTCCATGAACTTCGGGGTCGAAATTTGGAAAGTCAAATGTTATACAGTGATTGTATAATTCTTCTGACAAAAACTGACGAGTTAAATTGTTGAGACGCTAGCGAAATTTTCTCTCGAGCGATACACTATCTTTCCTGTACGATCATTGGGCTTTGTTTATATATACATATGAATACATTGGAAAGGGAATTTTATCGGTGTACGCTCGAATACCTACATTCACAATTATTCTCTAACCTTTCTTGCATAGCGGATACAAAATGACAGTATACACTTTTTAAAATCTGTAATATTCTCCATTCAAGGATATATTATGTCATCTATACGAACTCAGAGTTTCTGGGCTTCAAATAACTGGGGAGGGTCAAATAGAGAATCTTTAATTTTGGGTTGCTGCCGATCATTTTAAAAACGTTATGACCTCCCTCAATACTATACTAAATTAAAAAAGTATCATCAAGTGCATTATTCAAGTGTTTTATAACAAAGCCCTTGGTCTGCTCCGAGACCGATTTGTATTTTTGTACACACACAGTTATGCACCTGGATGTAAATTTAGTAATGTTGATTTCTTCTGCATACACATGTAAAAATGTATAAAATGTGTATTCATTAAATCTATTCAACTAACTACATCAAGACATTGATTTGATTTTAAAAGTTTTTCCTGCATTTTGCTAATTGACATTTATGCACGTCGAAAGAAAATTAGCCTACTATGGAAAAAAAAACATCATTGTTCCCGTCGGTTAGAGTACTCCATAACTTGGGTTCAAACAACTTTGATTGGCAAAGACCAGCCCATTGCATTGACAATTAAAAAGCAAGAGATCTTTCCCAGAAAACATAGTGGTCACTATAGTATGAATCAAGCACAAAAAGTAAGATGAAAAAGAATAAGTTTTCTTTCTGCCTCAAGGAGTCGTTGCTACAAACAACAGATTGACACAAGAAATTAACAAAAATAAATACTAAAGGAACCATTTGAATAACAATAACAATAAATCAGCCCTTTGTTAGCTACAAATCATAATCGATGATTACAGTTTTGAATAAAACAAGAGCAATAACAGTATTATCATCCTCCTCGTTATCAAAAGTAACCACGTGATGACGATGATGATGATATTTATGATATTTCACTCAAAAGGACCAAAGAGATATCTTTGGTACGCCGGTCATAACACCACAAGGAGAGTTTGCTGAAAAATATAATTCTATCCATCATTTCAAAGTATGCTTTCTTCTCGATGATCGAATTCAGTAGTTTTTCTGCATCTCAATCTAAATATATCCATGAATGTTCTCCCAACGGGACCAACATGCAGATCTTATGAAGAAAAAATGGTTCAGGACAATCTTCGTATAGCGATTATCAGCATGCCTAACCTGTGGGTCATTATTAGTGAGTTCGATCAAGATTAGAACTCCCACAATCGTTGGTCTGGTACAGCATTTTTTTTCTATTATCGAATCACATGGGAAAAATATCTTGCAATGATCAGCAAGGTAATTTTACTGGTCGTTGATAATGGGCTATATCATGCCCAAATCTACTAGTTTTGATGATCTGATACAAACTGTGCTATTAATACATATTTACTTAATGAGAAGTACGAAGTCTTTGGTTTCTGTCCGTAGCGCTAAATCTTTACTCTCAGGGGGGGAACATTGTACAGCTAAAATGCATCCTACCTATCATTTCAAAGTATAATACATTTTTACACTTGTTGGATGGTGGTCACAGCTGGAGACTGAGTGAAAGGAAGTCTCTGAAAGTCTCGAGCCCTCTTCTCCACGATCTCACTGTCCACAGTAGTGCTGTGATTTACAATTTCACACCAGTTGCCCGGTAATTATCACTGAAGGCTAAGTGATAGTAAATCTCCTCATTTCTTCAGCCCTCCTCTCATATCCTTCTAATCTAATAATAAGAATTAGAATAAAAAGATGAACATCAAAAATTTCTAAATGCACATCAAATTCAATTATTATATTCCTCTAAACACCCAAAAGAAAGATAGCACTGAAAAAATATATCAAAAAAAAAACTCCAGACCAAACAAATAACTCTAGTGCCCCCCCCCCCTGTCAATAGCTAGACCAGCTACAAAAACAAACGATTAGATTCAAAGACAGACCAGTCCTGATGGGGAGTTCTTGCTACTCTATATTTCGGTCAAAAGTGTAACTCTCCAACAAGGTAAAAAGAAAAAATAAGATTTTTTCAACTGTTATGCAAAACCCCTTAAAGGTACCTGTGAAAAAAAGAGATCAGAAATCAAAAGCAGTTAGGTAAAGACTAATTTTTTTCGTACCTATTTCCCTCATTTGTCCACTCATCAAGCTCCCAAATGTGTTGCTTTATTGTTAGAATGTTTACTCTTCCATCCACTCATGTTTAACCTCTTTTAACTCCTATCAAAAATGTTTACAAGAGTAGGGCTCTGAAATTTCTGAATGCGCACCAAATCAAATTTTAACATTCCACTAAAGACCCAAAAGTTATGACTAGTAGTCAGTTATGACATTCACTAAATAATTCTAAATAAATTTTTCCTTCTCCAACATTGATTTATGAATAGCCAATAACGCTTGTATCGGTTCCCTGCGATTCAGTTATCTGTTTCTATCAGATTTTCAGTGCTGATTTTAGCAGGAAAATTGCATGATTCGATGTTTCCTCCAACTACTTGGACGAAAGTGTAAGTGATTTAATATTAGTAGAAATAAGATAGTAAAGCACAATCTTTGACTTTATGGACCTAATTTAGATGCAGTAGGTGCTAACTATGACTGTAAGTAATAATCACAAAAAGCACTTATCTTGCTATATCACTATCAATATCTAATAATTAGAGAAGATTACATATGTGTATCATGCATGCTACACGTATTGTGTCTAAATACATAAACTTTTCGGTAAAAAATCTAATTACCAAGTTGAATAAGCAATTGAGTACATTCCAAAAGTGATGAAGCAAAATTTCTGAGGGAACTGCTCCATACCACTGCAAAATACATTTCTAGATTCGGTCAGAACTAACGCAAATAGTAAGCACAAGGATATTTATCGATATGCACATTGAAAGCGTCGTTCATAGATGACTTTAGTTGCGAGAGCTAGAAGCGAGATATTAGCACACCAGGCAGAACAAAACTTGAAAAAGAACCTGGTTATCAGATCTGGAGTTGATGGATATAATCAGTGAAATTAGACGTGAGTAAATACAATCACAGAATTGCAAGACGTTAAATCCAATCATCAAGAACATAAAATAAGAAAACAGAAGCAATTGCGAAGAACCTAAGGGGGGGGACTCATCATGCAGTTGGATAAAACTTATTGAAGGAGAAAATAATCAAACCTGATTACTAAAAGCAGTAATTAACAGAAAAAAATCAACACAACTCGTGATAAACAAAGATTTAAAAACTGTAAAGTCTGGAACAAAGGTTGACCAGACTTTCAAATCTGTATAGGTATGTACAAAAAACATGTACGTCATCAGTGAAGGAATTGTAAAACTAATAATGCATGAATGAAGCAAATTCATCCAAAGGTATAAAAAAATTGACACGGACATCCAAGGGAGATGGCTTCCTGACAATGGAAGAAATGGCAAGGATGATAAAGTACAAATCAGAGGCCATTCCCCAGAAAAGCAACAGTGATATTACTTAAGCTTTCAATTTTCAAGCAGATTCCTCCTTCCAAGTTTTCCTCGCCGATAATGTCAAAAAGGCAAGAAATCAGCCGGACAGTGAATGTTACCATTCAAGAAAAATTTTAGAGCAAAACTGAGAACGGAGTATCACAAATTTGCCATAAAATCAAGACAATATCTGAAAATAAAGGACACAATCCTATCGACCATTACAAGGGCGATAGGGAGAAATAGTTCTGAAAACCTTTGCAAATGTATAAGTTTACAAACATTTCGAACTCGAGAAGTAATTGAAATTATACAGGTAATTTGATTTACGCAACGATACGTAATTTGGATTATACATGCTGTTATAAAATTCCCTGAAAAAGTCATTAAGATATTGCTGTTTGAATTCATGTGATGATAACTAATTGAAAAGAAGAGGATATTTTTCCTTTCAGGAACAGCGAAATTCGACAAGACTTGGGGTATATGTTATTTTATGATAACGTTGTTCATTTTGGCACGATGAGAAGAAAACCAAGAAGAAATTTCTCAAATGATCACACTATTCATGTGCTGATTTCCTACTCACGCTTTGAGTAGTTTAAAAGAAATATTGCACGCGTGTTCAAAACTATATGGTAGCTCAATCCAATGAATACTTATTTGCTCATAGGAATATATATTTGTCGAATACGTAAACTGTTTTCAGACTTTCCTTTCCCGCAGCTGGTTCGTTGTGAGTTTCTTTTCTTGAGTATTACGGAAAACGTGTTTTAGCAATCATCACAATGCAGGGCAATGCAATTAAGTATTAACACTTGAAATCAATGTGTTCAAATACCTTTTTCCTTTGTTACTTTTGTTTATATCCTGTTCTGTGATGTATTTTTGGGAATATGTATTTTAGTGATGTTTCTTAGTAATCGTTAACATTATATGAAAATACATCTTTTTTGTAAATTCAAAGTAAATTTGAGCATCTGAAGTATATCAATAGAAAATTTTGTGAGCTTCCAAACACTTCTTCCCCCTTATTGTATGTATGTGTTAATTATTGGATAAAGTGTCATATATATATATATATAAATATATATATATATATATATATATATATATATATATATATATATATATATATATATATATATATATATATATGTATTAACTGATGCATATGTGAATAGATTGATATTTTTGAATCGATATTCGTAATACTGCGAATATAGCATGTGGTTTATTTCGTGAAAGCTTCAATAAGAAGGACATCATAAGATTCATTGATGTAACGCCACTGAATGCATGAGAAAATTTTTGCCAGTTCCCAAATGGAATTTTCAAAATCCCTTTTCATCTTTCATAGTATTTCCTCAAAGACGTTGCCCATTTTCTTCGAAGGCTTCAGGTGATTATTTTTGTGTGCTTTGTTGGTTAAAAATAGCAACATACATATGTCTGAAATAATGTGATGCTTATATCGAATCCTTCCTTTTTCTTCCAGGAAATTGCAACCGTTGTTACCATTCGCTATGGGTGTCTGTCATCCTCATCATTCTTGTTGTCTTTGTTATTCCATTTGTTGATTCTTTTTCCTCTGTCAGGGCATATCTGTTACTCGCTTTGAAGACGGACGCCTTAAAAAGTGATAAAAATCCTCAATTATCCTGCTTATTCTACATTTGTTGTAGTAAGTAGGGTAAGGTTATTTCTCACTATGTTTCAATAAATTTTGTACGTAGGCTTGTGAAGAGATTTTATCTAGATAATAGTGAATTATGCCCAATCCCATTCGTTTACAATTCTGTAATCAAAACAGGTATCCCTGAGTCATGAGTCCTAATAAAAAAACTATTCCAACTGTTTTCCGTTTGAGACCATTATACTTATTGATATTTAGTATATTCACCCTCCAGTTGTTGAGATTATCTTCGCATTCTCTTATCCTTTGCAATTTTCGTTGCCGGTCCCTGATTTTATTCTAAATGCCATGCATGCAGGGATTAATTTCACATGCAAAGACCCCCCTATAAATTACTGTCTCTTCTCATCTCTTATTGAACAACCTAACTTTCTTTTTGGGTCTCCCCTTTCTTACGCTCTCAATAAAGCAGCTGAATTTGTTTCCCCCCCCCACTCTTTCTCTTCTGATCCACGTGCAGACTACAAGACTTTTCCCTCCCCACTCTTTGTACCCCCTGTAAGGACTACCAACTTTCTTTCCGGCAATCTTTTTAGCTATTTATTAGATTGGGTAGTGTCAGTTGTTATCGAATTTATTTGCTACTATTAACTTTCATCTCAATTTGTGCCACTTTTCATCGCAACTGCAGGCTAGTCTCGTTTTGGCAGTGAATGAATAAATTAACAGCATGAATTGCAATAAAGGATATTCCCCTTAGTGAAAATCGAACATGACCCACTATGCCGGAGGATAGCTCCGTTAACAACTGATCGCTCTTGCCTCTGACCTACAGGATTCAGTTGGGAGCACAAGTATAAATCAAATACTTCAACTCATACCCCCAACCCTGCGCATTCGGTTTCCTAATAACTGGTATCACAGTATCGATAATCAAATGAATCTATTTTATTGGATAAGATATTGTGAATCATTATCATTTTTTTCATTTGTGTTAGCTTTCATCTTAATATTTGCTGCTTTTTATCGCAACTTTACCGAGTCCTGTTTCCCTCTGGCTTGGAGTAAATTGTCATCATCATACATATGAACAAGGAAAAAATTTCGTGTGAGAATCGAACTCACGATCATCTATGCAGGTGGATGGCTACCCTTGCCACTGTTAGCTGATGTCAGTAGATTGTGTGAGTTCAAATAAAACACTCAAAGGCATCCCCCGTCCTGATATCTTCTATGTCGTGTTTCTTATCAAAAGTTTGCTCAGTACCGGTTATCCAATTTATGTATGTATTCATTTATTTAACTGAGCGAATACATGATAAATGCAATTCAGAATAAATACAAGTTCGATGGGAGAATCGAACCAACGGCTCTTGAATCTAGTAAATAGTTTGATTAACGCCCAATTAATCTTGCAACAGAAATACTGGCATCATCATCATCATCACCACCACCACCACCACCACCACCACCACCATCATCATCATCATCATCATCACCACCATCATCATCATCATCATCATCAACATCATCATCAGTTTTTCAACGTCCACGATTAGACATAGACTTTCCCCAGGGTCAGCCACATTTCTCCATCATGGGCGTCGCAGAGCCAATATTTTCTGAGAATACAGGGACCAGTGGTAACCAAATGAATACCTAACCTCTTCTCCTATCTTGATCTCTTCTGCACCATATTTTGTATTCACTTGAATACCAGAACAGGTAATCCAGTAAGTTCATTTTGTTAATTAGAGTATCGGAAATCATACCCAATTTTCTACTATTATTTACCTTGATATCAATCCGTGTTACTTTTTTATCGCAGCCTAGTCAAGTTTATCTTCTGTCGAGAATGAATAAATAATCATTGGAAATAAGAAAACCATATCAAAATCCAAGTCACAACAATGTATGTAGAAGGAGGTTGATTAACGATCACCCGCCATTGCATCTAAGCTACATATATCAGTAGCGAGTAGGTGTCTAAATTAAACACTTAAACTCATTAACTATTCTGATCTTCTCTGCGTCATGTCTCTTATTATCTTACAGATCAGTATCGATTATCCAATCTATCTATTAATTGACAACGTATTGCAAATCATTACCATTCTTTGTCTACTATTTGCCTTCATTGCTATTTGTGTTGCCTTTTAATACATCAGAAATCATTCCAATTTCTCTTCGGCTGTGAGTGAATAAATAATCATCGTACATCAGAATGAGTTCCAGGTAAGAATGCTAGAGGGTTGCACGGCTAACACTGACTGATTGTGCCACTTATATACAGGAATCCGTAACAAGTACGAGACAAAATCAAAAACTTAATATCGCCCCTGATCTAGAATACCCCTTATGCCATGTTTTATATAAACTGATAGTTCAGTAACAGTGAACCAGTATGTCTATTTCATTTATTTGATGATTGCAGTAGAAAAATAATTCCTGCTTCGGAATTGAACTCAAGACCTTCTCTACCGGAAAAAGAACAGCCACCCTCACCACTGGACTACACGTGCCGATTCAAATCGGAATCTTAAACTCTGTCCCAATCCTGATCTTATCAGTTATTTATTTCTTATCTACTGGTGTTTTAGTATTACTAATCTTTTGCAGCTATCTACCGTTATCTCAATTTTTGATGTTGTTTAGCGCAGGTAGATTCAGGCCATTTTTTCGGCAGTGAGTAAATGAATTATCATAGTGCAAAGAATAATTTTTGGGTGAAAATTGGACTCATGACACTGCTTGAGGGTGGCTTGGTTAATGCCAGTCTTTTTATTTCCAATGACCAATAGTGATCGATGGCAAACGCAAGACAAGATAAAACACTTGAACTCAAGCCATATCCACATGTCTTTTGCACCAAGTTTGTTATCAATTTATAGTTGTTTCTCAGTAATCGAATTAATTTATTTCAATTGATGACTTATTGTTAATGTCCATTACTAATCTATTGCTACTATCTACCTAAATATCACCTTTTGTAGCTTTTTATCACACGTAAACACAGTTTGGTCCCCTTTCACAGTGAAGGAATTAATTATCATCCCAGATTAGAATAAAGATATGCTAAAGGGTACTTAGATTACCAGGTGAATGCTTTAACCACTGGTCTACTGGTAGTCTAAATCAAGCTTCCCCCTATCCTCATCCCTTTGGCGTTATGTTTCTTATGAATTGTTAGTTCAGTATCATCAATACAATTTATTCATTCATTTAATTAGAAGATGCATTGTCAATCAACATTGATAAATATTTGCTAGTATTTATCCCAATCCCAATTTTTGTTCCTTTCCATAGCAATTTGATTGTGAATGAAGAAATTAACATCTCAGATCGGAATGAAAGATAAATCCCAGCTGCAATCGAACTTAAATTATCCAAATAAGGAAAAAAAACTACAGGATTGGAGATGAACAGATCCAAAAAAAGAAAAAATCGTGAGAACAACGAGCCATGTTCTTAAAGATGTTGATGCATCAAACAACGTGGGGCAGGAAATGAAGTTAGAGAAAGGACTACAGTAATGAATGTTATAAAAATATACAATTGAGATTGGCTAGGCATTTGGCAGAGAGAGATCACAAATGTAGTGAAAGATTGATCGATTTGTGCGCATTGGACAGTAAAAGCAGTAGGATAAAACCGGATGTAAAATGGAAAGATGTGATAAAAGGTTTACAGGTTGGACATGGCAATGGGTAATAGTGGAAGGAATTACGAAAGGCTTTTGTCTAGCAGTGCAAGTGAAGTTATATTACTTGATGATAATGATGATGAAAACTGAAAACAAAATTGCCACGGCAATTGCATTACAGTGACGATAATGAATAACATTCAAAAAACTTTTGATGCTGCAAATTGAAATAATAATTTCTAAAGATCCACGATGGAAACAATTGAAACAAATCTCTCGGAAAGAAGAGATACTGCACTTTGATCTAAAAGTCGCAAAAGGTGCATTCTGATCGAGATTTCACTGTTCTGATGAACATAATAATCCTCATCTTTTTGAATGAAATACATCTTATGATTGGTCAATCCACCATAATAAATTAACCTATAAAAATCTGTGAGACGTACGCTTGAATTGTCACAAGATAATCAACATAGTTGGTTATCAAGTATCCCCGCTTTTGTTATCAGAAGAAGAGAGGAAGGAAAGATACGAACCAAAGCTGACTGAAGCAATGTAACTCGTATAACTAATCCTAACAAACCGGTAAACAACAATCTTATGTAGAAAACAGATTTAATCAAAATTAAACTTGCCTCAGTACTTTCTCCACTTGGCTCTATTTACCAGAAGGTTGGCGACTGAACAAATGAAAATTCATTTTAAGAATGTAACTGTTATTAACTTGGAGAACAGAGGCCTTGAGGCTAGATGAAATTCTTATTTATCCTCCTCATTTTACGTTTGTACTGATAACATCTTTAGGTAAGCTTTTTTTTTTACCAGCCCCTCGACGAGGGAAAATATGAGATAAAATGAGTTTAATGCGTGGGACAACACACTTGCATGTGTATTTACTTGTCAATTGCCTTTATCCTATTAAGTTTATTCAGGCACTGCAGCGTACCCATACATTACCAGTTAGTTCAACGAGAAAATACTGCATGGGGTACAGATCTGTAGGGACGAGGCATGCATTTATCATATTGGTTCCTGGCTGAGAGGTCTGAAAGATCCAGGGGCACCACAGATTTGTACTGTTATTTAAGGCATGTATTCAACTATTCCTGCACACTGTCCAATCTAAAATTGGCTTGTTTCTAACATGTTTTGGGAATAAATAGTGACACAATATAAATATGCTACAGAAGCACGCGTGTATTTCTGTCACTTGGGCTTCTTCAGGCAAATAGGTAGATTTTTTTCCCAGGTCCCTATTCAAAAACGTTATTATATCTATGCATATTTGTTTGGAAGAATTGTATTTGAATGGAAAAATCATAAACAAAAAGAAATATGAAAATAATAGGGAGGGGCTTTCAAACGATGAAGACCAGCCAAAAAATACGAACCCCTCAATAACGTTTCAGAATAGGGATCCGAAAAAATACGATCATTTGCCTAAGGATCCTGAAACAGGAAAATGCGTATGTGTGTAGCACATCTATTATTATTCTGTTATATATATATATATATATATATATATATATATATATATATATATATATATATATATATATATATTCTGATCCTATTTACACTGTTTCGAGTCTTTCAATTGAAACCCATATTCATGCAAATTATATATCGACTTGGAATGTCCACACATCAACGTTGACCTGTTTGAACATAATGGTCTCTCTCCATACTTTTAAAATATACAAAAGATTACGTCCAGTCATGAATCTGATATCTGTAAATCTTACGTCAAAACGTTATTAACTTAAACCATTTGTCATGTTTAGCGATATATAACTTTAAACTCATATCATCCTCAAAACATTCTTAAATTAAGAGTAAGGTTTTTCCCCTCAAGAATTAATTGCATTCATGATGCTTTGTAGGATAGTTATTGTTTGAGACTTAAAGTACATTTTGTGGTTTGCACAATCATTTTTTGTCAATCAAAAAAAGCACTTACTCTGATTCAGACCCAAGCACGTTGACATTGACCATTAGTGACTATTTGATTTTCAACTCGAATCTATATTAAGACTAAATGATAGAAATATAGAGAGAAATACTTACTTCAAATTCAAGATCATACATAAAAGAATTACTGTGAAGCAGTGAGTTTAAAAACTGTTTATATCATTACAGAAAAATCAATGAAGGTTTTTAGTTTGACATAATGGCCAATTTGAAAGATATTTCTCTCATAAAATTATTAGCATAATACACAAAGCAAAACTAACACAAATAGAACTAAAAAGAAAACCAGTACAAAAAAAACAGTTTACAAAAATCCTAATGCTTACACAGGGTAATAGAAGTGAAAAAAGCCATTGGTCCCAAAGAGGTGGCCAAATCAAATACAGTTAGGGGTTAGGGTTAGGCCTCCCCCATAGTGTCCAGGGAGATTCCCCCAAGCATCTCAGGACCAAACTCTTTTCATTGTAGCAGTTTAAGATGATGATATATATTTAAAAAAGAACTGCTCGTTACAGCCCTGATAACAGTAAATACGGAACAAGTGTGAATAACTAAGTAATTTTTAGTTTTATGCAAAGGTCTATGGTGACTCCAAGCTAAATTTAGTGCTGGACTTGATAGACGTAGATTTGATTTTTACACACACACACACACACACACACACACACACACACACACACACACACACACACACACACACACACACACATACACACAAACGTATATGATAATCATAATGATAATAGAAAAATTATAAATATAATAATAATAACAATAATAATGATGATAATAATAATAATAATAATAATAATAATAATAATAATAATATATATATATATATATATATATATATATATATATATATATATATATATATACAAACACATACACATATATACGTTCAATTTTTGGCACTTGACTTTATTGACCAATGCTTCATAGATAGAAGAAATGGATTATATCGTTTTGTGTGAACAATTTGCAACATGATCATCAATGAAAGAGATCTGTATTTTGATTTTACGGTGTTCATACTCAAATGTTGTTATTCATTATCAATGCCTCGATTTTCAGAGAGTGAAAGTGATATTGGCAGACATTCCAAATCAGGTGCAAAAAAGAAACTGCACTATTTTTCATAATGGTAATTTTCGACTGTTGTGCATTCGTCAGAGAACAAATTTCATCTAATATGGGGATGATGTGTATTGCTGGAAAGGTGAGTAGAGCTAACAAAAAAAAAAAAAGAAAAATGTCCAAGCGTTTTTCTGAGCTGTTCACAATCATAAGTCATAACCTCCCCTTTTTAAAAAAATGGAATTCCTGTGTAGAATGATATATATGACATGATCGTGGTATTTATTGATGGATAAGGAGCAGAATTTTATATATTCTTCTGTTTCCATTACCAAGAGAATATATTGAGTTGTATGGAGCGACAGCTTCAGTGTCGTGGATTAGGAATGCAAACTCTTCCTAAAGCAATTGAAAGTGTATTACTAATCGTAAGGGGATAAATTTGCGGTCACCCATCATTTTTTTATAATTGTAAAATGTGTGAAATCAACAAAACAAGTTTGTTTTTTTTCAAATATATATTTACAGAACCAATCAGTGTAGCCATGTGTGGTTTGAAATGGAGCAAAAGGGAAACGACCGTAGTCATTCCCTAAACGAAAAGTTATTGAAATTAATTTTAGAATCAACTTCATTATAACACCTTCAATCGCATATATAAATAAATGAAATACATCTGGTTATCAAGAGTATAGTAATGGGAGTAAAAGTTTGATTTGTCTTTCTTCGGAATCTACATGGAGTTTTGCTGACATGTATTCACATATATACTTGTATTTACTTCAGATTCATAACTCATTTAATCTTTCAAGGTATGTATGTATAACTTATCAGTTTGAGTTAAAGGGAACTAATGCATTTTGATGTGCAACTTTTGTTGTTTTCCGCGTATTTTGATTTTTGTGTATGAGGGGCCCCGGCCGTAAGGTCTAAATCTGGCCATTGCTGTATCAGTGTTATAAAAATAAGTTTCTTAACCTGTAATGGATTTATATGTCACTGCATTATAATCATGATAATTCAATTTTTTTCATGGCTTTAGTTTCACAATTTAGGTGTATGTAAGATCAGTACCATAAGAATATGTTTTCATTGCTTTTGTTCAGGTTTTGTTTGAAAAAACAAAAACAAAAACAAAAACAAACTTGCGTCTTGGAATAGACCCAAGATGAAACGTGCAATAAAACTAGGTTTTATATACAACCCATGAGACAATCTCTAAATACACAGGTTAAGCATCCATATTTTTCCAGAATCCATCCTCAAAGCCAGAATGATGTTGCAAAAAAGCATGAATATCTATTCATGTTGCGAAAATCCTCGGTAGCAATTGTAAGAAATATTTTCCACTTTAGATCAGCCATAAAAGCTCTACATTTAGATCTGAAATAGATAATAACGTAACCCTGTTTATTTCCATAGATTGTTGCTGCCGGGTGTAAGAAGTTTAGGATAAAATCATTCTTGCTTTAGAATGTAACAGGATACCTAAATATTTCCGATTCAGTCTTATATCAACAGTTATCTTGAAATCGGGTTAACACATGATGGTTTGAATAAAGAATGAATACAGTAAGAGCCAAAAGAATCCAATGCTTTTCAAACAGTTAATCTCAACATCTTCATACCTATACCTGGCTTTTTTTTACTCCAATTTTCTATGTTCATTTTTGTTTCAATTTTATTTTTTTTTGCGTAGGTTTATCTTTGTTTCAACTCAATCATAAAATTGTGGGTGTTGAAATAAATTCTCAAAATGTTTTTCATACTTTTTTCACCCCCCCCTGTCTCTCTTTCTTTGCTCCTGTCTCGTTAGGATGGATTTACAAAAAAGGATACTCTTTGTTCCATGAGAAATGAGTCATTTTGAGGCCATGGTTAAGATCAACCTTAAAAAAAAATTCCAGTTTATTTCCCTGATTAATGGGAATTTGTTACAACTTAAATAAGATGCTATACCGCATCGAACAATGACTTTTAGATGTTCAAGGCGGACGGATGTCCTCAGATATTAGCCAACAGATAGGAAAAATGTCAACTGCAACGAATGTATAAACGGTTATTGTAGTTCAGAAACTGGTGGGAAAGTACTATAAACTATCATCGATTCGATTGCTACTGACGTTGGTACTTCACATGATTCATCATTTTCAATTTTGTACAAACAACTTGACCCCTGCAATCTTTGTCTCAGTTGGCGCAAAAATTGGGCGAAAATCAGAAAATTTTGGATATAATAATACAATTAAGGGAGCAAATACCCATCGAAGCTTTGGAAGGGATAAGCTTGGCAATCCATATTGAAGGCAGAGAGTTTATGCCATGAAAAAAGAGATAATCAAGATAAGTTTCCTCAATTGACACAGGGCAATCTTACGGATTGGTTATGATGAGGTTTCATTTGATTGAAAACTGCAGCGGCAAATATATGTAAGATACGTCAAAGATATTTTCACCAAGGCGATGGAGCTGCTAATTCCTCGATGGTTGTAAGGGCCGTTCTACAGAAATCCGTCAGAAACCTCGCCCATATACCTTACAGCCCTATACCCCCCCCCCTCTGACTTCTTTTTGTTCACAAGAATCAAATAACATTTTCACTGAACCCGATTGCAGTTCTTCAATTTTGCCATGATGCCATTCTAAGATGACTTAACTAATTTTGCAAGTTTATCCTTAGGTGGGAAAACAGATCTGAGGAATGAATGAATAATTTAAAATCTGTGTTTCTTGTAGTATTTTTTTCGTTCTGAAGTTAAAAGCTGTCTTGTTGTTCTGTATATACCAGATTTATCATAGCTAAACGAGTTGAAATGAGATTTGGAATAATGTTTTATGGAAAAATAAATCAAGTTTCGAGGTATTACATATCAAATCACACAACTTTTGGAACTTACCCCTGGTCAACCCCTCAGATTCTTCCAGAAGAATCATATGTGTATCAGTCGGACTTATGGAAAATTCAAACCGTTAGGGCTTTATCTCTTACAGTTTGAAAAAAATCTTAGGAAATTTAATCCATTTCATGCATTTTCCCAAGAGAGCCTCTCTATTTGAACATTGAGATCTATAGCTTCTTAAATATGAAATATAAATCTTTGGAATGTAATGACCAGGGCCAACCTTTTCTGTTGAGTGCAACCTATATACTTTTCCTACTATAAAGCTTTGAAATTTGGGGGGGGGGGGGTTAAAATCCTAAGCATAATGGGGCGATGTTTTGGATATTTCCGCTGAAACATTTCTTATTTTGTTTTTACAAACCAAATAAATCAAAATTTACCTGATTTTCTTTAAAACATTCTTCATTTTATTCAGAAAGAGAGAAGGGAGGAAAATGTAGTTGGGTAGTCGAAAAAAACATGAGATGAGAAGATGAAAGAGATTTGGTAGTTTACTTGGGACTATGAAGATAGATATAATATATAAATGTGTGGCACAAGGTCAGTAAATTGACAGCGATAATGACAAAATAAAACATTGGTTCTTTTTATAATCAAACCCTTAAATCTTAATATGGAAGCAGGTTACATCACTCTACAGATCAGGCATTTTTCTTCCTGCTGAGTCCTTATCATGTTTCTCAGCGACTAGATCTTAACACAACGAACTTTCCAGACGATTGGACTAATGGTGTAGGTGCAAGTATAAATGTGAACATCAAGAAACCACATCACCGACATTTGGGGACATGGTGACCAGTACCAGAAAGGGAGGATTTTGGCGATGAGTTCTCCTCTATTGTTCTCATGGTAATCCAACCCAGACGAAATGTCGTACACTGCTCTCCTACATGGTTGAAATGATGCCGTTTGACATATGATCGAAAGTCTTGTTCGATTAATCGATCCTTATTTATTTTGATGCAACAACGTGTGTGCGTGTGTCCAATTCTAGTTCAATAGACGATGGAAAGTTTTTTCAACAGCAGCTTTGCGTTTGTAGAGGCAGATGACGACGCATCAAAACTGGGAAAAAAGAGGAGACACTTTGAAAAAAAAGAAAAAAACTGAAAAACTTGACTTAAAAACTATTTATAAAATGAAATGAAAACAACAAGAAAAGAAATCTAAAACGAAAACGATTCTTTTAATTACAAGAAAACTGGAAAAAACTGAAAAAATGCATTTGAAATGAAAACTGCCTTGACCAAAGAGAAAAAAAATCTAATTACGATTGTATCACACTTTCTTGTAACTGAATTCTGTGAACTTTTTGTCAAAACTATATTTTTGTCAATTTGCAATGAACGTACATCGTACTCCTAAAGTTCAGAGTACCTTTTCTGTGGTTGTTTTATATCATCGTATTGATTTTCAGCATAATCCTGTTATTTTGGCTTGAGATTTTAGCTAGAAGTGCTAAGACCGTAAATAACGGTTTAAAATGATTGCTAATTTTGAATTTCTGTTAACCAAAGTGGAAAGAAGGTGTGGAATGCGCAATTCGCTTTGGGGACTACCATTTTATATACGTACATATACATGTGCACGTACTCATGAATACACAAACACACATACACATGTCTATATTTGACTTATGATATTTTATTACACACGATATCCATCGTATGTGGCTAAGTCCATGAACATCGATGCGTATAAACACTTTTTTATACATATAGCATTGTATTTTTCTTCACATTAGATCACGTTGTTTGATACGTTGGAATATCCGTAAAATATTTCGATTCCCCGGAGTGATGTGTTGAATAGAATGACCTTATTGTTGAGAAAAGTCCAAAGACTTCCTGTGGTGCTAAACAACAGACTTAAAAAAGCATGGATGAATTCGAGGTTATCAGTCTATGACACTTGGCGCATTGTCAAGAAAACCTGTCAGAAACGATTTAATTGGAATTAATGTTTTTCACTATTTTCCGTTATTTCAATATTTGAAAATTTTATTTTTCCTCCGCCGGTTCTGACATTTGAATCTTTTGTCTTTTCGCGACGTTTTCCTTAAGCTCTGTCTACTTCATTATCTCTCTCTATGCCTCCTCTTTTCCTTTCTTTATATCTCTTTCCCTCTTGCTCTTTATCTCTATGCAGTGTTTCTTTTAATTCTTAATCTAAAATTGACAAGTCAATTCTATTTCAGTCTCAGTCATCTTTTATCAACATTCTCTCTTTTACTCCGCCTCTAGCAGGCGTCTTCTGTTTGTGTCAGATATCCCTCTCACTGAATATCTCAAATAACAACTCCCGATGCTATTTCCTGTCATGTGTATATAACTGACTTGACCTGTGGAAATTTCATGGGTGTTGACAACTAATATCTTTATTACAAGTAAGGTATTATCTTTACCATCACATATATATTTTTGTAATCGGAATGAAATATTCATCAAGCGATTTGTTGCGTATTGAATGTATCTATATCATCTCTAATAACATATGATTGCGAAAGAAACCAATATGTCCTGTTGTTGCTGTGGTTGCTGTGATTATACTTTTCATGCAATGTGCATACCGGTTCTTCAGTCTGTAAGCGTACTGTCAAGCCTCATCAAAAAGCCTCAGCTAGAGAGTGCTTTTCTATAAGAGTGAGCAGTTCAAAGAAGGGCAAATTTCTCGGAAAACCCACATTTCTGTCTTGATGTCCAATTGTTCGATTTTGTATGATAACTTCTGGGGGGATCGAGCGCAATGTTCTGGTTACAACTGGAACGACTTTCACTGTTTTTGAGTCACTAGAAAGATTGCAAACGAGAGCTAAGAGCATAAATTTCGGGTTGCGCAGCTGTTATTAGCTGACTGCAGACGACTCAAAGGATACAATTTGTCTTTTAAAAATACATGGAAACAAATGTTGGAGGTAATTTTGTTGTTGCTGTTTTTGTAAATCTGCGTTATTAAATTTTGTCTTTTTAGAAAAATAGGCAAAATGGCGAAGTTTGATCGTAAGATGTTTTTGTTTCCTCAATCTCCCAAGTGAGAAATGTCTGACTGGCGTTAATATCAGCATTCGAAATACAAAATGATCCCTACCCTTTCACCTTGCCCTGCTGGCGGGAATGTAACTAACCTTTTAAGGATTTCACATAATTTACTAATATTTTCTTTGTTCGCTTAGTTTAGCTCAGTTTGGCCCAGTACAACCCGAGGGGAAGATACTGGAACTCATGGTTGTCCCCAGTAAAAATGAAATTTATGCTTAAAAAAAACATCAACAAAAAAAAAAAGAAAAGAAAAAACATCATTTTCTCGACCTTGGCGAAACATCAACGATTAGCAACTGGCTGTAAGTACACAATATCTATCAAGCGGACTTGACATTCATTAAAAAAAACCAATAAAAACTCCCGATCACTTTTCTAGTATTCAAATTTGGTTTCAATTTCTTCATCAAACATGTATCTCCATGTATGATTTAATCTTTTTAATCTTCCTTCTTCTTAGTTGATATTCTCATCTCATTTCCACTAAATTTCTATAATTCCAGTCTTTTTTACCATTCTATCAGTTTTAATATTCTTGAACTTTCAAATCTTTGTCATTCTTCCAACGTATTTCCCTGGCATTTTATATCTCCACCTCTATCTCCTACATCAAGTCCCTTATGCACACCTCCCAATCAATTCTTACCGCTGTGATATTCCCTCAACTACACACCTTCTCATTTTTATCCACAAATTAGTTTCTGTTTCGTGAGTTGTCACAATTTCAATGGTTCCGCTTAACGCTTCCATTTCGGCGATAATGGTTCACAAACACACCATCTGCAATGGAGAAAAAAAAAGAACGCGCATCATCAATTAAAAACGCAGCAAGATTTTTTATAAAGATGGCAATGGAAAGAAAGGATGAAAACTAGCGAGCCAAAAATATGCCCGTCTCAGGTTCTTATCCGTAACGTTGATATTTCAGGTTAGGCAGACTTTCCTGTCAATACCAACTATTCAGTGGTGATAACTCTTTAGAAGTAATTAATTGATAATTCAAGCTTGATAGACACTATGGTATGGTCATCAGGAAACTGATCTACATTAAAAATCGGCTATATCTGCGTTTGATTGATACTTTATTCTGGTTCTTAAAATAGTTCCACAGATTGAGAGGACGTGATTTTCAATCCCCGAGCAATAACCCAATGATGTGTTTTTTTATTAAATTTAGATTATTAGGTTCTTAACCGTTGAGTAGTAATTAACAAGTCTCAGATTATTATCATCATTATAATTTCGATATCAAAATACGTACGTACACTTATGTAGCAGGACTTGGATTCTAACAATACAATATTAATTTGCAGACTAATCTCTAAAAACCATTATTACTGTATTGATTTTGATAATCACAAGACCCCCTGAAATTTGGGGCATGTGCTAGACTAAGCTAACCTCTGCCAGTATCTATAAGAGTAATTGCCACGACGTAATCTTGAACAAGCTAACCTTGCAAATGATTACCGATATAGAGAGTGTAATCATCGACTGGATCCCTCTACAGCTTCTACCCGACTGAAGTAAGCTATGCAACATAATATTCGAGCAGTTGGCTGTCGAGTTACGTTTACCAAGCTAATTTCATGATGAGTAAACCTATGTTTCCTTAAACTTGCAACATTGTGAGAGAGTGATAGAGAGATATTATGCGTTCTAGTATCACAGGCCACTTTCGAATAGGTCTGTGGGTACCATAAACTTTTAACCAGATTGAACTAACTTTAGTAAATAAATGGGCTTGCTCAGCAAAGAGCTGCACTTATCAAGTTAGTCTCACGCATCATCATTTTACAATGAGTTCGATAAACATAAGATATATCATACTTGTGGCTTTTAACCGGTTGAGCTGGGCTTTATTAATGAACATCCACCGTTGTAGCAAGTTCAATCTTGCTGTATACGTTAGGTCTTGTGCTAAACAGACAGACCTTGACGAATATAAAATGATGAATGAGATTGTGGCCATTTCTTTACAATATATTTCAATAATCATATTCTTCATATTAGAAATTGCTTACTGAATTGTGACAAACAACTGTCAGCATAAGCGCTATCAATTTTCAAGTTGGTTTGCATTGAATGTATTTTGCACCAATCGGGCTAGAACTGGAAGTTACATCGTTTACTCCTTATTATGTTTATAAAAATTGTTTCTTATTTGTTTGACAAGTCTTATCAAAATGGCTTTTCAGTGAGCGAATTCAATCACCAATATAAGTTGAGGCAAAACCGTTAATTTTTTTAAAATCCTGAATTTTTCGTTGTCCAACAAAATGCAGAAAAAGAAAATTATTCATAGATTAGCCTTTTTTTAAAAATTCTTCTTCCAGATCATCCTCAACATGCTGCAAAAAACCATTCATCAAATAACAGTTTCTATTGAATGGAGAACGATACTTTTTCTCATCATCTTTAATGTATATTTTGTTCGGTAAATTAAAAAGAATGAGGGACGGGAATTTCATAACAATATCACCGATGGCCATGTGTGTCATTCTTCACGCCAACGGTATTGATGAAGATTCATTTGGGAAAGAGTGTACAACATAATCACGCGTTGTCTCACAGAATTTACCATGGAATGTAATTGCAAACAGATGAGATTAAAACGTCTTGCTATGCATTGGCTTTTTACGCTGTTCATTTGTTTCCTTTCTCTCCTAAATGTCCTGAATACATATTCTTTTTTTTCTTGGCTTTGTTCGACAAACAACGCATTTTATTGACACATCTTCCTTCGTATGATATCTGCATTTTTCCTTCTGTTGGAAACATTATTTTATATCCGAGAATGAAACAGAATGTATTATATTCCTTCCCTTGCTGTTTATACGTCTCTCAAGTCACGTGTGTAATCTTTTGCATTCCCATCAATGCGTATGCATATCATTGCAAGAAAAACTTGCTGTTCTCTGAATTAAGAATTGAAGCAACGAGTAACAAGAATAAAAGGAAGATGAAAGGTCTCCACAGGCATATTGTTCACTCGAGATCCTCCGTGGAGGAGAAAAATATTGCAGCAGTGAGAAGACTGGTTTAAAAAAAAACAATCCCCAAAACACGTAGAAGAACATTCAATTGTTCATCGACCAGAAACATTATGCACACAGGTTATCATGCTAACCCTCGACCGCTTTCACTCATAAAGCAGCATTTCCATATTTGTAATAGAATGATCGGACGACATGAGGTGCTTTCATCGCGCCAGGCCGACTGGGATCCTCAAAAAGTAACAACTTAACAAAACTAAACCTGAATCCCGGCTCTTTGTAGATAAAAAAAAAATTATATAAAAGAGATGTGCACGTTTCAAACGCATGAACCGGCCCCAATCAAGACTGATGAAGGGTGTAACAGCTTTAACTATCAATACTACTTTGGGTGTAAGATAGTAATGAGATTGTGGTCTTTTCAGGTGCATTTCAACCTACTCTTTTCTCTGTGAAATAGGATATCAGTTCAACGATGTGACAATATTTTTCATACCAACTTGTGATTGGAGATACCACAGAGATATTGACTCCTGCCGTTTCTCTAAAGCGATAGTTCACGGTGAGCACAAAAAAACTTGGACAAAAGTTAGATTAGATTGTTGATTCTATCTTTTTGTGTTGATCCCGTCATAATTTGTCAGTAAAATGAAAAAAATGTTTTTTTCTTATTTTGAAGGAAATTTCCGATTTGTGTTGGTAACTGTTATGTTCCAACTTATCTCCCCAAACAGTTGATCCTGTAGCAATATGACTTGTCTGTAAAATGGAAAATTGTTTTGTTCTATTTTGAAAAAAAACCTTCTGATTTGTAATTATAGCATTCATATTCGTAATCGGATCCAAGTTCTCTCGATATTCCATACTGAATTAAAATTTATTATAGTTGGGTTAAGAATATTTTTCGTTTGGTGCCTTGAATCTTGTTTGGTTTCTGTATTGTACTTGAAAAGTCTCGACAGGAGCTGTTTCTGCTGTTCATCCCTGAGCAACTTGTTGAATTTTCATTTAACAGGACAATTCCCTTTCAAGCAGAGGCATCTGACATTTTGAAGACATAAATGAAGCTCCTTAGTACATCACTGCATTACCCCTCTACCTTACTGACCCGTAACAATCCCCAAAAAAGCCTTTGTACGAGTCAGAGCGAGATCACCAAGGCCCTTCTTTTGTACCATAGGTTTTTATCCCACTTATAGATTTAGTCCGTTCCCCTTTTCGGATTCTCAAGAGCATCATCTTTCAGAAGTTGAACCATGTCAAAAGCATTCATGTCTCCATCAGCTCACAATGCTCCATGCCCAAAACAGATTTATACGGAGCTGAAAAAGCCACCTTTCATTTCTCAATCAATCAATATTAGGTGTTGATTGATTTTCTAGCCATGTCACTTGATCAAAAAGCAGTATTTGCAGTTCCATACACAGGGCTAAATAAACTGCGTGTATATATATATATATATATATATATATATATATATATATATATATATATATATATATATATATATATATATATACATATATATATATATATATATACATATATATATATATATATATATATATATATATTGGTGAGTTGTTGAATCTTGTTACTAGTGCAAGCCATTCTGGTTAGTAATCCAGTGTTTAGAGTTTGCCATGGTATGGAATAGGGAAACCTTTTTTCCATGATAGGAATATACTTATATGTTTT
>OY735199.1:57642145-57649645 GCA_963457665.1 Thysanoteuthis rhombus | reverse complement strand
TACTCTCGGCTACACAGTTACTGAACCATGCCTCACCTTATACTCAAAGCACATGTACATCTCTCACTCTCATGAATGAAATGGCTATGCTTTTTACTATTTGATTGTAACGATGGCCCTCTTACTCCGGTAAACACGCATGAATCAAACTCCATATTATCTGTCTTTCATGGTCTGTCCGTCGAGCATCTACCAGCATTAGAGAATTGCCTCTGAGTAACGAATCTCCATGAGACCCTCAAAAGAAGAAGAAATCAAGCAAAGAATCACACTAGGATGGCAAGCCTTTGGCAGAGCTAGCTCAACCTTCAAAAATAATAAGATCCCATTAATCCTAAGGAGAAGGGTGTATAACCAATGCATCCTCCCAATAGTCACTTATGGAGCTGAAACATGGAATTTAACCAAGAGACAGACCCGTAAGCTGAGAACCATGCAACGTGCACATGAAAGAATAATGCTGGGCCTCACATGGAGAGACCACAAAACAGCACAGTACATCCAGGAAAAGACAAGAGTTAAAGACATCATAGAATCCATAAAAAATCTCAAATGACGGTGGGCTGGCCATGTTGCAAGAATGGCAGACAATCGATGGACATCACGACTCACAACATGGATTCCCCGAGACCACATGCGCAACCGAGGCCGGCAAAATGTTAGATGGAGAGACGAGCTAGACAAGTTCAGGAAGTACTGGCTCCGTGACGCCCATGATAGAGAAGTGTGGCAAATCCTGGGGAAGGTCTATGTCCAACGACGGACGCTAAAAGACTGATGATGATGATGATGATGATGATGAACACATGCAACTTAGCAGTTCGGCATTCATACTGAATCAGGTCTCCATAGCCATCCTTGGTACGCTTCTAGCCTTATAGATTCAAAAGCAGTTCGGACACCTCTGCTTCGATTTCAACGCCTTTATTATCAATGACAACTAAGATCCCATCTCTCACTATCTGTTTTCTCCTCTTTACATGATCAATCGAATTATTTTATTAATATAAGTATTTACTTTTCATTCTTTAGTTGTCATATTTTTTTTCTGCATCAAATGTATGTTTTATTTGTCCATCCAAGTTCTTGAATGTGTCCTTTTTACTTTGTTTGATCTCTGCGTCTACGTTCATACTTGGCATGCATTCTCTATGTACATCTTCAGTCCATCATCAATATCTCCGATGACATCGGTGCTCACACCAAACCACGTGGATGTAAAATCCTTAGTCTCCAACACCTTTGCACTGCCCATTCATTGACATGAATTACTAGAACTATCTAGAACCACACTATTTGCAAATAGTTTACGTTCCAATTAGGATATATCTTGCAAACTGGTGACCATTCCAACTTGGATATCACCGACAATAGTAACTTGTTGCTAGTTTCAGATGCTCGAAGGAAAGTTATTTCAAAATTACCTCATTAATTAAAGTAAGTTTTATTAAATATTTATAAGCACAACATACACGCGATTTTTACAGTCTGATTAATTGATAGAATTGAATTGTGTTGCGTTCCTTTTCAGATATTAAAAATACTTCTTTAAAAAATATTTTTCTTTGTTACAACATAGCCAATCGATTTAACAAGTAACTGGTTATATGAAAACGAGCCAACTAACGTTTTTCTTGATATTAACCTTTGATTTTAAAAATTACCTACAAAAAACTGCTCAATGGTCACATTTTGTAATTGTTATGAGCGGAATTTTTGTTTTAAATCTCCCTAATATTACAGTATATTTAATTATCTTTATTTAACTTATACCTCAAAGTTTGATTTTTACTTTTTTATCTATAGTTTTAGATGTAACCGAGCTTCTCGATTGTAAGATTTCACACCTTCACCCAATCAGTATGGAAAGGCGCAGAAATAATTAGAATTATTAGGTATTTGATTCATCCAATACAATAGCAATTTTATCTAAAGGGAATCAGATATTCAATGCAAAAATGAGAATCACAAAAGAAAAAAAAAACACAAAAGAACAGAATTAAATACATCATTTTAAATGATACTAGACTAAATTCAGACTATACAAGTGGAGTAAATATATGTCTAAAAATTAATTTATAGAATAGCAGGAATGATAGAGAGATATCAGATATCATTTAATCAGGATCGGAAGGGAATAACTGAGAACTATACAAAGTAAACACAGTAATTTAAATTATATTGATATTATCAATAATTTTCACGGTGATTTACTTCCATCTTAATAGTTGCTTTTTATTGCAACCAATCTCGGCCTCGGTGACCTCGAGCTGTGACGAACTAAATTAATAGCATGGATTGGAATAAAGAATAAGGTCCAGGTGATTATTGAATTCTTCTATCCGGACATCATTTTATCCTGCCTGTTAGGACAGATATTAATTCTAGTGTTTATAATCCTCTGGGCCTTTTTTGTGAATTTTGTTCTTTATTCTTCTCCTGTTCAAAATATTCCACGTTCTTTTCTGTCCCTGCTGCTTCGGTAGTTTATAAATATCTATTTTGCTGCTTCAGCCTCAATCCTTGACATTCCTATCCATCTTAAGATGCTAGGTGCTATGAGTGTGGAAAGTTAGGACATTTCTAAATTCTGTCGGTCTACTAAACCCACATTTTCCAAAATCTGTCGTTTAAGTACTATTTGAGCCCCTCTAACGATAGCAACTATATCGCCTGCATTTTCTATCTTTCAAAAACTATGTAGAAGATTAACGCCAATGGAGTCCATATCAAGGCTCTGGTGGACACAGGTAGCTCCAAAAATTTTTATTATGTCCAATTTAGTGATCCCAATCAATGGGGATATTACACTGGCTCTAGAGAAGTACCCATGGCGAATGCTCTTCGATCATCGCAAGTGATTGGTTGATCTGCAACAATAAAAGCTCTTGCATAGCGGTATTTGATTCTTTGTTGCAATAGAATATTGGGTCATGATCGTCCGGCTTAATCCCGTTTAAGGGTCCCAAACTAGCTTTGAGCGTCTGAGTAATCCTAGCCATCAATGCTCACTGCCATTAACTCTTCAGCATCAGACTGTAAGGCACGAGCAGTAAGATCGGAACGGTATGAAGACTAGTAATTTATGGCACCGGAAAAAAACGAGAATGCAAGGTAAGGGATCATCGAAACAAGGGAAACGACATGGATGGTCCATGTGCGTATGATATGTAACTTGCATCGGTTGGTACGGTCCAGCCAGTTGCCACATTCTGGTTGCTGCGCCCCGGTGACAAGTGCGTCGAGATGGCCAAATATCTCACTTACCACACTCAGTATCTTAAGAAAGTCAACAACCGACGACTAATACCCCTAAGCTTAAATACCATCACACTACTGTGTTGTACATTTTCGTAAGTTACTTTCTCTTGCATTGATTGATTCGTAGACTTTGCACGAGGGATTCTTTGGTGACATCATATGTTTTACCTTATTTTCAGATACAAAATACTAATTGATAATATTGCTGTTTTGTCAAACAATGATGAATTCAAGATGAAGTACTAATAATGTAAATAAACTACCAGAAATTGTAACGAATCAGGCGTTAGAGGGAAATAATGAATGTCAGCATTTGGTTATTTTTGAGCTATCGTAGCCGTTATTTCTTGGTTTAATCAGTAAAATTTCTGTTGTTCTTGGACATGCTCCTTGTCAGAAAAAATGGAGATCGCATTGCTTATTTCTGATCCACGCTGCATGCTTATAGCCGTATCGTGAGGGTCGCAGAGTTGAAATGAAATATTACAGAAATTATGCCGATAATATTAGTCGAAAAAAAATTTCAATGGATTGTTTAATGATGATTCCAATTCCCAAACTATAGGTATCATCTTGAAATCGATGCTATTGCATTAATTATTCCACCTAGTATCCCGTTTCATGCCAATCTGCTGCTATATCGAATGCCAGTGACCATCAGCATGCATCCATGAATTATGTTATACATATATATATATAGAGGGAGGGGGAGAGAGAAAGAAAAATGAAAGTGGGAGAGATAGAGAGAGAAAGTGAGAGAGAAAGAGAGATAGAGAGGAAGAGAGAGAGATGAAGACCCTGGTGTGTTCACATGTGACTTCATTAGCTATCATTTATACTGAAACCATTAAGACTGGGTGGTTATATGATGATTCATGAATGTTGAAAGTCCAGTGATCAGTGCAAATTATGCCCCATTCACTTCTTAGTTCTGAAAACCTAAACAACGTAGTGGCACAGCGCCTTCTGATTACCTCAGGTGCCTATAGCCCGCTCCACACACTAAACAACCCTTCTTGTCTTCCCAGACATTAGAGTAGAATTCTTCGTTCCATTATCGAATTCTTCGATGCCTCATTGACTTTTGACTATGTGTGGATCCTTTTTGACATCGTCGTCTTTGATTTTTTCATCGATTTCTCCTCGTTCTTCCCTTTTCTATCTTCAGTTCAACCTTCAATGTATCTATCAAAGCTTTTTTTTTCACTCTGACCATTTTTCTTCGCCGTTTTGAATAGGGAGAGCAGGACAGCTGAGCAAGTAACAGCACATAGAATACATAAGGTAATCAATGTACACCAACTGAGACACTTGGTGTTTACTATGCCCAGATACGCTTGGGGGAGACATACATCTATCTCTCCTCACTCCAAACTATGGTTATGTAGCGTAATCCGATGAATGTCGTTATTTTGGGTGCTTGAAGCCTCAAAGTCTATCTAACATATAACCCAACGGATCGATCAGGTAAAAATGTGGTATGTAAATCCCAAATAAGAACGACTGAAACCCAAGCAAGTAGAAGATCTGTACTTTTTTTTTCATCACTAAGTCCAACAACTTCACTTAATGTAAACGTCAGCAAAATTTCTTTAAAACATTTTTGTATTCCTCCCCTTTCGAGTTTCAGTGATTTCCTTCAGTTTTAGATAGCAATTCATATTTTCTCAATATTTACTGATATTGACTTTGTACGGTAAATTGCGAACGATCACCATCTAATGTCAATCCCCCTATTAGGACCTTTGTTCCTGAGTACATCCACAATTCGAAATTCTATTTTTTTCAAAGATTTGACTATCGATCATTGGCAATGAAAGGGAATACGTGTCTAACTCATTTTGGAGGTAGTGTGCCCTATTTCTTGATCTTTGACTGGTTCAAATACTTGCGCTCTTTCATATACGAGACAGGCTTTATGTGATATTTTTCCCTTTTTGTTCCATTTTCTCAACTTATTTAACACTTTCACTATTCTTTAACGCATGTTTTTGTCTTTTTATTCTCGTCATTGTTTTTTCTTTCCTTTTGTAGCTGGCCTTCTTCTGCGGAGTCTGGATTTCTTGCTAACCTTTTTTTCTTTTCCGTATCTTTCTCTTACCTTTCTTGCACTCCCATTTGGTTAACATAGTCTTCAGTTTTTTTAAAACTCACGCTTCCCCTTCTTAATTTTGCCTTTTTATTATCGTTTCACTCAATCCATCTATGAAACGTTTTGTGTCTTTCCTACAATCCCATTTCCTTTTCTATCTTTTTCTCTGTTCCACTATTTGTTTGTTTAACTTTTTACTTTTTCTTCTGCTCTTTCTTTTTCTTACTTTATCTTTTTCGTTCCTAATCCCCCTCTTTTTTTCCTTTCTTTTACTCTTCCAGTGTTTCTAATTTCTTCGTTTAGTTTCTCTTTCTCTCTTTCTTCCTTAATGCGAACAATTTACAATCGGCCAGTCGATTAATTGCCATTTGACGTTAATCGAACGGTTCTAGTGTGATGCAACCTTTCAATGCCTTATAGGCTGGGAAGAGCACGATCAATTTTTGGAGACAACGCCGCTGGCAGTGAGCGTGAAGCATTGGAAGACTCATTTGATATTCTCCTTCAGTATGTTACTTCTCACTGAATGTGAAGAATAGAAGAGACAACGGGATTTAAACATGTAGAAATGCACGTGCATCTCTAACTGCTTTTGCACGCATGTGCATCCGGACACACAACTTATCCTGATGACTTTGTCCTTGGTCAACATCCAGTATTGCAACAGTGTTGCCAAGAGGGATTCTACAGCTTATTGTCATTATTACACACACAAGCCGACACATTGTTTGAATTAGTGCCAATAGCGTTTTATTTCTCTTCTTTCTTTTGCAAGTTTTCTCCCGTACTCGCCGTCATCACCCTTATATTTCAAAGAAAGAATGAGAGAGCGCAGTTCATCTGATAAGAAGTAATCTAGTGTATTGTATTTTAGAAAACATAAACATTTTTTATATTGAACTGATCTTCTCTATCATTCGAAACAATGTTATCGTCTCGAAAACACAGAAAACAGGGTGTTCATTATAAGTAAGTAATTCTAGTGTCAAACACTCGCTAATTGATCAAAAATAACTAGATGAGAGTGGAATCAAAAATATGTCAATATAGTCATTGTACCGGTCTATATCAGATCAGTATACCAAGAAACCGAAGGGGAAAATTAAAAGTTGTTAAAATTTCTTTTTTTAAAAACTACAACTAAAAATATTAGGTTCAGATCTTGCGAGGTCAGTAGTTCAAAAAAGTTTTTTTTGGCAATAGGTTCTGACAATTTTTTTTTAGATTAGAATAAGATGGATTCAATTTGCCCTTATAAATGCAACCATGAACTATTTTGATTAGAGTCTAATGTATTCAATAATTTCCTAGAATATATCATGGAAGTCCAGCAAATTAACTAATCTATTGTTCGAAAGTAGACGCACGTTAGTTCTGACTGCCAATAGAGATAAGAAACATTTAAGCGAGAGAAGATTCTTTTTGTTCAGTCAACCAATCACATTAGTTGACGCTCTTATTCCGTCTTTATCTTTCCTAAGAACACACTAGAGAATTGGTCGTATATAACTCTGTTTGTAAGGCATGTTTATGAGCATAACATTCATTTGCTGTAGCGTGGAAAGCTAAAATTTGTTGCAAAATTCATAATCATAGACGCACGATTATTGTTTGTAGTTTACTTGTGAGGGTAGGTACGCGTTAAGCGATCCAGTTTCTAAAACAGATGGTCACGGTTTCAATTTTCGACTGGAACTAATTGTTTATCCTTATTTGCACTATAGATTTAGTTATTCGCCACTGAAACAAACTCAGACTGAGTTTAGTTGCAATAACAAGCAGTGACAACTATGATGAAAATAAATAGTAGTAAATATCAAAACTGATGGCATAAAATACTTCATCTACTAAAATAATTAAAAAAAAATTAACTGTTTTATTAATTAATACCAAGCTTGATCAGTCAGTTTTCTATGGGAACAAAACCTACTGATGACAATTAAAAAATCTATCGTATACCGCTCTAAGTCGAAAATCGCTGCCGGGAAGATGCAGCTTGTTTACTCTTGTTTAATTTCATCCTCGTGGATCTTACTTGTCCACCTTCAATCACATAACTAGGGATTAACAATTTTGACACGCTTCTCGAAATTAAAGGATAGTTCAGCATTTCCCTCAATTGAAATTATTAGCTGAATTCAAATATG
>OY735199.1:57629645-57637145 GCA_963457665.1 Thysanoteuthis rhombus | reverse complement strand
CAGAAGCTGAAAACAAATGTATCAGAAAAAAACTTATCTAAACAAAAATTGACAGAACGATGACAACCAGCAAGTGACGCCTATGTTGTGAAAGAGATGAGACCGTAAACCACATAACTAGTGAATTTAGTCAACTAGCCCAGAAAGAGTATGAACACACACACACACACACTCGATAGAGTAGAAACAGTGATACAGTAGGAACTGAGTAAACGACTGGGATTCAATCATACGGGGAAGTGGTACCAGCACAAACCTTGAGACAGCCCTTGAGAATGGAAACTACAAATTAATTAGGGACTTTGACATCAAAACGGATCACCTCATTCAAGCAAAAACACTGGACCTGGTAATGGTGGACAAGAAGAGGAAAATCTGCCGAATAATAGCCATAGCCGTGCCTGCAGAGGAAAGTAAGTGAAAAACGGGAAAAATGCCAAGATCAAGCAAGAGAAGCGAAGAAAATGTGGAACATAAAAGTAAGGGTAGTACCAGTGAAAATAGGTGCACTGGGAAATATTTTGAAAGACACTGAGAGTGAGATTAGGGAAACTCGAGATAAAAGAGATGATTGGAATTGTACAGACCACAATACTGCTAGGAACTGTATGGATATTGAGGGAAGTGCTAGAAATATATGATGTACGATCCCAGTTGTTAGCAGAGAAAAAGGGAGAGAAAAAACAAAGATTGCAGTACAAGTACAAATCACAACACTGCCGTGATAGGTGAGGAAGAGATAAGATGGGAACTGAAGACATGAGAAGACTTACTGTCACTCAGCCTTCAGTGTGTGACTGTATGTGTGTGTCCCTGTTTGTGTCTGTTCGTACAACATAAAGATTTGAAAGTTCCGAGAAAAATGCCTTACATTTAGGCATGTGTGTGTGCGTGTGTGTGTGCGTGTGTGTGTGTGAAAGATTTCTCAGAATGTACGTATGTGTATACGTGTGTGTATGTTGAAAATGTTTTGTTAATTGACAAAGACAATAGACACGCTCAGGCTGCTCTGAAGGCAGATATTGGTCCTTTTTTTCCCGCGCCCCAGTAAATCTTCTCGGATAGGAACACCTCATTACTAATCTCTTGTTTAGTGAATTCGGGAATGTAGCAAATGGCATTCACAGATTTTAATCGGTCGCTTGTGCGTAAGGGTTTATGGATACCCAAACAGTCTTAAGGTTTACATATCTCTTTCTCTCATCATTTCCTCCTTTTTTTGCACATACACAATCTCTATTTGAGGGGAATGTGACAGTTGAGTTGAGTCAGACCGGAGAAAGAGAAGTGTATTTGAATAAAAAAGAGGGTAAAATATCTTAATCTTTTGTGATTACGGCTACAAAGCATGTCAGATAGTTTTCAACACACGATTGTCTTTAACCTTCTTCCTACGGACATCAACCGGCGATAAAATGCATATAAATGCACTTGATGAGATATTTGTTCTTCTCCATGTTTTTGTTATTCGTGTGTAGGTCTTTGCAATCAACTGACTGTGTCCTTTAGACAGGTTGGAAGAAATACCGTTGTTGAAAGGCATACATGCATTCAAAGTGCTATGCAAACAACGATACAATTCTTTAGATAGAGAGAAAGGGGGAAAGAGGAAGAGAAAAGGAGAGGATAGAGAGAGAGAAGATGGATAAATACATAGAAATATTGATAGATATTTTTTAGATGCCGTAATGAAATGACTATTATCAATTGAAATCGATTGGGATTCATTGGAATATTCAAATTTCAACCAGTAGGAGGATCATTGGAGACTACAGATTATATGTCATTCCTAACACACACACGCACACACACACACACACACACACACACACACACACACACACACATACACACACACAAATATATATATATATATATATATATATATAAATATATATATATATATATATATTTATATATATATATATAAATGTTTATGCGAGTTTGTACGTGAGTGATAATTCTAGATGGGCTTGACTGAAGATTTGAGATTGATACTTTCCCATACAAGGCTTTTGGAAAGTGTCTTTGGAGAAACACACACACTCACACACACACACAAACACATATACATATATATACATATATACATATATATATATATATATATATATATATATATATATATATATATATATATATATTATATATATATATATATATATATATATATATATCTTTGTATTGAATAAGAAATATTCAACGTTTTCTTGTCGGTTATTTTCTTTTATCTTAACATAGACTATAGATGGATTATGCAAGTAAGATATCTGCTTTCACTATTGTACCACCTCAAAGCAAGTTCAATTTCATTTTTCTTATGGCATGACTGGCTTTGATTTGTCAAGACTATGGTATTTATTTTGCTACAACTGACTTGGAGTTGAGTCTAGATTACGTATATATTTGATCATCCACATTAAACTTTTACCATGACAGATTTCATACGAATACGAATTCGGTTAATCATTCACTGGAAACAGAAACGTGGCAAACGTCTCCTTGTTGCATGTTGTGTTGACAGTGATCAATCAAATTCAAGAAAATGGCTGATCAATGGAGAAATTATTTATCTTACTTTTTGTTGGACACTAGAAAGTCTGAATTTCCAAAGTCAAGCTTGAGTGCACACTGCCAAAAACTTGAAACCATGATGCCTGCACACATCCAGCCAGACAAGCTCAAAAACGGAAAAGAAAACATATGTAGGCAGTTTTGGTGACAATTTAGCTGAAGTTTTCCAGTGTAATATTAGTTTTTGATGTATTCTGTTTCATTTTAATTTGAATTACTTCCTGTTGCAAATACCGACAGTCAATCTACCACGGTGTGGATCAGACATTATAGAGTATCTCTATTTCCTATCTGCGCTATTTATTCATTGCAGTAGACTGGGAGTCTGAGTAGTTGGAATGATCCTTGCAACTAAAATTTGGATGAGCAAAAATACTAGTCATTCATTTTTGAGATTTGACAATGCTCAATCTTATGAAAATAAATCAATGTCATATTACTGATACTAATACAACGAATGCAAGTAAAACAATAACCAACATGGAACTGAGCGGAAAATAAATGATGGATTTAAAGGTTAGAGTTGATCCGATGAGCTGCAAGATATATAGTAACTTATTCTTTAGAGTCTAAAGTAACATTCTTTAAACTAACGACCAGAATAAATGCATAAAAAACAAAAACAAAAAAAACTAGAATTACAATGAATGAAAATAGTCATAGATTAATTATGGTTAAAAATACTTCATTTGATAAAAGATCCGATAAAATGAATCCATGAAAAAGACATAGATCTTTGTTTTAGCCAGAGAAAGTTGTGCTCTTATATTTGATTTTAATGAATATCAAATTTACAAGAGGTCTACTCATTTTTGTACTTTTTGGATAGAGTTCAATCGACTGACTTTTTAGAGCGGTGTATTATCGTCGGGTGAAATGTTGGAAACGTAAAGTTATTTAGGCCGGAAACCGGGTCTTCCATTCGTCGTATCAATACAGAACGCTACTAAATCATTGCAGATCGATTTTAAAGCGAATCTTCCTTTCCTCTACTTTATGATATGTTAGCGTATCACGCCAACGGCGCACTTAAGATTAATGATTAGTCTCGGCTGAGATTGCAAGCAATAAATAAAGATGTATGAGCATCTAAGGAATTTTCCAGAAGAGTTAGCGTTATCCCCGTGCACTAATATTTGTTTAGTCAGTAGCAGGGCACAGGGAGATTTAGAGAAAAAAAAGAAGGGTCCTTGCTTTAAGAGTACACTATTTCACAAAGGATAACGTATAACATCCTATTGACAGTAGAAAAAAAAGGTATAAGGATCCCCCCGAAGGATATTTAGGGCTAAATTATTTTGCACTTTTAAAAAGTAAACAAGAAGACACATCACACCAGCCATTACTCGAATCACAGTATTATGGATTCAGTGCTGACACAATCATGAAACAATCCAAAGAGATATTCAATATTTTTCGGCGAAAAAAAGAAAACTGTCCAAAAATAAAGATGAAGATAATCTAAAAAACAAAACAAAACAAAACAACTTTGAAGGGTGTTGGTTTCATTTCATCTAGCAATATATACTGATATTGCCATGATTTTACTAGTCTCCAAGTTTTTAGAAAATCGCCTTTCGGAGAATTTGGTCTGCTGAGAGAAACAAGTAGATAATTGATTTGATAATTCCAAGGTGCAGGTAGTAATTAAATTTGATGTATCAATAACAATTTTATTACGACCTACTTCTGGGTTAGTAACTGCATTTCCCGACTGGGATCAAGTTAGTGTTAAAGCCCAGACGAGATCGAGCATTTTGAATGTTGATAGGGAATCGCCATTGGGGAAGATGGTGTTATATAATCTTCCGGGCAATATTGTATCAGGCTCTTGTCCGAGAAGGAAAATTGATTGTATAACTTAACTATAGTAGCTAACGACATAGATACACACCATGTGACTTCACACAAAAAAAGCAAAAATCATGAAAGTAATGAATTTTAAGATATGTCCCGAGTATACGCATTCTAGTAAAAAGGAGGCCTAATGTCTCCATTAAAAGAACAATTTTGCTCAATTTTGGTCTTAAAATATTAAAGTGGCAACCACACCTGGGAGCGTCATAGTCATCGTTGCAATATATATATATATATATGGCTGATGTTGCTTCATCATATGTCTCTTTGTATCTACATACTTATTAGAATAATAATTATTAAGGGTATGGACAATCATATTAAGGGTAATAGTTGATAATCTATTGGTTGGGCTACTGACAATATCTATAATGCATATAATTCTATCAATAGCGAGTATTTGGATGAGTGAGCATTAAAATCATCTTCTTTTTTACATTGTTAATGTGCAACGTACATAAGAAGAATTTAAAATAGCTTTAAAAATTTTCCAATAAACAGTTCAAACCTCATTCGATCCACTACACCTGTGCTTCTTGTCAGAGTTTTAATAAACCCTCAACACACACACACACACACACACACACACACATATATATATATATATATATATATATATATATATATATATACGTATTTTTGTGGATCTCCCAGTGATTGTACATGGTAGTTTTAGTCTAACATTCCGGTGCCATGTTTCTTAAAACTCTGTAATGAGTCTTTGCAGTCAATCCGAAAACTTTCAGAGCGCCGATCAATTCTAAACTCGAAGCACGCCAAAGAAACATTATCTTTCGCTGATAATGCCAAAGCTTTGAATTGGCCATTCCTTGTATTTCGTACCTCGTAAATCTTGCTGTCACTTTGAGACTGACAAGAAATAAGCCAGCCAGAGGACATTATGAACTGTGAGCCTCATCGAAGAGGAAAAGGTTGAAACTGTGCGAAGGGGAGGATCGAAAAACGTGAACTAGGAACAATTTCTTTTTGATAAAGACGGAATCTCACTTTGTATTTCAGCTGTAAACCTCATAATCGAAAGCAAGCAATAATTTGCTAGAACTGAAGGCACTTTAACAAAATGGCGTCTGGAATCTTGCATAACACGTGCATATGCGTGTGGATGTTTCTCCGGTGAATTATTTCTATTTGTGTAGCGTGTAAAGTAATTGGCCAGCATAAAAGAGGCAGACGTAACTAATATTGTTGGCCCGTTTAAAAAAATGTATCCCGTGTTGTATAACAACAAAACCAATACGAGTTCTAAGTGCTATGAAACGAGTAAGACACGTTTCTCCATGCCAAGCCCTTTTGTGCTTGTTTGATTCTCGTTTGTCGATGTCATGAAAGATTAAGAGTGAAGTAAGTAGAAAATCAATTTCACCGACACCAAAAAAATGAGTATTTCTGTTTCCGATTTGAATTTGAATGACCTGCTTGATTAGAAGAGTTTAGCCTGTCCTGTCTCAAGCCGCATCACGGTATTCCACCCATTGTTATGATCAAAAATACTAATTAATACTAATTTCAGAATCTTCTAATGAACAGAATTTTGAAATTGACGTAATTGGAATTATTGAGAAAATGATACATTGTACATTTTAGCATCCGGTATCGGATAATGTTATTCGGGACAGTTTTCAAAAAAGAGATTCTAAAAAATGCACGTTTTTTTCCAGATTTTCAATATATATATATATATATATATATATATATATATATATATATATATATATATATATATATATATATATTTGCTTGTGTGTGTTTCAGAATAATTTTGGGAAACTAATGATTTATATGAGGATTTTTCTAAATCATGTATAATAATAAATAAATTAAATTACTATAGGGAGATCTACCAACTTCTCTTTCAGCAAATTATCCAAAACACTGATTATCTACTGCAAAATGGTCAAATTTGGTCTCGATAAAGGCTTTTTTGACCCATATGCTCCACCTCGTTTTATGTATCACGGCTAATCGGTATTAGTTACAGTTCCTTTGCCGTTTAAACACAAAGTACATGAGATAACTTTGAGTTTTAAAACCACAAAGCAGATATCGTTCACGTAATGTTTTCGACTTCATCTGTTCACTGTTTAGAAGCAACTACTTAGAGATCACCTTTCAGATTCACTGATGATACTGCTGAGCAAGCTCAACACAATCAACAGTCGTTCGATTATATAAGACGAAATCCAATTTCCGTTTAGCTTGAAGAAACGTAGATTAGAGGAATTCGCAACTTGGTGTAATATTAGCAACTGAACAACAATAACTCTATGAGAACCATACTCCCCGTGCCTGAAGAAACAGGGAAAAGGTGATTTGTAGGTGAACATTGTACAGAAATTCAGGTTGTAACAATTTTAATTATTAGTAACTGGTCAGATCAGGGGACAGGAGATTAGAGGAAATGGTAATGCCCGTCACCAAGTTGCTTCTAAAATATTTGTTGCAAAGACCACGGGAAGGGAAATTTTAGAGAACGTATCAATTGGACTTTAAATTTACTGATGTTATGTAATCCTCGAGCTAAAAGAATCAGTAGCAAGCGTGAATCAAAATCATACGCTTGAACTTATCTCCTATCCTGAAATCTCATACGCAGTGTTTGTAATTAACTGGCAGTTCAGTATATCTTTTTACATATTTCATTAGATATACCATTGCAAAACATCAACACATTTTGCTTCTATTAACATTCATCCAAAAGATAGTTTCATTCCGTCACAACTTAACACGGTTCAGATTCTCTTCTGCAATTAGTGAGTTAATCAACAGTGTGTATCTTTTTAGAGGAAAATTCTTAGTGAGAATAGAAATCACAACACTATGTTGGGAGTAATTCGGTTAACGCATGGCCATTCTTTCCACTGTTTCATAGAATTCAGCAGAAAGCGCAAGTACAAATGAAAAAAAAATCCAATTTTTCCTAATCTTAATCTCTTCTGTTGCATAATTCATAGTTCAGTTTTTTTAACCCAATTCATTTATTTTTTCTTACATGAAGTATTTGGACTTAATGTTAATAATCTTTTGCTACAAATTACCTCCATCTCAATG
>OY735199.1:57454645-57624645 GCA_963457665.1 Thysanoteuthis rhombus | reverse complement strand
ATTCGAATACATTTTTTTAATTACAAGTAACACGTTTCTTTATTTTTCTTTTAAAACAAAACGTGTATTTAATCAAATATTATATATTTTTCTTCAAATTCTCAATCCTTTAAATTTCTGCGCATAACACCCAATATATACAATACAATGTAAAATATCATGCAATATATCCAAGTATGATACGAAATACCACGCAATATGTACAATTACAAAAGAATAATACAACATTAATGACAATGATAGATTGAAATCACAAAAAAACATGATATACTGCATTGTATGGATGGGAATTATTAAGGGTTTTCAAAGAAGATTAACTAACGACGTGACTACATGGGAAAAAAAGATTAACCGAGCAACTACATTCTTCTAAGAATTTTTTTCTACGGTTTAAATGAAGAAGTTCAGAGGTAAACAACATACACATACTTTAGAAAATGAATACATAAATTCTATGACGGAAACATACCAACAAAACTTATTATTTTTAAAATAAGGTTTATGTGTAAGAAAAAAACTTATCATCGAAGGTTATTACTTTGTTCAAAATAAGTCGATGAAAAATATGATCAACTCATGCTGATAGAAATCTTCAGCGATGTTTTTGTCACAGACAGGCAGGTTGTCAGGTGTACTTTCATTTGGGATAAAATGATCTGGTGAAACCCATGCCCAACGCCACGGAATGGCAGCTTCTTACATGCAAGATTGAGGCTTACAAAGCATAAAAGGCAGATGGACGGACTTTAATATATATATATATACACACACACACACACACACACATATATATATATATATATATATATATATATATATATATACACACACACATATATATATATATACATATATATACATATGTGTGTGTGTGTGTGCGTGTGTGCGTGTGTATGTGCGTGCGTGTGTATGTGCGTGCGTGTGTGTGCGTGTGCGTTGTGGAAACGATGTTTAAAATAGATTACTGCAAATACCAGTATAAATGATAGTTAGTAGAGATTCACTTTGCTAATTCAGGTACAAATATCTTAATCCTCATCTTTTCCTTTCTCTTTCTCCTCTAACCTACGCTGACTCAGAATATTTTTGATACACGCCTACCGCCATTCGCCTTTGGGAATTTGGTTGGGTTTTTTTTCTGCTTCTTTCTTTCAAGGAATGAGATCCCAATTTGGCAGTGATAAACCTTTTTGGAATAGATTAGTATCATTATTAATTGTAATGAAGATAATATGATACACTTAACTGCGATGCTGGGGTCGAAATTGTTGGCCATTTCAAGCAGTCTGATCCTAGAGACAGGTTGAAACGCTAAGACGTTGTGGATAAGAGCTGACTCATCTTATTCGCTAATTGGGGTACTATTTCTTGTAACTTATTGTCCTCCTTTTGCACTCTTCTGTCCTGCCTTTCCTTATAAACAACTTCAGCTTTGAAGTGGGTTTATATATATATATATATATATATATATATATATATATATATATATATATATATATATGCATATATTACTCACATATTATATTTAGTACTGACTTACTGTCTGATAATTTCAAATTTATAATTTTGAATAAAAACAAGTTATTCAGGTAATGCAGACATTTTCAATGAAAGAGAAAAAGAAAAGGAAAAATATTTTGAAAGTTTCAAAAGTTCATAATTAGAAAATGTGAAAAATGCAAAAGGTATGCAATTAATTATAACTCTCCATCAAAATCCATGATTGAAGTACAGCAGCGTCAATATTTGAAGCCACGTAGAAAAATTCAATGTAATGATAAATATGATCAGAATGAATTCTATTTATGACACCACTTGTGTTTTCCATGGGGAAATCTAAAATACAGTAAAAAACAGTAAAGAATATGTAGATGATATCAAAATACCACACCTGTCTAAATAAATTAAGAACCCAGAAAGGTCTAGTTGAGTACACATGTCAATTTTCAACTCTACCGAAAAAGCTGTATGGCCAGAAGCGCTGCAACACATACATACGCGCACGTATGCAAAAGGTAGAACCTTCCCCCATCTCCCAGAAGCAACAGTTATTTGAAAATGTCAGAATTAGTGTCTTTGTTAATAGTCTAATATACGTATATTCTACCTATAAAATACAATTTACTTTTACGTGGTAAATGTATCAAACATTCTTGCGGGGACTGATTTTTTTTTCAAGTGAGTGGTGATGAAGTTCTACATTGCTATTAATCCGTGGAACCCAGAATGTCTTGGACCCTATGTTCTAGCGTGGATTTTGCATAAGCTAATCTGGCTTATGTGCACTTGACGTCTATCTTTATATCTATCTATCTATCATTCCATCAACGTTAGTTTCTTGTTCATTAGCGCTTTTCGTTGAATTTTATAGTGTAAAGCACTAAAGTTTGTTGTGTGAGGTGAAATGGTAATGATGTATCGGGCTAAAGTGAAGGATTTTACAACGTTGTGCAATTCTTCTGGCCGATTATTTTGCAGTCGATTTTAAATATAATCGAATCAATAGCATAAAGGAAAACGAACAGTACCACATTTTTGTTGAAAAAAAAAAGTTTGTTCCAAAATTCAGACTAATTTTCGAGTCTACTCAATAGCCGGTTTTACTATCAATTGACATTGAATGTTTAAGATATTTACTTGATTCCATGCGACTATCATAATCCTGGTCTGTGTCAAACTAAAAGGTACATTGAAGAAAAAATCAGCATAGAGCGTAGATTACTATCAGATAAACTTCTAATAGGTCTCCCTTGTTTATGTCTCTTCAAAGATAATTTACCTGATGCATCATGTGCTAATCCTTATGATACGGATAACAGTTATAAATGAAACTGTAAACAAATTCTATAATTATGGAAAATGCAAGAAGGAATTCTTGGCCATTGATGATGGGAAATGATAACGTTCCTAATGAGAAGAAAACGTCAGCGTAATGGGTATGAAAAAAAAAACGTTTTTGAGTGACTCTTCAGGGCTATTCTTATCAGTAGTATCCCAATTCAACTAATACAAAGGCGTCTCAGGTAACCATTGTGAGGGAAATAAAATAAATGATATTGTTATGAAAAGCAAATGCCTAATATTTATTGTTATGAAAAGCAAATACCTAATATTTATTGTTATGAAAAGCAAATGCCTAATATTTATTGTTATAAAAAGCAAATGCCTAAAATTTATTTTAGTTTTGGGGAAAATGATGCATTGATGATTGTCAAAAATCTTAAATATGAAGGCAAGATTAAATCCTTTGTAAATCAGTAACAATGAAATCTCTTTTCGATCACACAGCCCTGAGAACGAAGTGCAACTTTGATCTTTTTTATTCCTGCTGGAAGGGCATTTGCTGTAGCACAAGGGTAACAAGCTAATTTGGCTTGTTCATCTAAGAGAGCAGTGAGATTAATCCTTAAGTTATAATTCCATGGCGTTGCATCGCAATAATCAAACCTTCATGTATTTTCAATATAGGAATGTCAAATACTAAGTATTTACGAAATACAGAATTTATGTCATTAATTTAGATTTTATGCAATGAAACATGATTATCAGTTTCAGGGAATTATTTTTTGACACTATTTAAATGTTGAAATATTTAAACATTGAAATTGCAATTGTATGGAATTAATTGTCAGCAGAACCATCTACTTACATCTCCACAAACTACAGCCTATATATTTTGACGTAACCAACTTTATCTGGCCTTTTCGGTATGACCAAAGAGTAGTATCTGTTCCACGGCAGAGCCCGAGGCGCAGGTACTGACAATTTCCCGTCGAATGGGCCGGAGATTTGGTTGTGGATGGACTTCTAAACCAATTGCACCGGTGTAGTGCTTTAGCCAATTAGGTTTTACTGAGGCTGCGCACTGCTACACGCATTTTGGAGTCTTCAGACTCGCCCTTGAGCTCTCTTATTATTACTCGGCTCAGTTGCGGGGCATCTGTTGCCCTGGGGAAGCACTGCTCCATTGCACTTCTTTTCCACACGTTAAGCTCGACCTTGTGTCACATTTCGCTGTGGTGGGACAACAAATAAATAGCGCTCTGGGGCAGCACTGCTCCATTGCACTTAACGGAGCAGGTCTCGACTTACTCAAACGTTTTTGTGGTGGAAGCTGCTTTGGTTGCTTAGCAAACCAAAGCTGCGTCGGGCGGAGCTATTTAACCAGAGGTCTCCTATTTTCCCTACGTAAAGCCTTGAACTTGTGTCACATTTTGCTCTGGTGCGAGAGTAAATAAATAGCGTGCACACATACACACACACGCAAAACACATCATATCCTTTTGGTATGGTACATATTGGAAACTCAAAGGAATTTCCTCAGTCTGAATCACATTACTAATAGCACATCCGTCATATTATAAAACTTTCATACCTGCTCATGGAAGAAGAAACAATCAAACAAAAACACAAGAAAAAAAAAACGTTTTACTACCACTCTGATGAACCCTGCCTTGAATAATGGATATACTGGTGTCTTTTGGAAGTGTTCAAGCAACGCATGGTATAATATTTACATCAATAAAAATAATTAAGTAGAAGGACACAATCAAGTCCATTATGGAACCAAATGCTGATAAAACCTTTGTTTTATATGAAATTCCTTTTGGCAGATACTTAATACCGTGTCTTTGGCTGTCCTTGTAATGAAAACCTTTCACATCATTCATAGCTTTTGGTTTTTAAACCAGGACTTTTATTTTGTCAGAATCACTGAATCGAGGCAAAAGATAAACATCACCAACCTATGTTCCTGAGTAGACAATGAAGCTCTGGCAGGAATTACTAACGCTTGTCACTCAGTGCGTTAGACTGAATGTAAAAGGTGAGTTCAACATTAGTGATTTTTTTACTAGTATTCCCTTTCATCCAAATTCTAGTTGCTGTTCATTGCTACTACTCATACATCCAATTTACGAAAATAAATAGACAGTGCATATCAGGAATAAAGAAAGAGCTCTAGGCTGGAGTTGAAATGAAAGAAATACTAATAAAAATAGTGATGGCTGGCAATGTTCCATAAAAGATAAATCAAGAAAAATAGTTTACCAACCAAGAATGCGAAAGCAGTTATTTGATTCAAGGTATATACAAAGACTTTCTATCAAATTTCTCCAAGTTATGAACTAGCTACTCTGTATAATATAAGAAAAGCAAATGGAATTAATGTATATCAACAATAGAAAAATATTGATATCTCTACTGAATAGTTTCCATGATGGGTAATTTCATCAGCGAATCAGATTTGAACGAATTGACGTTATGGTGTGGAGAAAATATGTATTTGGGCTTAGACAGACACATAACGACTGAAGAGTAAATGTTATTTGTGTTAGGACAGGGGTTAAATCATCATTCTTAAAAGTGGTTGAAGAAAACTAGCTTATTACAAATAGACTGACGTGTTTGCAGAGACAACATTTGGAGACAGAAAGTAAATCACTATTATTTGAGACCTGGAATGATTTTAATTCTCTAAATCAGTTATCTTAAAGCCGAGATACGGTGTCAGGGGGAAAGCATGGTATACAGGTAAGGGCCATACATCAAGTTAAAGCATTAAATTGGAATAAAGGCATACATGGGACGAGAAATGTGTACCCATTCGAATTATTACTAAATGGATAAACCAGGCTCTGTCTCAAAGAACAAAAAAGATTACGTTATGCCAATTCTAACTACAGGAGCATCGATCGAAATCATACGTCTAGTATAGTCCACAACATCAACCTGCGAGAAATTTAGAACAGTTTAGAACACGAAGTATGTCAAATGGTAAGATCATATCCATTTGTAATAGAATTTCTTGAATCACTCTGAATAATATAATTATTAAATATTAAATTTGATAAATTGAATACTACCACGCTATTAGGATACATAAATCAAATTATTCTGTTCATTCTTGCAAAAGTAACTAGAGACGCAGTTCGAAAAGGCTGTCAGGGAAGGAAACTAGGTGATTTAGTATTAGTATGAAAATAAGCAGGTAAAATTAATTTGTTCCGAGCCTGACCAGTGTCAGATGAATGTTTCTTGAGGCTGAAAAGAACCGAGTCTACCATAGAGCAGAAACCTCGTTTGAAATACGGTTCTTCTGGCAGAGATAACCTTCTTACATACGGCATCCATTTATCTTTCTCCTTTGCTTGGCCAAAGCTAGTTCCGATCCAATTCAACCTAGTTCGACACTGCGCAGATATATCGATCCCAAGTGACGTGCATTTAAACAGCAGCTAATTCTCGTTGACGTGCTCACATCATCGGCTTAGTGGCTTGACACAAAAAGCCACGCAGTCCATTGTCTCTTTTCGCATGTGCATGAAGCCCTCAGCTATAGAATCCGAAGCAGAGAAGTATAACCTTATTTATCCATATGAATCTGAACACTCTCAACTCTGAGTCATTTCAAAAAGCCTCAAATAGCCATTATACGGATATGCACGTCTCCAGGAAGGATTTACCAGGTTATCGCCTCTTATTGAAAATGGGATCTGTAAGCTTATCAACACCTGTATGCATTCGTTATGAATACGACAGGTAGTGCTGCCATTATATTACACCTTTTGCAGTTCTTTTGCTCATGAGGCTCCAACCCAATAATATATCAAATAGTCGACCAAGTATAGTCCGGAGAAGAAAAGAGGAATAATGGTCGGTCGGTTTGAAGCGCCACAACCAGCACCGAATAGTTTATCTACAAGATAATATATTTGATTCAAACTTCTCCCTCTCAAACGATAAGTTCAGTTTTGATGAGAAGCATTAGAAAGTATGTTAATCACAATTGATACATTTTGGAATAGTTTTACTTATATTTCTTGTTGGAACTAATTATCTTTACCGTGAAAATTGTGTTATCTGATTTTTCTGGGAATTCTAAATCATGCACTTTATTAAAAATAATGTGAATCCATATACACACATACACACAAACTCACACACACACACACACGCACACAAGCACACACACACAAATACATGTATATATATATATATATATATATATATGTATATATATATATATATATATATATATATATATATATATATATATATATGTGTGTGTGTGTGTGTGTGTGTGTGTTCTAAAACTGTCTGGAGTTTCAACAACTGTATGGTCCCAATCTTATTGTAATTCAATGTGTTTTTAAACTTTTGCTCCGTTACATCAATTAGTACATCGATGCCTGTATCGTACTATTCTGAACCTTGCACTAGTCAAAACTGCACAATTCATGACATTGCTTTGAGGAGGACCGGAGCTTTTCCATTTAGATGGCCGTAACTTCCTCTTGAATTAATGCATTAAAACGCAAGTATGACCAAAAGCTACGATGAAAAAGCAATTTTCTTTTGACTGGGTATTTCTAATCTGAAGCATTTGTCACGTTTATTATATAATCATCCAAACTTTCGGAAGAAAGTATACAAATATAGCCAACAATTTGGGATAATTAGTGCAATCCGATGGAGTAAGTTAGTTCTTTTGGTAATAGGTACAGGTGTGATTAATATACCGTTATAATTGAGAAATATACAACAGTAAGCAAGACAGAAAAGTGTATTGTAATAAAAAAAATAACAATCCAGGAATTAAATGACTGCCTGCTTGAACAAGTTGAATTCTACATTAGTATATCACAGTTATGCATTGTGATAAGATAGAAAAAGACATAAAAAAACAAATGACAACACCAATGACTTGTTTAGATTTTGTTTTGTTTACTTGCTGGCTTTCCGACTTTTTTTTGCCTCTGTGTCTGACTAATCCAGGTTTCCTATCGATATTTTCCCCGGAATCATATATATTCTGGATTAAGCATTTCGATCATACAATTCATTAAATTTCTCTGAAGCTTCAATTTCTTTGAATTTATAGGATGACGTTTTGTAAACGAATTGAACCATAATTATTTGATTTTTCAAATGTGATTGGATCGGAACTCATCATGAAGTTTTGCAGACTGCATGGATATTGAATTGTCAATAAGACTACAATAAAAATCATTAACACGTAGTATATATATATATATATATATATATATATATATATATATATATATATATATATAAAAATATATATATATATATATGCCTAAAAGTAAGACCATAGAAACGCTAGTTCTCTCGGATTTTGTTTAGAATGTCTGCCTCTCAGTCAGAGACAGCCATAAGCACCAGATATTCAACGATCAACAAAACATTTTCTTTCCTGGAACAAAGTACTGATTATGATCATTTGATGATGAGACACACATGGACATATACGTGCGTTCGTTTATATATATATATATATATATATATATATATATATATATGTATATATACACACATACACACACACACACACACACACACACATATATATATATATATATTTGTGTGTGTGTGTGTGTGTGTGTGTGTCTATGAACATATAGATATTTGTCTGGAAAAAAAAGTCGATGACAAAACCTCGATTTTCTCCCTTTACGTCCTTGTCACTGAAATTTAGACGGATAACGTATATTGAGTTCATTGAATATCAGAATAAAAGTGAGTGTCAATCCCAAGAAGTAATTAAAAAACGTTACTAAAAGGAGGGAGTCATTATATGATTATAACAATTATCTGCCTATTTTGAAAATTCTGATGAGATGTTTTCTGAACGTGATAGTAGCATACATATGTTTCTCCTCCAAGCTGAAATTTTATCTCAAGTAATCATTATTTTCTTCTTCAAAACATCAACGTTAACTTTCTTCGTGATATCATATGAACTAATGTATGTAGTCTTGTAATTAAACAACAGGTTGCAGATGTCTTCTTTAAAAATAATTATAATTATTTGATGAAGCAAATTAAGCAGTGAAAATTAATGGCCCTAGCGAGATAATCTTATCAAGTGGTATTATATGCTAGTGACGTAGCAATTTATCTTAGGTAGTTTATTTTAGTCGGAGTATTAAGGAGTCGGCCAAATGTCACCTTCGTCTTATAATTAGCATTCAATCGAGATCGATGGAAGCCAAATAAATCTATTCAAACAATTTCATGATGAGTAGTAGGCAAACATTCGTACATTAAAAGCAAATGATTTATTTCAAAGGGGGAAATTATAACTATGAGGATCCAAATCAGCAGGAATTAACCAAACAATTTTTACTGCATCTTTATGCAAATATGAGATATGAACTGTGGAAAAAATATGAAAACTTGAAAATTAATAAACCTCACGAACAGAAATTACCCTATATTTGTATGAACCAAGGGTCCGTATATTGAATAAAATCAGTTGAAAACGCAGTTGCAACATGTACAAAACATTCCTCTTTTCATAAATTGAATTCGATGCTGCATCAGTCGTTCCTTAGGGCTAGGGCTACAGGAATAAAATCTATCAGAAAATAACATAAAACATTTATTTTTTTCAATGACGTTTCTTCTCTCAACGAAGTTGCTGGGAATATTTGCTGAAAATATTTCTCCAAACAGTTTTGTTTAAAGAACAAACATGATTCTTATCGGATGAAAGTTTTACATCTGCAGAAGAAAAATGTTGTCCTGTTTAGGAGTACATATATATATATATATATATATATATATATATATATATATATATATATATATATATATATATATATATAACAAAATATGCATATGGCTAACACAATACCTAATGGTTAGACAACTTCATGAGATTTTGTAAGTTCATGTGTCTTTTTTCCATTACTTTGACCGAGGAATGTAAAATATATGCCGAGAGATCGTTTTTTAATGCAGTGTTTACGTTTAAATATGTTGAAAAAAAAAAGATTGAAAAAAAATGTTTCAAGTGCCAAGAGGCGGCAAATATCATTTTGTACGTAAATAGTGATCATAAACTGGCTGCTGCTAAAGCTGTAGGATGCAATGACGTTACTTGAGAGTTGTCTGCCCTTCGACCTCACCAGTGATATTCAAATAATGAATATTCACTGCAGACCTGTTCATTACGGATGGCCGACCCGATAACTGTAGGACTGCTGACTGCATGTGCGTGTACGTAACAGAACATACGTAAATAAACTGGGAAAACCCAGTTTTTTGCTTGTTAAACGCGTTAGCTTCTTTTTTACCGAAAAAGTGACAAAAAATACAACTTTATAAGATGAAAAAAAAAATAGAAGTAACTTTTATGCACTGAAAAGTGCTTTTCAGTTTCATTAGTCGACGATATATTCAAACAAAATATCGTATAAAACAGAGAGACAGAGAGAGAGAAAGAGTGTGTGTGTAGGGGAGTGGTAATATTTTGGTGTATCTAAAATTTTGTCCAGGATTACTACTGGTCGTGTCCGATGGAGATTTTTTTGCCCCCAGAAAAGCACCCAACCCCCGAATAGCAATAATTCCTGACAACAACGGACTTCTGACACCGATAACAATTAGCCGCTGTGTTTGGAACGGAACAAAAATCAACAACACCGGTTATTAGACTGAGGAATCCAAACGTCCCAACCAATCTCTAGGCCTCCTCATCTTGATGGTCAAAAATACACCCATCCATCAATTGGAGACGGTCGTATCTTACACTGACCGAAACGTTGAGTGCAAAAGTTTGGATATCATTTTTCATTAGAGATATCGCTGTTTTTCGTTTTGTAAACGCGGTGGCCACTACATTCAAACAAGATATAATAGTAGCCGTCATAAAAAGAGAGGGATAGACGAAGATAAAAACAGAGGGGGGGAGAGGGGGGAGAGAGGGGGAGAGAGAGAGAAGGGAGAGAAGGCGGGAGAGCATGACTATTTTGGTGTATCTAAAATTTCATCCGAAATTCCACGCCACGCTTTTATTACTTAGCCGTGCAATCCAATGACATGGGAGAAGCAGGCATCTCAATTTGGTGGATCTCCTTCCTAGTGAATATCCGATCCCAGGGGCAGGGTTGAGATTTTAACTGTTTTTTTTTTCAGAAGGACTTTCAGCTTCGAAGTCAAAATGACAACTGCTTCCTTTAGAATATTTCCAAAATCAATGATACTGAGAACTACAACCCCAGACATTCAACGTTAGAGTAGTTGTAGATATAAACCAGGTAATTATAAGAGGGTTGAAAATGTTTGCGTTAATGCATGCTATTAATGTCATGAAAATCATCAAACTGTGCTGTATCACGGGAAATCTTGCCCAGAATACCCGAAGCAATTTTGTCAATACGTCTCAGACAACCACGCAGAGAGTCAGAGACAAATGGTCAAGATGTCATGGATTGTATCACAGTGGAAACAAAAGCAATAACATCTGACGGAGCACAAGCTGCCATAGTACAGAATAAACAGAACTTTAAACCTCTGCTGTACAAGCAAATGTTATTTCCAAATACATGTTATGCTCATTTCACAATTGTTCAGTGCAATTAAGTAGCGTCCCACTGAGAAACTCCAGTCAGCATACCATCTGACCAAATGGTCGGATTATACTCAAGCGTTCGTTATCATCAACAGTCTTTTATCGTCCGTCGTTGGACATTGACTTTCCCAAGGATCCACCAGTATTTTCTAAATTTGTCTAGTCTGCCTCTTGTATACTATTGGCCTCAGTTTCGCATATGATCTCTTGGGATCCATGTTGTGAGTCGTGATGTCCACAGGTTGTCTGCCATTCTTGCAACAAGACCGGTCTATTCCTGTTTAATTTTATTTTAGTAGATTCTATGTCTCAGACTCCCATTTTCGTATACTGTGCTGTCTTGCAATTTCTTCATGTGGGTCTGAGCATGATTTTCTCAAGCGTGCATTGCATGTTTCTGAGTTTGTGGGTCTTTCTCTTGGTTAGGTTCGATGTTTCGGCTCCATAAATGTCTATCGAGAGGACGCATTGGTTGTATGATCTTCTCTTTAGGATAATTTGAATAGTTTTGTTTTTAAAGGTTTAGCTTGCTCTGCCATAGGATTGCCACCCTAGAATAATTCTACATTTTTTGTTCATAGAGGGTTCGTTGTCTTATGATGATGTTGCAGTCTACTTTCCTCAGTTCTGCATCTTTAATTTCGACGATTGTGTTCTAATTCTCGAATCTGTTGTTGCACGTGACTTTCGTTTTACTGAAGTTCATGTGTAGACCAACTTATTTGCTTCCTTCGTTTAATTCACCTTACATTGATTATAAGTCATGTAGGTTCTTACTGAATAGTGCAATGTCATCTGCGATTCTGAGGTTGCTCAGATATTCGGTGTTTTGATTCCTCTATCCTCCAAGTCCAATTTTTGGAAACTCATCTCAAAGCAGGCTGTGAAGAGTTTGGGTGAGCTGGTATCACTCTGTTTTACTCCTTGTCTGAGTTGGACATCTTTACTTAAGCAGATAAAGGAGTAGCTGTGACTGTATATATTTGGCAGTACTCTGACGTATACAAGGTGTACACCTTTTAGAATGATGGCCTTCATGTCCACGGGAATTTCGACGGGCTCAAATGCCGTTTTGAAGTCTATAAATGCAATAACAGGTGGTCATTGTATGCTGCTGCTCTCTCTTTTTGCTGATTTATTGAATATAGATTGTCCATGGTTGAATAACTTCTTCTAAATACAGTCTGTTTCCGTGGTTGGTTTTCATTAAGTGTTCAGATCGGGTTTTTGATAATTTTGTGAAAAGTTTGTAGATGCAGTTGATTAGGCTAATAGGCCTGTAGTTGTTAAGATCTTTGTGGTTTCATTATTTTTTTTGTTTAGAAACATTATGATTGCTTTCTTCCAGTCTTTTGGGGATTACACTGTTTTAGACACTAGTTGTTCAGAGTAGCTAGTTTTTTTTGATAATCTTACCAGCTTTTTTTATTTGATCGATGGAGCCGTTATCTGGTCCAAGGTTTTTTTTTGTGTGTTGCATATCCTTTTCATTGTTTTGTCGTCCATGTCTTGAGAAGTTGAGTTCTTGGTAGAATTATTGGGTGCATTTTACAATTCTGTCTCTCTTGGTTGTTATGTCTCCGTTTTCTTCGAGTATGTTAGTGATTTGTTTTTGTTCTGTACTGAAAGCTTTGTTCACTGTTTTAAAGCCCCAATATTTTTCGAGAATAGTTTCGATGATTGCTGTCGTATACTTTCTTTTGTTTTTTGCCTTTCTTTTTTTTTATTGTTCAGTTTATTTCGGTCTCCTCAAATTTTTTTTTTATTGTCGTCGTTTTTTAAAGGTTTCTGTGTCTTTCAATGGTTTCGTCTGAGATTTTACTAATGGTTAGTGTGTTTCTTGGTTCAAACATAGTGGCAGCTTCGGACAGTCATTTTCATCCGTTAAGATTTTATATCTGTTTTTCAATCCTTGCTTGAAGGGTTGAGTGAGTTCATTTGGTACACAAATATCATGTTTAAGTTGATAGTGAGAGAGCATAACGGATTAGACTAACTGAAAATATGGAGCAAACTCAGTGAACTTATTACGAGATCATCCTTGTCTATGTGAAGATCTTGTGAGATCACTTGGTTAGTATTCTATCAAATTATCACAAGATATTACTTCAGCTGTTCGCCCTCATCATATGATTCCACATGCTATATGTGTTACACTGAAAAGCATATAAATGAACGTTATAATCTCTCTTCCGATTCCCCCCACCCCAAACCGAATGGTTTCAAGTCACAATTCACCGAAGAGTTAGTCTGAAAAACTTACGTGGCATCGAGGTAAATGGTTGAATCAAGAAAAAAATGTCAGTCGACAGAGAAACCATAACGGGAGTCCTGTGAGGAAATTTCAAATCACAATGAATTACTGTTCAAAAGTAACAGAGTGATTGTCCCTAAATCGGGATGAGCATATTGATAAACATGCAGTAATAGGCATGCACACTGTTAGAATCAAATGGTCGTGTAAAAGTTCAAATGAATGTAATGAACTTGACTCCAGTGACTATGAAAAATAAAAGAGACAAACCGATCGTTTGTTGTTGAAATGTTAAAGAACTCGATGATACTTACAGCCATCGAAATAAGCTGATAATCACTTCGAGCTGAGAACTGCACTTTTATCTTATAATGATAGCTGTGAAACTCCGACTATGCTAGGCATAGTTTGGCTGCCATCTTCAACTGATGCATCTTCAGAGACTGTGAAGAAAATGACAATATGTGGCTACGCTATCAACAAATCAAGACACTGAACTTATGAGGTTCTAATACTGGCCAGAATAATATTAATTACGGGAACATGATGGTATTCTAAAACTGTGTTACTTGTGAAAAATACTTTATTCATTAATGGCATGTATCCCATATCTTGAGATAGAGATGTGATATATTGACATTACCAGAGGGTTTTCTGCTCTTCAACTGTCCAATAATATTCGAAAAATAAATATTTACTGCAAACCTGTTCATTACGAATATCGTCCTCGCAAAATTCCAAACGTATCTAATCTCTATTTAATCATTTATGTCTGTAACTTAACAAACTGTCCCTGCTTTCATTCCCTAAATAGCATAAGTGCTTCCTCGGAAACAACAAGAACCCATGTGGCGTTAGTCACTTCTCCACGCCGTATCTCTCTAACACCTAGTGTGTAAAGATTGAATCATAAATTTCCGAAAGGATTACAATGCAAAATGAATTGTCACAGTTGAAGACTGAACTCGTCCCATCAAGTCGATCCTGCGGGACACTTTGTGTTTAATCAAGAAAATTGGTTGCATTTATACATTCATGGGTTTCAACACATATTTTGATTCTAATATCCATGGAGCTCATAACTAACAGTAATCTTTGATATTGGTTTTCAAAATAACATTTTTGGTTTACTCATAACTGCAGATAAAGCATTGACTCACCTATCCCCTTTGATGTAACATTACTGAATATCACGACAATATATGTCTGAGGAGTTATAATTCCTATGTTAAACTGTTTTTTACGAAAGGCACTCGAGAAGAAATCACGTGAACAATTTATATTTCCCTTGACACTGCGATTGTATCGACATATGATTGGATTCAGTACCCACATTGCTTGAATATGTGCTCTGAGAAATTATCATAGCTACTCACTGTATTGTTATTTGGATGGAAAAACTGAACGATGCTTCTCATGTATTATGACTTATATTTCATTATATATTATAAATGATAAACATATTGTTACAATAGAATACTCTGACAGCAGATCGGATTTTTTTTTAATTCTATCCATTTTCATTCTGTTTGATTCATTCATTTTCTCGTTTCTTATTTGTTTTTGGAAACCCTATATTTCAACTACCTGAAATATGCCCCCAGCAATTTGTACACTGGGAAAAACCTGTGTTGGTGATATAGCATAACCTACAAAAACAAACAAAACTGCTACGTCACCATATTGTGTTAATGATCTAGATCCTCTTGGCTGATATGAATAAGCGTCTAGTAAATTTAACATGAAAGAGGTGGGTGCATTCAATATTGATTTCATATATATATATATATATATATATATATATATATATATATATATATATATATGGGTGTGTGTACACGCGTGCGTGTGTGTCATTCCTATAGAAAGAGCCTATTATGGGATTTCCATAAAGAATACAAGGAACATATAACACTTTCGTAATACAAACTCTTAACAGTCACTCAGGAAAATACTGCCTTCATCTGAGTATCGATGCGGTAATCGCCCGTCGATTAATAACCTATGACACTCAAGGGAGGTAATTATCCATAGCAGCTGCTATGGGAGTACAATGTCGATCACCTATGATACCCCTAGAGAAGGGCGATTATCTATGATAAATAGCTGTAGCTATTTCCAGTGGACAATTTGACATTTAGGTTACGTTGCTGATCAGAATTGACGCATGTTTATTTCAATACTTGCTATTTCTGATCAATACATGAGGGCTCATCGATATATATATATATATATATATATATATATATATATATATATATATATATATATATGTATATACTTCTCACTGCATGGGTGCATTAATTTTTGCTTGTTTACAAGGATACTCACAATTATGTAAAATATTCATCCATCAATATATCTATTCATCGATCAATTTTTCTAAATAGATAAGTGAATACGTGCATACGTACATATATGTCCTCATACAGAAACACACATATATCTATTTGCACACATACACACAGACATATACGTATACATTTCTTTTTGTAAATTCAATTGCATATATATATGTATGTGTGCACGAACGTGCACACATACACACACATATATATGTATATATATACAAAATCCTTCTGCAGTTCTGACACACATAAAACAATTAGAATGGTTTTGTAAGCCGATTTTATGTTGTTATTTTCTGTTTTTGGTCTTACCAACTATACTACACTCAAGCTTAATGTCTACAGTTTTCTCTGGGAGATGTTGAGAAATTTCCCCAAATCAAGCCATTTACTACCCATTCACACAAAAGTAATGATTAAAATGATGCATACGTATCAAATTTGACATCAATCTGTTGATACTTGAAAATTCGATGTTTCCAAAATATGAACATAATACTTGAAATTTTGTTCTTACATTGTGCAAATGCTTTCTTAACCTCTCAATTTTGGCTTTTTTTTAAATAAGTTTGTCCCTCAACTAAACTTAATGAGTCTTCAAAGAATTGAATGGACGGTTGGTCAATGAATGAATTATTTTTCTCGCCTCCCGTTAGAAATTTCCCGTGAGAAACACACAGGAATGCCTCTGGAAACAAACTTAGGGACCGATTTGACATTTTACTGAGGATTGAACCTATCTCGAAAAAACATGAGAAATAGGGTCAAAAACAAAAATGTACATCCTTTACAAGGCTAAATGACTCACACTGCCCAGCATTTTACTTCAGCAGAGAGAAGTGGATTCATACTTTCCTTAAAAGCATTAGTTTGAAGTGAACTCAAACTGTCTCATCCAGAGTTCGAATTTCAACATTCCATTATGTGCAATCAACCCATAGGCCACTATCAGCTGCCTGAAACTGACAGAGTTGAAAATTTGATTAATGTGAAGACCTTGTATAAAAGTGGTGACATGTTGGATGTGCTAACATTGAATTAAGATCTTAAATACTCTTGCAATAGCATTATAAGTATCATTGATCCAAGAAAATATGGAAGTGATTCAGGGTAAAAAAAAACAGTTGAAGTCCACGAGAATAGTAACAATATAGATGGATAATTGAAGAGACTTGCTAACACTTAATCTCCTGTCATGTGTACTATATATACAGCAACATGAAATAGTTAGATTAAGAATGATTTTTTAATATTTGGGATGAAACAAATCGTAGAAACAGATGCCAGACTATAAGGGGACAGCTGATACAAGTATCTGGAGACCACGACGCACTGAAACTCAATATTGATCTTAAGTAGATATGTCCCGTAGTAATTATACAAGCTTATCGAATATTATCTAATATTTGCATGTTTTCTTGTGAAAGGTAAACAATTATCATTTACAGAAGTACAAACAATAATGATATGATCGTCGGCTTAAGTATCAAGTAGCTTCTAACAGGACCCCTAATTTTTGATCATTTTTATCGTGATGATTATATAATGAGATTGGCTGTGAAAAATATTCCAAATTCTAATGATACAAATATTTTTGTGATCTTGTTATGGAGTATTTAACTATGGTACTGTATATGAAACGATGATTTCAAGATTTTGAGTAGGTTCTAGACACCACTTCTCAAATGACAATACCAATTATGAGATAATCTACTCCACTCATGTAACACTAATATTGGAAGTGACCCTATATTGGATTTCACTTAAATGATGGAAGATCACCTACACTGCTGACAAAAATTTAGAACATGTTGATATCTCTTCTTAGTCGAGTCTCTTCTTAGGCAACGATTTTCATCTCAAATTCACGCAGCTTAATCTAACCACTAAAAAACTATCCGTGTACAAACGACTTGTGATTGTTTACATAGGAAGCAAACAAACGTCATCTTGAAGTCATGGAAAAATTACGAGGAACAACGGGTCAATCAGACTCAAAACTAGAATAATAATTGTTCATCAAGGAATAATTCTCATCCTACCCCTAACCTGCAATCAAAATCATTTGATTAATGACCACAATCCTCTCAGTAAAGGCTTTTCAAATGTCAAAATCGCTTTGTTTTCTGTTGCTCCTCGTTGCTCCCTATAATTTCTTGTATTTTACCAATAACGGCCAAAACGTTGATGTTCCAATTGTTAATAAAATGAAAATGTGAAAGGGTTCAAAGCTAAAAAGTATTTGGGCTTTAAAAAACACCAAATAGGAAGATAACTATTGGAGCTGTTGTAATCAAGCTGCTTCCAATGTACCAAAATACTTGGAAAAATACCGATAGAACGAAGAGAGTGATGAAAAGTAGCATACTCTTTAGAAAAGATGGAGATTGAGAAGAATGTTCTGAGAGAAAGACATTAGACTTGGATGTGAAAAAACAAATACTAAAAGATTATTTCCCCAAGATTTTAAAATTTCTAATTACTAAGTGTATTTGAAAGGAGAAAGACTCTTCAATCCACTTCTACTATGGTTAGGATAAAAATTCATAAACTCAGTTTCAGTATGTGAAGCTTCACCATAAAGAAGAACAAATTTGAAAGAATTGACATATGATATATCCACTAGCGTTTTAGTAAGATTTGAAACAATCTGCGTCTTTGTATTGAATAATGTGTTTGATTTGGAGTTCGACAGACCCTGACGATGATCAAAATATCGTTGTCATTATAACCAAGATAAGAACACTAGTCAGAGTAAACCAGAGTCTAATATTACTGAAAGCTAAATGAAAATATCCTCAGATATAAAATTGAATCGCTGACAAGTTATATCACAAAGATTTTAGAATTATTGGCTTTATAACCTAGTGTTTTTTCTTAAGCAAGATCCCCACATAGGCTATTATTTCCGTCTCAACATTTTGGCTGATGCACTGCTTGCAAGGACCAGCAATTGCATCGACATAAAGTGTGTGGTAAAAACAATAAAGTTGAATCGATAGCCAGGGGGAATCTTTGATAAATCTGATTTATAATTGAAATTCTGAGAAGGGAAAAGTGTTCTTTGGAAAATATAAAAGTTTAATGAGACAGAAATCAACTAATTTTCCGCAATCCTTACAGCTTGAGAGGTGTTAAAGCATCGTGATCAAAAACTAATACCAGAATCGTGTGTAATGCCAATGGTCAACTGCCCTGGCTTTCATTATTTCTATAGAATCGGTGACATGACTTCGGGCAGTGCAAGAATTACCCAATTGAAGGAAACACTCTCCCCACTTTTCAAATCAGAATCCGTTAGCTCGTGGTTTTTCTGTTTCTATCATCTTTTTTTTTCCTGATAGAATGGATACCACATTGATCTTCACTTTTTAAAGTCTGGGTGTATACATAGCCAAACTTGTTATGAACGCGATATTTTATCCCAGTGGATTCGTCGATGAGAGGAATAGGGAAAGTTTAGTTTTAAATGTTTTCAAGTTCAGGAAATTTGACAATCGGAGATCTTTGCAACAAGAACATGCATCGATTGCATAGTAGGGAGATAATCATCTAATATATATATATATATATATATATATATATATATATATATATATATATATATATATATATATATATATATATAATAGTAAGGTATACCAATTTAGACACGAAATATTCAAAAATCATTTATTAATGCTATCTATAAATTTTTTTCGGTGGATTTACTCAAAACTAACTATTAAGGTAATATGTATGAATATTCTTTCTTGGCTAACCTTAAATCATGGGTTGTTTTAGATATTCATGTGCAATGTTCGGTTCCAAAAAGTTTCTCCAGTGTTGATATTTCAGCTTGATACGCAGCCGTACGTCATACAGTTCGAATGAACAATATGAAAATAATACATCACTATCTAAACATCAGTGGGAGATAAAACATAACAATCACACACCCACAGTGAAATGCACATTTTCAAAAAATGCACACATGTGCCAGAATAGTAAAACTCTGTGCTACCTATGTCAAGATGAATAATTCCAAATAATCACCTTCACTAAAAAGACAAGGAAAAAGAAACAGCTGCCAAGTGTTGGTATGGCTCAAAATTGCGATAAAAACATAATTATAAATCTCACTTAGATGTATACTAAAATCAATCACCATAGATAACTCATTATTATATCCCAAGCCACTATAAGCTCTATTTGAACCCCTAAAACGAATCACGATATCTTCACAATTATTTTGGATATATAGAAGCTAACCAACTAAATTGATGAGGGAATTAAACTTAAAAAGCTATCGCCGTGTAAGAGTGAACCGTGAAAACTAGTATACAGATAACAATTATATGATATATCTCCAGTATCTAAAGCCATTCCATTGAAGTGATGGAAGATCACCAACTGGTGAAGAAACGTGTCGGAAACACTCCCGAAAACAATGAACATGATTCATAACAACCAACCACATGCATATAGAAGAAAACCTTACTTCCCTTTCAAGAGATGAATAAAAGTAGTATATAAAATAACAAATAAAAAAGAATTGATAGTAAAAGAACGCAAAACTTACCAACGGATAGATTAATCGGTAAAATATCACAAGCAATTCTAAAATTTATAAACAAGTAGCATGAAGATGAAGATATTGTGAAAACTAAAATTTAAAAATCAATTTAAAAATTGAGTGTCCCAGTCATCACATAGGCTACTAGCAGTTTTAACGGAGGACTCACGATAATCCTTGAACTGTATCCTCAGCTGATGAGGACGACATGTTTTTAAAATTTTTTTTGTTAGTAAGCCCTCCGTAAAAAATCTATATGGCGATTTTTCCATCAACTCAACGTAGCCTATATCTTAGGACCATGTCTCCCATACTATCACGATGACATCTCTCAAGTACCTCAATATCATTTATATGTATATCCCAATGCACACCTATAATTTTTCACAGAAATTGCCGATGAAAATGCTCAAGTTATGTGAAAGTAATATGCCACCCAAGTCTTGCATCCATAAATCAAGGTCAGTACACAACCATTGTACACCTTTATCTTGGTTCCACAATGATATGGCACTCTGTGTAGGTCCTCCATATGTATCACCGGCTTATTTTGAAATACTATGGGAGATTTCACTTTCGATCGTTCAAAACCTGTTGACAGTGTCCCTGAGATATATACACTTGTCCAGAAACGAACATTCAATAGCCAATATAGACATCACGATTACAATCTTAAAACAACATGCGGAAAACCTTGGCATAGTACACTACAAATAGTGTACGTTCCACGATATTTCACTGTTTGACTCCACTTCTAACAAATATTGATTCTGACGGTTACCAAACAACATTAATCCAACTTATCACGTCAACATGAAATTATTGCAGTACGGCACTGAAGGTTCAGGACAGCCAAGCTTTTTTAGAATCTCCTTCAATGCTATTATGTTCACAGTATCAAACGCCATTGTTTAGTCAATAAATACACGATACAAGTCAATACCTTACAAAAGTAAACATACTGATAGTAAAATCATAACAGATTATATGTAAACCATAAAAAACACAGAAAAAATTCACATAAATTGCATCAACAGATAATTGGAAATGAGTCTTTGAAATGAAACAAAAATGATTTGCTTACGTGCACATTTCTTCTGTTTGTCACTAAATAAACATTCATTGAATTTGTATCTGTTGCTGACGCATCTCAGTTGTTAATTTACTTTGCTACAATGACATGACAATTACGTCATTGATTACATCATAGGGACTCCTAAAATTTCATGTCTGATCATGCATCAGAAGGAATTGAATTACATTGAAATATTTGAATGATTAGAAAATGGAATTACCCAAAAAGTATCCTTGAGCTCCTTAGTCTTGATCCAAACATTATTGACCCCACAATATCGAACGCTTTATATGGATATTTACTGACTGTTTGTTCGTCAGGGCTCAAATGGGATGCGCTGTTATTGAATCCGAGGCAAATGTGTACGATTAGACCTGCAAAAAAATTCATTGAAGTCTACAAAAAAGAAAAAAAACTTTGAGGTAAGATTTGCTATTACCTTTCAGGTATGTCAACTGTTTGATTAATGATCGATTCATGATTTTTTTTATCTTGAATGTTTTTATTCGACATATATATTCATGGATATTCTCATTTTTATTACTTGAGTAATTTCTTTCATAAAGATGTTTTTTCAATATATCTTTCTACATAAATAATCCTTTGTTGCTTTCAATCTTCCCCAAGTTGCGGCTGTGGGCACACACACACACACACACACACACACACACACACACACACACACACACACTCACACACACACACAAAATTGAATGCATCACATGCAATCATCCCACAAACAAGCTTGGGTAGAAGTTTTAAAATTTCCAAGCCATATGTACGCAACACAATATCTGCAAAAGTTCCCAATGAATTTCAGTGATTTTTTTGAGGAAGGCTGAACAATGGATAAAGGAAGAGTTGTTAAGAAGGAACTTTAGAGTGGATCTCAAAGTTTTTCACAGCCATTTATCTACATCATAGCTACATGTAAATAACGTTACATCCTCAAAGATTCTCAATGACTGAGGAAAAAGTTCAGATGTTACCGAGGATCGTCCATGGTCACCTCCTAAGCATTGCAACTCTCCGTGCACAGCAAAATATCTTCAAATAGTAGAAACAAATATTCATTTATTCATTTATATTTATTAAGAAAAAAATGCCTGACCCCGGGGGAGCAAAAAGAAATCCCAGTTACCCTACCTGAAACGTAGCTATATGTACTCAGCATAATGTTTCCGAAGTTTCTAAACAAATCTAAATCAAAATTTTTCGAACTAAGGTCAATATAATTCAGGGTGGATCCAGGAATTGTTCATAGTCTCTTCCTTGTATCTTAGCTATATGTAAACAACACGCCATTTCGAAAATTCTTTTATGGAATTTGGTTGGAATTGTTGGAAGGTTTGGTAAAATGTTGAAATTATGGAGGAATCCAAAAATATTCCTCAGGCAGTTCCCCTGCATCGTTGCTATATGAACAGAAGACAATATCTAGAAAGATTCTCAGTCAAATCAAAACGTGGTCAATTCAGATCCTGAAGTTTATGACAGTCATCCCCACACACTTGCATTGTAGCTATAAGTATACCACACTATATTTCCGAACGTTACCGACAAATTCATGTAGGCTAGTCTATGGTTTAAGAAAGAACTGTTTACATTTTCTGGCAAATCCGAAAAAAATTCTGTGCACAGCGCAACAAATCTGAAAGTTCCTAATGGATTACAATTAAATCTTAAAGAAAATGTGCAGAATACTCAAAGGAAGACATGCTTACATTGGCGGATAGGTCCAAGGATTATTCATAGTCATCTCTCTTGCACAGTAGCCTTGTATACGCAGCATATTTCCTAAAGTTTTCCATGGATTTCAGTGACATTCTTTTGAAGTCAGTTCAATTCATTAAATCAAACCAAGGAACTTTTCAAAGTCATCTTTAGACTTTGTAGCTCTATGTAAATAACATAATATCTCCAAAAGTTCCCAAAAGAATTTTGCACACAATACAAATGAGGAACTATTCACATTTTAGGGTGGATGTATCACATTTCCACTGCCGCCTAGACCATAGATATATGTAAAAGACAAAATGTATTAATTGATTCCAATATGACTCTGTATGAAGAAGCACAAAAACGAAATAAAAAATGCTTAGATTCTTGGGTTGATCCAGGACATTCAACTGGGTCTAGCCATCTTTCTCAGACAAGAAATATTTTGGCGGTTCACAGAGAAAGAATTTGCTGTTCATGTTTGATGCTGAAGAAAAGAATGGGAATATTTATTATTTATTTTTTTTTTTAGTGGGAGCAGAATAGGAGTTGTTTGTATCCGTGTTGACAAGGGTAATATTTGGTTTGAAATGAGATCGATCGATGAGAGCGGGGTTATTGTGTTACTTCTCTGTCTCTGTGGTAGTTAGACTTGTCTTAAATTAGAAAAGTACTATGTTGTTAAAATATTCATCGCAGGGTGAAAGTTGGTTTTGATATTTTTATCAGAGGATAGAGAGGCGGTGTCCAGCATTCAATTGATAGATGTTGGTATATGTTGGACAGGGTTTAAGAATGTGTGTTGTTTCTATTTGATGGTTGATGATGGGCGTGATCTCATTTAATCTTCTCTAATGTGTGGTATATAAGGGTTTGTACTGTCTTTCAAATTGATGGTCGGTTGTTGAGCAATTCCTTGTACGTTGGTGTTGTAATCAAAGTATCGGGAGGGTTTGAAATCTGATAGTGATCATATCTTTGTGTGTTAGTATTGCATTGAGATATACATGATTTTACAACGAATATGCATGTCGAGGAGTTGTGGATTTTTTAGATGAGACTGCAGGTTCTAAATATTTAGATATTACTGCACGGAACATCTTTTATCATCATTGTTATTTGGTAGAAAAAAGATTTGTTTACAGTTTTAGTTGGATTATTGCTACATATGTCTTGAAATTTCTGCCTTGATCATTCCTCAAGACGTCCTTCCAACCGAGTGAGTTCGATTAGAATTAAATTTGAAAAAAATCCTATTTACTACAAAATTTTCTCTCAGCCTTGAATTTCCCAATTCATTCTATTGTAAAAGGCAACCCCAGTGTTACTTCATACTTCCATTTATTTATATTGTTTAGGGAGCAGTTTACATGCTCTCAATATATACATATGCAATATATGCATAATTGCTCTTGTGGCTCCGAATTGCCTCGAATTCTTTGCTATGCATACACCACATGTTCTTTCATTGACCCCGTTGGCGATAACAATGATTTAAAAGAAGTCAAAATGGTTCATTGTCACCAGTGTTATAGAATCAAGGCAAAATTGAAAGAGGAATTCATCTCTCTCAATAGGACTAAAGACCCAATTTAGGCGTTCTTGTGGGAACTAGTCGTCAATCCTGACCGTGAGGATCGTTTTGAGCTACTCATATCGTGATATGAGTTTGTCTATGTAAGAAAAAATGTAATCAACAATAATGTGCATTTCACATATGTATAAGGTATTTGTTTTGAACTGCAGATGATCAGTTCAGATATGTGAAAAGTACCTATAAAATCGAAATGTCCGTCTTAAAAAACATTGCAGAAACAGAAACAACAGCAATAATTGACAAAATGTTTCTATACAAATCTCAACCGATATAGAGTGATGTAAAATTACTTGAAATATTTTCTCTGCTAGAACTATGTGTAATACTTTACAATACATTTATAAAAATGCAATTCATTTTATTTCATTTATTTATTTATTTATTTATTTTAGGGAGATAACCCGAATAAACGTCATGGACGATTTACTTTGTGGACATTCACAATGGTTCAAGTTGAGTAGATGTTTACTGTTATGAAATAATTCTATTTTCCATCTAAAAATAATGTTTACTCTAGAGTCAATGCAGCATGTAATTTGTGATAGGCACAGCTAGCTATCGTTGCGAAGACACATCTCATAGCCATTTTGCCATGGATCGTTTTTATGGCAAACAGGAGCTATATTAAAAAATATGTCTATTCGATGGATCAATTTCCTGGTGAAAGTGTAGATTTAATCACCTTTCATTGATGTTGATCCTAGTTTTGAAATTGACCGATGAAATTTTTTAGGGTCACTTGGAATACCCGTGTGTATATTGTTTCAATTCTTTTAATTCAAATTGCGGTAAAAATCTGCCATTCACAATTTTTGATGAATAATGACACCCTATGGAATGGTTACATCATGCACCTCTGTAAAGATAGCCAGCATGTAGGGTCAGTGTTGGGACTAATAACTACATTAAGCATTTGGGTTAATAGGTAGGCTTAGATATAGGATTATTAGGTAAGTTTTGGGTTGAAGATGATAAGTTTATAGAGCAATTTGATAGGTTTAGGGTTACGATCTGTTAGTACGTTTGGATTTAAGGTTAATTGGTTAAATTTTAAGGTTAAAGTTGAGTTTTGTAGGTCGATTTGGGGTTAGATTTAAAAATCACTTTGGTGATTAATATTCTTAATACATTTATCATTTACCGATGTTGTTTCGATACCGATTGCTACTTTTACAAATATTTTGTCCTTCTTGGCTATTTGGAATGGTAGCTGATGCAAAGGTATCAAAAATATCAAATTATTAATATTGGTGTTTATAACAATTACCCTAACCCAGAAAAATATCCTCAAGGGCAAGACTTCTTTTCACTTTGAGTAGTCAGAATTGAGAGAATAACAGGAGGTTCTGTGGAGCAGATTTGTTTGTTCCAATTCAGTTAGATTAGGATATGAGGATTCTAGTGGCCAGGTTAACTTGGTGACGAATTGTACTTGAACCATCCTCGCATAACTCGTGCTGTGTGATAGGGCGCATAGTCCCAGTGAAAAGTTCCACTGTTATAGAATAAAATTGTTATCATTGAGTATTGATATACTCGTACCATGAACGTGTCAAACTTTATTGCATACATCATTATGTATCTAGTGACTGTTTGAATTTCAGAGTCCCTGGATTCTTTTGTAATTTTGATAACAGCATTTATTCCATTATTTCACCTTCTCTCAGGAAGAGCAAACAATTGCATTTTCGAGGTGGACAAAACTTTTAGTTTTGCAAATCAACATTAAATCGATGTGAAATCTAATTCGACACAATAATTAGAACTGCATAGCTAATCTAAATGCCTTTTTTTGTTTTGCAAATTGATTGCTATTAACACCAGAGTTGCGATGCTTATCAGCAATTCTCATCATTACCGAACAGGGAAAAAGTTTTCCTTGAATGTGAACACTGGAATTCGAGGATTCTAAAGTGAGACATTGAGATGACTCACACAAATTATAGGTGCACGGTAAATACAAAAGTGTTGAAGATTACATTACAACCCAGAAGAGGAGACATTTTTCTGTCTAGTTAGATGGTAAAAGGTCTGCAAGTAACTTGTAAGATCGCATAAACATGAAGACAACAAGATTTTTGAACGAAATAATCAGTACAAGTTTCTAAGAAGTCTCCATTTTTACTGATATCCTCTTTTATTCCTTGTAAAGGATCTTCCAGGAAAGTCTTCATTACGTATTAACTTTTTTTCATTCAAATTAAAACTTCCTTTCCTACTTATGACTAAATGATCCACTGAAATGAAGAAAAGACACATATATTATAATTTTCAATGTCATCGGTATGTCTTAGCTAATTCTATCAATTTTCTCCACAAAATTGTTTTGAATATATATATATATATATATATATATATATATATATATATATATATATATATATATATATATATATATATATATATATATATATATATATATATATAACTCCCCTTCAATATTTCCTTTACTAACAGATCTCCCTTTGCTTTTTCAGGATTTGAATTCCTTTTTCCTATGTAAAACGAGTAGAGCATAATCTATTCCGTAATTCGTTTTGATGGACGTTTGAACTACCAGAGTCAATTTTCTTCATACATCTGACTTCTGAATCTAATGTATCTGATCCAAGGTGTCCCTTCGAATTTGCTATCGTTTGTGCTTCATGAATAAGTCTCAAAGGGATCGGAATGTCTAGCCTTGGCTTCATTGAGTAATGTGGAAAACTCACTGATTTCGCCAACAAGATTGACCATTCTTACAACTGAAGAAACATTCTCGGCATAAAATCAATGGATATGTGTACTCCGTACTATTTCTTAAATGTTATGATAATATAATCCACAAATTGTGTACGATGGAATATTGCTTGTAATAAAAGTCCTGTGTACGATATTGAACAGTATTGAATGGTAAATAAATCCCCTATCATACAAATTCATTGAATTTAATATACATTATTAATTCATTGTATATTTTTCTAGTTAACATTCTTCAATTATTGTGATTATTCTGTTACGGACATACAGATGAGTTTCAAAGGGATCAGGACGTCTAATCATGGTTTTATCTCATTTTCTAAAAATCTTACTAATTCTCTCACTTTCATTGAATATTCTTTCAATTGAAAAAACATTTTTCGATATGGAATCAAAGGATCTAAGAGTAAATTGTGCTATTTTTAAAGAATCTTATAATATAGTTCTGTAAAATATATAAGATAAAAATCTACTTGTTCTAAATATAAAATGTAGGATACATTGTCAATTTTAATATCAAAATATAAGACCCTCGTTTGCATTCCGTTATGCTAACAATTTTGTTCAAGATTTCAGGATATTCAGTATCATACTATTTTCTAAATTCTACTCCATCATTAATGTCCAATCGAACAGGTACAATCTGGATATGAAACTTTGCATTAGTTTTCTCTTCATGTTAATGTGAATACAAATTTGCTTAGTAATAAGCAGGATTTATTTCGATGGGGACCCTGAAGATCTGATTGATTTATCAATTACCTTTTTTAAGATAACATTCTCAAATAGGATAACAATTACTTTAAAGGAAGGGCACGTAGAGTAGGACTTACTTTTTTATTTTACACCAGAAAAGTTTATAGTTTCTTAACCAAATATTTATTTGCTATTTCCCATTGTAGACGCTAAGTCTATAATTTTCTAAATTCTCTTATAAGATTTTTATGGGGAATCTTAGTGTATTTTTTCAAACCAGCCTCCAAAATTTGTCTTGCTTTGTCAAAACTTTGGCTTTTTTCAAAAGGTGTAGCTTCCAAATTACTTATACTTGGCATTCCTTTCCTTCATTCCATTTAAGTACGGTTACTATTGAAATTTGTTAGCTTTGCCTCATATCCTTTTTGCCCTATAGTTACACCAGAAGAAACATTTTCTATAAACCACCAAAAGAATAACAGCTGGAAAAGAAGTCAACAATCCCTCAAAGGCAATCGAGGCATTTCTGCTTGCTATCGAAGGAACACTTACCAATAACGACGCTGGAATCTATTATATGTGTCGGCATTCATCTGATACATTATTCCAGAATGAACACCATGACTGGAATATCGATGCAAAATCAGGGTTAGTATCGTATAACCTGCCATTCTGCCACAATTGTGTGACCCAGAATCGTATCACCAGTGATATTCAATGGAAAGGTTCTCTCTCAAGTTATAATTCTCCTATAGACTACTATCAACTCTGAAGAACATTAGTTCCTTATAGTATATCAAGGGGAAGGGAACATGTATGCATCGAATGCTAACAAAAAATAACTTATACTGATAACTGTATGACTGAACATAATTTAAATGTATAATTTGATTTCAAATAAATAGAGATATTTGTTATCATTTGTATTATTTAATATTGTCAGTGATGTTGCTGGTTTTATTCCTGTTATTTTATCACAATTACATCAATTGTATTATGATGATAATTATGAACATCTAATTTATATAGTAATTGTCTGTCCTTAATGATAAAGATGATTATATCTTTTTATTGATGTTAGATATAGGAATCTTTATGGTGGTATGAAGTAGATGGTGATGTTGATAATGCTAACATGGGGACTTGGAAGAAAAATCTTTTCCTCCTTTGATTGCATTTACTCACCTATTAGATAATGTAACAACAAAGTAGTTCCGATTTAGCATCAAAAGGGAAAATTAGGAATACGATAATTCATCTACTGATATTTCCTACCAAAATATCTAGGTTTCTTCTTAATGGAATATTGATTAGATGCAAGAATAATGAATAACATTCAAATTACACATCATATTCCCGAATATATCCAAACTGACTTTTAAAGATAAATACCGATATCTTAATGTTACATTTACACTATCAAGAAACACTGATATGAAACCTCAAATTGCTAAAGATCTTTTGCATTTCTTCAAATTAATTGCATTATTGTACATGGATAAATTTTAAAATATAAATAAATAAATATATATATATTTATCATCGGTAAAAAAGTTGACGGATATAAAGAGATGCATTACATTTAGAAGTGATTCGTAATTTTATTTTCTATAGCGTATTTGCCTCAGCAGTTATATGGCCTACTCATACCTTGCATATTGGGGAAGAGCTGAAATACATGATCGTGAATATCACACACACACGCACGCACACACACACACACACACACACATATATATATATATATATATATGAATGATTGACTTATAAATCGCTACGTAGTCATTACTAACTTCCATTATAATTTCAAAAGACATTGAAAATTACTTTTGTCCATTAAATACTTGCAAACGATATAGTCTTTTGCATTACCGACAACTGTTTCGCTCAATGATGAGAGCACCGCTACTTTGAAGCGGCTACCCTATCGGTAACAGGTTTGTTCACTGCAGTAGTCCCATTTTCTTCAATTGTTTGATTCATTTACGCTATCTGAAGAGAGAATGATACAATAACCGTGTAATGACGGGAAATAATCTGAACTTAGTTTTATATAATAAAACGTAATTTATAAATCATATACATGTACAGTGAAAACGGGGCTGCTCAGTTTTGTTTTTCTTTCCTCTTCATCGTACTTATCCTGCACATTGTCAGTTTTATCCGATACATATAATGGAATTTTAAGGAGGGTATTAGTTCGGAGAATAAGGATTTTTTTAGCCAGTGGAAATGAACAGTTGGGAAAATAATACACTTATAGGAGAAAAGGTGAACAAACCAGTTTTCCCTCCATTGCTACTAATTGATTGTAAAGTTGGTCTGGGAATTCTGTACTTGATTTTGATTTGTTCGTTATTCCTGCTAAATTTGGATTAGTTTTTTGACTGTTTATTTCCGAACAAAAGAAAAATCGTTTATACTCCAAACTAACACAGTTCCTAAAATTATACTTAACGTATCGTAGAAGGGTGACATTGTCACGGGGTAATGGGAATGTAAAACAAAATAGAGACATTTCCCCAACCCCGAGGCAGGGAAAGGGACTTGTCTCTTACTATGTTAAAATTCTGGGTGGGTGGGAATCTATTCCTTCCTAATGTGACACAATTGTATTGTCCCTTGAAAGAATAAGCACATGAGGACCCTTACAAGGGAGAGGTAGCATGGAAGTAAGCACCAGACTCTTTTTTTTCCGAGGCCCATGACTCAGGTTTGTGCTCCAGGCTGCTACACTGTCGGGTCAATACCTTGAGGAGTTGAAGTCCACTAAGAGTAGTGCACATCTGCCTTGGCTGAGCGTATGAGATCTTCTGTTGGAGTTGGAGGTAGCCGTATTATGTATGCAACCTTTGTGGACCATAGGGTGCCAGCCTCGGTTTAAAGGGTAGAATTGGTCCTTCGTGCAACTGCTTCAGTTTGAAAAACACAGCTCAGTTTAGAAACGAAGTAAATGCTCAATCACAGCTGCCTCTGGTCTTACTGCTTACCAATCTCTACCAACAATATTTGCTTGCAAAACCAAGCCATTCGTCATCATCATCATCATCATCATCATCATCATCATCATCATCATCATCATCATCATCATCATCATCATTCTTTTAACGTCTCTGGACATAGACCTTCCCCATCGGTTGTCTATGCTTCTTGCAACATGGCCTGCCCATTACCATTCACATTTTTAATAGATTCTATGATGTTTTCTTCCTGATATACTATGCTGTCTTCTGATCTCTCCATGTAAGGTTGAAGCATTGCATGCTTCTTAGTTTGCAGATATCTCTCATGGTTAGGTTGCATGTTTCAGCTCCATTAGTGACTATCGGGATGATACCTTAGTTGAATTTTCTTCTTTTTAGGATTATTGGGATCGTCTGGTTTTTGGAAATTGAGGTTGGTCTACCGAAAGCTTGCTATCCTGGAGTGATCTTTTGCTTGCTTTCATCTCATTTTGATGATTTCATGGAGATCCGTTATCGTAGGTATATGTAGTGGTCTGCCCTCCCCATTTTGCATCTTTAATCTTGACAGTTACATAATTATTCTCAATGTGATTGTTGCATATGATTTTTGTTTTACCGAAGTTCATTTGTTCACCGATTATTTTTGCTTTACTCATTCAGTTCATCTAGCATTAGTTGGAGGTCGTGTAGGTTTTCTGCGAAAGGGAGGATGTCTTCTGCAAATCTGAGGTTGCTCAGATACTCATCATATATTTTGATTCTTCTATTCTCACAGTCCAGGTTTCGGAAAATCACTTTGAGGCAGACTGTAAAGATTTGGATGAGCTGGTATAACCTTGCCTGATACCTTTTTGGAGATTAAAGGGTTGAGAGGGCTTACATTGCCCGATAAAGGAGTTGCTGAGGTAGTGTATACGTTGAAGTACTTTGACGTATACAGGGTGTACACCTTGTAGGGTGATGGCCTTCGTGACCACAGGCATTTCTACTCAGTAAAATACTTTCTTGAAGTCTATAAATGCTACAGGGAGTGGCATTTTGTATCCTGCTGCTTTCTCTTCCTGCTGATTTATTGATTGGATATGGTCCATGGTCGAGTAACTTCTTCAAAATCCAGCCTGTTCCCTTGGTTGGTTTTCATTTAGTGATCTAGTGATCTGGTTGGGGGTGATTTTTGTGAAAAGTTTGTATATGCAGTAGAGTAGACTTACAGATCTGTAGATTGTGAGGTCTTTGGGGTTTCTTTTTTTTAATGCAGAAGCATTATGATTGTAAAGCCATCGATATACACATACATAAGCATACACATATTCCACGACTACATGTGCACATAAATACATATGTGTGTGTATGAATGTTGTTGTCGAGTTCTTTTAAAGTGGATGAGGCCAATCGAACAACGAAATAAAAATATTTTCCATAAAGATGTACTTCAGCTCATTTGTGGGGGGCGATGGTGTGTGTGGATATCTGATAAAATGTTTCCTGCAAACATGTCTTTAATCATCTTTCAGGAGAAGAAAGAAAGGACTTTGAAATTGTTTCTCGACGACTGTTATTTCAACTTAACTGCTACGGGGAAAAGAAACATATATTTTCGCTTTGCATCAAAAGTGTCACGCCTCTTTACTTCTAATCACCGACTCTTACGCGTTCGTATCGATAATTCTTATCGCTGTGGGGAGTTGTCACGGCTTCTTCCTTGTCTTGTCGATTCCCAGTCCAGCTCCCACTGAATCTGTTACAGCACATCAATCCACATGCAACTACGCATACAAGCAAACTCACTCATGTACGCTCACAAACAAAACTGTACATTCGTATATATAGAGAGATATAGCAAAAGTTTCTTTTGTAATTAGTATTCTTGAACATGATATAATAAAATGACTTGAATGCAGTCTGGGATTAAAACCGACGAACAGATTAGATATTCACAAGGGTAAACACTCAACTGAAGTGACATGAACATTGAGTTTCATCTGTAACCATATGTACTGATCGTTCATCGTTAACATGTGTTTCGGTTACTTACATAATTAAGCCCTGTTTCAAAAACATTAAATGATACGTAGAATAATATAACATGTATATACAATACATAATAGTAGTACCCTATATGAAATTACAAACAAGATGTATTACATGAACAATGCATTAAAATCCTCGTTGAATGGGAGGTGATGCAGTGTTTATATAAGTGTTTTGTTTTTAAAATACCCGAAACAGTCACATTGTAGACAACTGATGTTCCCCCCGAAAGGATAATCACATATTTTACCATAGCAACAAAGAATATTTAGAGCAGGTACAACAATGAAGGAGATTATATAAATCGTATTGACAAATATTTGGTGATAAATGACTGAAGTTACACTAAAGAATTCTGATTTCACATTAGAGAAATTGAAAATGTATACGTAACTATAATCCGTTGAAAATTGCGTAAACAGCCATAACATCTTATACCTTCCTCATAAAGAATGAATCATAAATAGCATACATGCACGAATATATGTTTTTATGTCTATTTCTATGGATACATGTATGTATCTTTTGATCTAACAATTAATTTAAGTTATTCCATTCTAATTTATTTCAAAGCTTTGGCAGATTTAATATGTGTAAATCAAATAAGGCTAACAACTAACACGACCAATAAAGTTCGTATAATATCTTACCATTGAGCCACCTGCTTTTAGGAAAAGTGTCCAACCGGCTCTCTCAGGTGACTGGACTGAAGGAGAATCGATCTAAAAATTCCAAATATCTCGTGATTGCATTAGATTCATGAGCTTTAGACAATGGGTAAGAACCATAAATACACAGGAGACTCACTCGTAACGAAAGAGAGGAACCAAATCGATATTATGCGCTGGTAAATTGAAAAAGATTGATCTTCTATAACAAGTTTGGAATATCCAATAAAAGCGGGGGCTCCACTTTATCGCCATTTGAATCGAGGTGACACAGATAATTTGGTTTCGTACATAGGATCAGCTGTTACATAGCCAAACGGAGTTTTGCGTCTGTACAACAAAAGGTCAAGATTCTAAACCAGTACTTGGCCCATCAAAACCAATTGTTAGGAATAAATGCTGATTATAAATTGAACAAGCTCTACTGCGCTCAAATCAAAATCTTTTGCCCTATCAACATCAAAAACACATACAAAACTGATTCAATTTCTGCATACAATAATATCTCAAACTACGTTTTTCATTCCAACTAACTCATTAGTTTCTCCTGTGAATGGATTTTGCAAAATGTAGGAAAAAAATAGAACCTGAGTTTGGCTTAGAAGTTGGAATGAATCCTTCATCTACGGTCATTATTATCCATCATTGATGTTACAAACGGAAACAAAGTTGAAGTTGTTGTGAAACTGACTTTGAATGTGGTGAAGGAAGAAAGAAAATATGATGTTTTCAAATAATTCAATACCAAAATCTACTGTTTTGGAACTTGATGCCCGTGTCACTGATCTGTGGATATGTTGATGAGGATTTAAACTTATTCCTGTTTAAAATGATATAATGGTTTTAAGAAGGGTTTCAACGATATATCTATTGGTCCCCCCCCCCCAGAAAATTATGTTCTCGATTATCATTGAGTTTTGCTACTATTTATCTTCTCTTGAATTTTTTATTCTTTCAATCAAATACATTTTGTTTTGTTTTTATTTGTATGATCATTCTTGGTTGATTCCAGGAGATTTAAAAAAAGTTCTCAACTTCATATACACTTTCTTTGTGTTTCTCCATTTAAAATAAAATTAATTCGAAGATACATCAATCCCAGTCCCCTATTAAATAGTAATAAAGTATTGATCAGTTTTAATTTGCAAAAAAATATTGTTATCATCCCCAACTAAAACTATTTTTTTTTGTTTTAACAGATTTAGCAAAAATATTTCAAAGTAAATTTATCCACATTGGTCAAACAGATGTCAAGAGGGTAAGCATCTCCACTCCTTCAATACTATATTTTGATCTTGTCATTTAAGATTTTATTCAAGTTCCAAACCTCAACTTCTGATCCTGATATCCACAAATCTTAAATTTTAATATCTGATTAATTTTGATGATAAAGTCAACTCCCTAGGAGTTCGATAATAGTAGTCATTTGAGTTTGCCAAAATTTACGATTGCTATGAATGTTATAGGTAATCCGGATGGTGCCTCAATTGACTTGTCTAACTAATGAAGCAACCATTAACAAGAATGTTCTGCCTCTTATTTAGACGACATATATCTTTACATTTGAAATAGATCATGATTCACCTCTTATGATTAACAGTTTTATTTTCTGCTATTATTTCCATTCAAATGTACTACTCAATTCAATTTTAAACAATGAACTTTCCTCTATTACGAATTCCATATTTTTCACAAAAGAATCATATCATAGACATTCAGACGTATTCAGGGGGAATCGCATGGCCACTCTTATCAAATCTAGTGGACAGAGAACCGTCCCAATCTCTGAAACTGTCCAAAATAGAAGGATGTGGTTTTCACCATCAGATGAGATTTGTTTTGAAGATATATTTGAATCCAGAAAAAACGACTCATTACAGCCTAGTCCATTAGTCACACTTTTTAAAGTTTAATTGCTCGGCGATAAATGAAGATAGAAACATGGGATCGAATCAATAGCCCATTCTTTTAAAAATCAACGGTATAAGCTATCTCTCAAGCGTATTTCGATTTTTAAATTGACTGATTTTTTATTTTCTTTGCTCCGTCTGGGGTTAGATAGAGTAGCTAAATACATCATACACTGAATTTTTTGTATACTCGTGTAAGTGATGTCAATCTAATTTTTGTGTAACTGTTGCAACATCTTCTTCAGTGTAGAGTTAGACCTGTAGCGATCAGGTTTGTTGATTTTATTTTTTTATATTATTTACATTTTAAATATATAAATAAATTCATCAAGACATTCGTATAAACAAATAAAGACGATTGAAGGTGGATTTTTGTGAAAAATGTTTTCTCAGACAAGTGCTTTCCTTTCAATTTCAGGAGCATTGTTTTAGTCCCGAGAAAAAAAGTTCAATGTTTCCCGAAAGGGGCTCTGTTTACAATCGAACTGATGCTAAAGTGGGTACTCATGTCTGGAATTTTTACAGATGAACTAACAAGAGTGTGGCTTACATGACACTCATACTAAAAATGGTGCAAGTCAGATGTTGAAAAAAAATGAAAATAAATCAAAGAATCCATTCAATGTAAGATGAGAACAAAAATAAGATAATTCATATTAGCCGTACTTCAATTCGTGCTTTCATGAAAAGGTGAGAAAAATGTCCCCAGTTTAGAATAATCGTTTTTATGTGGCAGCGAGGCCGCACAAAATCTTGTGATGATATAATCATTTTAATTCGTCATTACAAATACAAATCTGGAAATACCGGAAGCTGAAATCGTACAGCAGTTGAATATAGGCAAACTACCCGAAGGGAAGAGATGCAAGTTCGAATCTTGCACAAGGCTCATTCTTCATACTCGATCTACATTATTTATTCACCACCGTGAACTGACCATCAGAAAAACATAGCAAAACCAGCGAAATAGAGTTGAATTGAATCCTTCTCACACGATAAGATTACTCGCAGATGTTTCATCTGATGAAAAAATACATCATTTCAATATCATGTGTAATATGATATTTTAACAAACAATGATCGTTGAACAATCTAAAACAAGATGTAATGTAGGTGATATCTTGCAGTTTAGAACACTATTCAGTTTTTAAGAACATTATTGCAGACATCCCTTAATTCATGAGATTTTTATTTGAGTATGGGTTCTTAAATATCTATACTATACCAACTCATATAAATGAAGAAAAATGAGTTTTGTTTAAAAATTTCTTTGTATGCAAGCATATTTATCCATATTAAGGGTGCAAAGTCGAATCAGAAGATGAGGATACAGGAATAATACACCCTGATGATCATTCAATGGGAAAAAGCCCAGCTGCCTATGAATGAGAATTCCACATCCGAGTGTCATATGGACTTGAATACTGATTACTTCCTTACTTTACAATATCCTGTGTAATTCATTCAACTAAATTGGATCTGAAACATATAAAACACCTGGTCCCTGCTGCACTCAGGCCTGAGTCAGAACGAACATATATATCTAAAAAAAAATGAAAATTGAAAATCACCAAGTAGTTTTCGAACATATTCATGCTGATACATGTACACATATAAACGTCTGTGATCTCTGGTACGCGTCAAATAAAACAATAATTTTGAACCGGGAATATACAAAAACTGTAACATTAGAGTTGAATACTAGTAGGAAGTCCTTTGTATATTTTCAGTTTTCATTTAGAAATTGTTTGGGCACAGGAAGGCCTGAAATGAACTTAAGTATTCTTGTCTTTTTGATACTTGACTCTTTTCAGAAAACTGGTTGGAAAGAGTCTCTTTTTCCTTATAAATAAAGTTTTATCCTGTTTTCAACTTTGATGATTGAAGTTTCGGTCTATCGATAACTGAACGAAGCGCATCAAATAGTATGTCAAAAATTCATGAGCCCAGCAGACTTGATGGTAGTTCGGATATGTTTGGTGGCATATCTCTTGATATTTTGAGAGAAGTTTTTTGTGCCTCTGGGAGTAGTTTAGCATTCAGTTTGGATGCAGGGGATGGAAAAACTGGATCACTTTTACAAAATTTATTGAAAACTTTTTTAAACGATTTCAGGGGTATGTACTTAGCATGCCTATTTCCAAAATCAAAGATATTCAAAATTGTAAGACTAAATTTTAACCTAAATTGCTTTTTTATTTCAATTCCTGAAAACGTATTACAGAATCCATGTTTATTTTTGATTTTTTGATTTGATAAGATGTTATTTATTAACTGTTCCTTTCATTTATTGGAACACTTATTTCATCTAGATTGGGTGACTAATCAGAAAAGAGCATCATAATTTGTTTTATGTTTGAATTTCGAAATCAAAACGGTGAAATTTATTATTTGTTTCATATTCGTATTTATACATTCAAAATGTAAGATTCATCATTTGGCTAATATTTGAATCTTAAAATTCATTAAGTATGATCGATTATTTGATTCTTATTTGCATTTTTTGATTCAATCAGTAATACTCATTATTTGATTAATATTTGAATCTCATAATTCAATGAATAGGATAATCATTTGTTCCATATTACAATTTCAAAAATACAATAAGATCCATTTACGTTTGAATTTCTAAATTCAACCAGTAAAATTCATTATTTACTTCATTTTTAAATCTCAGAATTCAATCATTATTTATTTCTTAAATGAATTTCAAAATTTGATCAGTAATATTGATTATCTGCTTTACATTTGAATCTCAAGTTTGATATGTAAGATTGATCATTTGTTTCATTTTTCAATTTCAAATTAAATCTGTAATATTCATTATTTTTTTCATATTTGAATGTAAAGATTCGATCAGTAAGATTGATTATTGGTTTTATGTTTGAGTTTCAAAATACAGCAAGTAAGATGAATTATTTGTTTCATATTTAGATTTGAAAAATTCAATCAGTAAAATTCATCAGTTGTTTTATATTTGAATTTAAAAATTCAATCGGTAAGATTCATTATTTGTTTCCTATTAAAATTTTAGAACTCAACCGGAATGATTCATTATTTGTTATATGTTTGACTTTCAAAATTCAATTGGTAAGTCGATTATTAGTTTTATATTCGAATCTCAAAATTCAAACTGTAAGATTGATTATTTGTTCCATATTTGAATCACCCAATTCGAACAGTAAGATTCGTTCTTTGTTTTGTATTTGAATTTAAGGGTTCAAATAGCATTATTTAAGTAAAAGATTGATCAAGTCATCGATACATGTACAGCAAGATAAGTGAAGACATAATAATGCAGGATATGGGGTCTTCCCGTAGGGAAAATGTTGAACATATAAATTAAAAAGTAGAAAGATATATTGATTGAAATCAGATAACATCAGTTGATAAGCATGATTTAGTGAAGAAGGTGATTTTACTTCTGCTCAACTTTCTTTTTGCAAGAGGATGATCTATTCACGATTCTTTGTCAGCTTTTTGAAAAAATCGTCCGTAAAAACTGTCAATATAAGTTTCTTCGGTTTTTAATCCGGTCTGACTGGCTAAGCATGTATTCTGCATATCAACATCAGGAGCAGCAGCATCATCATTGTCGTCCAGTTAGCGTCCGTCGTTGGACATAGACCTTCCCAAAAATTCATAGACCTCCCCATCGTAGGTATCGCTGAACCAGTAATTTATCAATTTCCTCGTGTTACCTTACTTTCTGATATCCTCAGCCTCACACATGATCTCTAAAGATCCACCTTGTGAGAATTGATGTCCAGCAATTGTCTGATATTATTTCAGCATGTCCAGCCCATTGATAATAGAGTTTTCTAAAAATTTCTGTGGTGTCTCAGACTCTTGTCTCTTCTCTGAAAGACTGAGTTATCTTATGATCATTCTACGTGAAGATAAGCATGATTCTCTCATGAGCACGTTGCGTAGTTCTCAGTTTGAGGTCCAACCTTCTGGTTACATTCCATATTTCAGCTTTGTATGTGACTATCGGTTGGATACATTGGTTGTATACCATTCTTTTTATGAATTATGGGATTTTTCTTTTTTTGAAAATCAAGTTGCAATATCGAAGGTTTGCCAACCTACAGATCGTTGTATTGGAGATAGAAGGCCGAAATTTGAAATTTTAAAAGTATTATGTCTAGAAAATGCTGGTTTTTCCATAAGGATAGGGATTTGGTGTGTCTCTCCTTTGTTACCAACCAGTATCTATGCGATTTGACAGTGTTCCAATCAAAATGTTTTCCAGCTGGGCACGGTTCTTCTTCAAATCACAGCCTAGGCAGGAAGGTCAGGGTCGACTCAGGGGTTGTAACGAAAGTTTGTTATTGATCACTTTAGACTAGCTCAACAAATAATGGCACATGTATTGGTAATTAGGAAGTAAATTAAAAAAGCTTACTCAGATAGTTTGACAAGAAATCATTGTTTGAAAAATGTTCAAAATAATCCATAATCGCCATCTCCATCTCAATCTGCTCTTCTTTACCACGTAATTACAAACTATCAGTATGTCATGATTTGTAATTATTTTTATATTGCCTGTTTTATATTCTGCTGATCAACAAGATATTGTATATACTGGATTAAAACGAAACAAACCAAAATATTGATGAATACACATTCAAACTAATTAAATATCAAGGCATGTTCTTTTGCAGGTGCATGCATATAAACATATCAGAGTGAATCCACATCAATACAGATGCGTATTCAATAAACATACTCTCCTTACTCACACAAATATAAAAGCGTTATCCAATATTTTGTCTCCCTTCTAGAAAGGGCAGTGTTTACATTTCTCCCTACAGATATGATCATCAGCAACAGGTTTTTCCAGTTCAACTTCAGTTATGGCCTTTTTGTTTATCCCAAGTTTGACTCAAAGGAAATGGCTTGTTTCTCTGCAGTGATGCTTTCTGAATTTACATGTAATATCAAAATTGCAGGCTTGATTTTCTGTCAGGGTGCAAATTGGTTAAGAAGGCGTGTAAAAGCTGCAGGAATCAGCTTATATATTGTGTAATAGAATTATGTGAGATGTATGTTTGCGTCGCTCTTAGTTCACCACCCACGTTACCAGAAATTGAAAGAAAAGCAAGAGAACTTTTAGCAAAAAAATGAAAGAGAAGGAGAAGCAATTTGTGCTAATAGGAGAAGTGGTATAAAGGAAACAAAGAGAGGGGAAAGAGAGGGCAGGAGGGGAAGGGGAGACTGTACTTGATTATGGGGAGGAGTGAGTATTGACTATTACGACCTGGAAATGCACAGAAGAATGTGTCTGCAATCCCATGTTCCATTCAAAGGCTTTATTAGTCAAGAGAGGAACTATTACAAAACAACGCAATCCAAATAAAAAAAGCTCTTTTTTTCATGAGACGACTTCGATTGAATGATTCACGAACACAAGTGCATGTAAGACACATCTTCCCTGCCACAGAATAAACAACCCCGAGATAGAATTTATGCAATCGCAAACAAAATGCCTCACTTTTCTATCATTTCTACCCATTGTCTTTCCGTTTCTCTCTTTCTTACAGAGAATCCGTCCAAATTACGAACTTCCAATTGGTTTTCTTCTGATTTCCCTCTCGTCATTAACGGTCTAGCATCGATGTCGTCAGGGGATGCACACTAAGTATGCACCATTGCAGGACTATAGTGCTAAAAGCATATCTGCAACGTACATTACAAGTTTTGCTGTTTACAAAAAACTGTTTGCAACTGTTAACTGGCACTGTGAGAAAGAGAATGCCCCTTTACGTACGCCGAACCCTTGCATAAACCACAAAAAACAAAAATAAGTTTAGTAGTCCGAACGCCTATTTCAAAAAGTGTATTACATTGCAAATATCGTCAGTTCGATGCACAATGTTTAAATGTTAGTAACCTGCAAGATTACTTAGTCTTACTAAATATCGGACACCCCCACTATATATATATATATATATATATATATATATATATATATATATATATATATATATATATATATATATATATATATATATATATATACAAGGTATATGGGTACGTGTATGTGTGTATATATATGTATGTATATGAGTTCGTTCTCAAATTTCCCAAATTTTTACGACATGCTTTTCTTATGGCATAACTTTGATAAAGTATCTAAATCACCCTTTAGAGTGTACAATTTCAAAATTCTTGGTCCCTTTGCTTTTCAGTCGAGCATTCGAAGTTTCATAGATCTTTTAGTCTCGGGTAATTTTGGGGTATCATGGCTTTGCCAACAAAGCTTTTTATAAAAAAAACTTTAACAAAACATATATTTGGAAAACTTACTTGCATAATCGCCTCAGCAAAAACATCTAGGTTGAGACCAAATGTTAAATAATCATAAACATTAATGAAGTAGAGCTTTTACGTCAAGTTATTAACAGGGGGTATTTTCTTGGGAAATCACTAACTTTGCTCTCAGGTCTGACACAGCTATAACAGGTTTAACCTACTACCAAAATAAAGTTGAATTTAAAGAGCATGTGGTAGGCTGGAATGACATGAGGCGAAAATAATTTACCACTAATCTATGTGGGAACAGTTTTAACGATCGTACTACCGAAGCATGGTGATTATGTTACGGGTTTTGGGGTCGGAGAACTACAGTGTGTTAAAATGATAAAAAGAGGGCCGTGCTGCATCCATGATAGCTCGAAGGGAGCGCTGAACTTTATTTGATTTTTCAACTTCTTTCACGAATCTTCAAAAACCAGATGCAAAAACTACAACATAATTTTTGTCTGGTTTTGGTTCGGATTATACTTGGATAATTAATGATACACTCACAGAATGCCAAACACGCAAATTTTTCGTGTATTAATTCCGATATTCTAAAATATTGGTTTTATACACAGCCAATAATGCAAATGCCAATCGGCAGTTTAATGATCCATAATTTGGATCTATCCAAATGCATAAATTTGGTCAAGAATTATATAATTAGATTAACGACAGTAAGATGTCGAAGTATTGATTTTTTTTTTCTTTTCGGATAAAATTGACGCATTTATCCATCTGCATTGAAGGACGAGTTATTCTCATTGTAATACTACATTTTTTTGTTCATCACATTGTTTGCAATTTATTTTATAACGTTCCCAGTGAAAGAAAAGTAACTACATCCTAATTTTCTCTCGAATCAGTAGATTTATTGATATCAATTTTTTTAATTAGTAATATATATCAAATATATTTCAAAATATATATTTTCTGTATTTACAGTATGCATTCAGTATATTTGTCGCGTACTATTGATGGGCAATGCTTTATTGTCATTGTCATATCTAGTAATAATGTTAAATCCAGTTAGCTAAAACATTGAAAACGCCATCAATGAAAAGGGAGTAATCAAATTAGGGTACAAATGATAGCATTGTGAATACTGGGAAAAATTCAGCTGTTTATTGCGTCACTACATATTTACTTTAACGTTGTAAAAGGATAGGTTTATATGTATTGGTCTTTAAAATTATATTTTTCAGCTTACTCCAAATGTACATGCTTAATTTCCTCCTTTTTCTTCCTCTTATAATATAAATCTAGTCTACGTCAGGAATTTCTACTGGTTTTAGTGAAAAAAAACAAAACTTATCAATCACATACATTTCAAGAACGGTTCAAACAGATGTATAAGTTTTTATATAAAGTTAACATATACGTACGTACACATGCGTAGTTGAGATTGCTACAATGTCCTTGCCAGTTCTAACATAAAGTTGCCAGTGTGGATAGGTTGATGCATCCAATAGACTGGGGTCCCCTCATATTTTTAGTTTTTATTCATGTCAAACAATTATCCTGGGTCAACAATGAAATATTCATGAAAAAAGGTCTACCATATCCTGTGACAAAATCACAGATTCTTTGATAGAGACGTTTGCATTGTAATTTTTTCCGTGGAAACATGATAGAAGATCTAGCTTAAATTTATGTTTAAAGAAGCCAATGAATACTGTGTATCAGCTGGTTGAAATCAAATACGAAAATAAAGAGCTAGTTTAAGATACAAATCCCTAAATATAGCCTCACATGCAATATGTCAGTACGTGAGTCTATTGTCCATAAAACCCCTAAAACCTCCTGTACCATTACTCAAATTAGATCCGGCTTTCAGCTGATCAACTTTTGCACACACACACACACACACACACACACACACACAAATACACATTCTCTCTCTCTCTTTCTGTGTCTCTCTAGTTCCCTCTCTCCCTTCTGCTGTCTTTACAGTAAGTCTGTCTTCACTCTACCTCAGATTGAGAAGAAGAAGCTTTCCGGCGACTCAACACACAGGACCCTTGCACATTTCATCTCGCTTCTTTTAGCCCTTTGTGCTTAAAAGTGTACAAACCACCTTTTGGATAATCTACCTTGGTCAACTATACCAGGTATTGATAAAAGCATCACCACAGACTCTATTCGATTGATAGATAGATCCGCAATAGACCCGTTATGTCTTGTGTTTCCGTATTTATACATAGTTTTCACTCATATTACAGTCTAATGTGGAGGAATGATCAAATAAATAACTCTCTTATGAATATTTCTTCCTCTATAAAACGCTATATAGTAATCTATTCGATTCATACATGGTGGACAATACCCTTCCTAACGGGAAGCTGTCATGGTGACAACTCTTGACGTCAGCATGTGGCTGTAACACAAACACGTGGGCAGATTTATTTGTCCCTGGTGACTACTAAAATCCCTTTGCTACACAGAAACAACTATCATTACAACTCTTCTGCCGTATAGAATCCATTACCTATCATATCTGATAACTATTATAAATCATTTGGCTTACGTTTGTGACATTAAAGGAGAATGTTTGTGCATGTGTGAAGTTCCTTTGCTTCAAACTTCTGTTTAGTAATGTGCATATGCGTATATATCCAGGATACCTTTTTAAAAGAATTATATGACAATTGATTGTGCTTTTTAAAATGAATTGATCAACAAGAATAATACAATACGCCATCGAAAGTTCGTGGGTCTCCAATCTTAACCAATGGATTTAATCAATACAATACACGACTATAAGTTGGAAGCATCTTCCTGAATATTTGTGCATCACTCCTGATTTTTTTTTAGGATGCCTGCAACGAAAGTTTCAGCAAGATGTTCATTCAGTGAGCTTGAATGAGGTTTACATTTTGCTATATGATTGCATGGGTAGTGGTCAATGAGTGTTCATTTAGATGCACGCGTGTAACCACTCAATAATATGTTATACGGACACTAGTCATCGCTCTACAGCTTGTACCCCTTACGGAATTCTCGTGCGTCAGAACGTTTCTGTGGCTGTTTAAGGACACTTAAGGCACACAGGTAGCTATGCAAGTGGTTGTAATTCCAATATTGCGCGTTATTGAATAGAAATAGGCATAAATTATCGACCATGAATGAATGTGAGAGTTTGATCCATTGGGAAAAATACGAGGAACTACACAAATGTCCGGATATTTTGAACTGCACATGTGAAGTATATACAGTACATACACGACTATTAGTGTCAGCAAAAGTGACTAACATATGGTTTGCGATAAGAGTAACTGTTCAGGTGAGTGAACTTGTTCATAGTTGAACTCTACGAGCTTTCAGGCAATATTATCTATACACTGCATTGGTGGAAACAAATTATGGACCGATATTGTAAGCCTACTCGCTCGATACTTTGTCGTACTTGTGGTCATTCAGGTCAGTGATAAACCTGATACTTGAAGCTCCTTTTGCGGAAGTTTCAACTATATTCAATAATAGATATACTGCATTTGAAAAAAAAGTCAGACATGCACACGGGCACACAGGCAAACATATTCATACACACAGGCACACACACATACGGGCACACACATACGCACACACACACACACACACACACACACACACACACATATATATATATATATATATATATATATATATATATATACATATTTAACTGAGGAATGGATAAGTAATCTGATAAAAAATATAAATCCGTTGTGTAACTTTGAAACTTCTTTTGAAATGGTAATAAACAGCAGATGCGTCACTTGGCTGAGGCAGCGTAAATAGATGAAACAATATAGAAATGGGGAGCTGCAGGAATTCAACCTGTGACTTATGAGTAGTTGCTTCATCAGATGACACTTAATCATTGAGCTAAACAGGCTGTCAATGAGCTCTTTAGCTCAGTGGTTGAGAGAGACGTTACATATGATATCATTATTATTATTATTATTATTTGGAATCTCACACCAGTTGCCTGGTGGTAACCGCTGGAGTTTGAGTGACAGCAAGTCTCCTCAAGTCTCCAGCCCTCCTCTCCGAGTACTCATAAGTCGCAGTAATTCTGAGATTTACAGTTTCACACTGGTTGCCCAGTGGTTATCACTGAAGGCTGAGTGACAATAAGTCTCCTCAGGTCCTCAGCTAACGTCTCCTCTCTCTTTCGCATATCATGACAGAGCTGCGATTCGTTGCAGTACTTATATCTCTAGCACCTTCCTCAGTATCCGTGCAGTTCCAAGTAGTGCTGTGGTCTGTACGGTCTCTATCCTTCCCCTAATCCCGATCTCCTCCAGTCTCACCCTCAGCGTTTTGGGGACAGTTCCTAGTGCGCCCACTATGACCGGTACTACCCTGGTTTTCATGTTCCACATCTTCCTTAACTCTCTTGCTAGGTCCTGGTATTTTTCCCTCTTTCACCCTCCTTTTTTTTTTACTCTATGGTCTGCAGGCACAGCAATGTCTACTATTTGGCAGGCCTTCCTTTTTTTGTCAACTATTACTAAGTCCGGTCTTCTTGCCTGGATGAGGTGGTCAGTTTGGATTATTATTTTTATTATTGATAATAATAATAATAATAATAATAATAATAATAATAATAATAATAATAATAATAATAATAATAATGATGATGATGATAATAATAATAATAATAATAATAATAATAATAATAATAATAATAATAATAATAATGTATGTCTTCATTCTAGAAAGCTCCACTCCTCTGTACACTAAACATAAAAAAAAAAAACAACTTTGTCGTGTCACTTGTTTCCCAATACCTATCAATGCAATTCGTGTAATATTCTTCAGTGTCCTTCCCACTTTTCTGATGTGGCACAATGTATAAGTTTTCTCTTGTTGGGATCGCTACTATATATATATATATATATATATATATATATATATATATATATATATATATATATATATATATATATATATATATGCCCCAGATTATAGGTATAGAACACACAAATCAAATTGCCGAACTTGCCGAAGTGTTCTACAGAAATCTCAACTCCTCCAAACAAGGGACATAATAACGGAAGCGATACACAAATTACTAGTAATCACTTAGAAATTCCCCATATGTTACCCTTTGGGAGGTGTCATAAGCTATCAGATATAAAAAGGAGAAGCCCAATAACCCGATAATATCGTCATTGACACAACAATCATAATGCTATTATATAAGCAGAGGAACTCGAAACAACTACTGCCCGATGAGCCTACCCAACTGTGTCTACAAACTATGTACGCAAATGATCACCAACCGAAATATCTAATTGCTAGATGAAAACCGACCACAAGAACATGCTGACTTCAGTAGAAAATACTCCACAATAGATCTCATAACTGGAAAAAAAAGCAGCAGAATATAAAATGCCACTTGTTATAACATTTCACTCAGTGAACAAAAAAGGGTCATTAAGGAAGCGTTTGACTTATATGTCAAAATATTGCAGGTAGTCTTTATCCAACTGTTCATTTATCAGATCATATGAAGACAACGTGCTCTTTCAACGCGAAAAAAGGGGTACAACAATTCAGTACCAAAGTCTCAACAACCTGCCTCAAGATAATCTTTAGACACATAGACTGGGAAAACACAGGAATCAGAACAGATAGCGAATACTTTAGCCATTTCAGATTTGCTGACCACATCGTCCTTTCGCTGGGAACTCTCATGGTCTCAAAACAATGCTAGACGAACTGAATGAAGGAAAACAAGAAAGTACGTCTTCAACTTGAATGAAACAAATGGTATGTACAACAAACACATAGATGACAAAGACGCAACAATCAGAATTGAACATGTGCTGCTGAACAAAAGTAGATTACATCTACCTAAGACAACATAGAATCCTTATAAGAAGGAAGCAAGTGCTAAGCCTGCTAAGCTTTCGGTAGAGCCAGCGCAACCTTCGAGAACAAGAAAATCGCAGCAATATTAGATGCATGCGAGAAACAATATATATATATATATATATATATATATATATATATATATATATATATATATATATACGTGTGTGTGTGTTTTATCAACACCAATTGCATGTCTGCAGTTCGACATAAAAACTTTGCTGTCAGGCAATTTCAAGGGTAACGCATGCTTCGAACGGTAAGTTTGTGTAAATGGACTTCGAAGCATTAAACATCACACGAAGTAGCCGAAGGCACAAAATATATTGCAGTTAAGCATTATATATTCTGTTATAATGTATTCTATAAGTGGTTTGGCAGCAAATGCCGATCAAGTTTAGAAGTGCATTTCATAACACTTGGATCCCAAATCAGATGTCGAGTTGTTCGTTATTCGAAGTTTTCTGACGTAGTACAAGTAACGGGAAAGAACATGATGCTTAACATCTACTGATTTGGAATATATTCTAAACACGACTTGAAAACAATAAAATAAATTCAGAAATGCGTTATTCAAACTCCGGGGAATGTCAATCGACTAAACAAGTTACTGCTTGCTCAACATTTCATAAAAAGAAAGTATTTCGAATCCCTCCAAACAAAAAAAAAAAAAAAGAAAAAAGAAAGGTGATATATATTTCAAAGAGATTGTTGGTAGTCTTTCCCAACTCACAGTCCAATATATATCTTACAGATGTATTGAAACATGTTTTTCTTCTGAATGTCGGTGTCCCCCCTGGTTAGACAGGAAATATCATGTTCATACTGTGAGTTTGTCAGTACAGAATTCTTCACACTTACAAGCTGAGTTTCGAATACCTTAACGTTTCACTCTGAAGTTATAAGTTGCAAGCATATTTTGCAGAACAGTGTTACTGTCGTACGTTTGATTATAACTAACATCCCCAAACATTCCGTATCAGACTAAGCGGAAGTAAGTGAATGCGTAGACCTCACACTGTGAGGTTGATTAGGCCGTTACCTTCCTACTGTATTGATTTCAATCCTCAAAAGACAGCTCACTTCAGAATAAGCAAACCTAAGCACATACCATAAGCACCTTCCACGGAGTGATGATTAACAAACTAGTTTTGCTCAACATTTTCAGGTAGTTTAATTTTCAAAGAATAAATATAATTATTGTTGCGTTCTCTCTTTCTAGACTGGAGTTAAAATGACACTACTTGTCGATTTCACAATTTTAGATCATTCAGTGATGAGTAAAATACCTTTTTAGCAGAATATGGTATAGATATTCTTAGCTTTTGCAAAAGGTCGCTATACGCCACTTGTTCGCCTTTATGCAAAGGCAAAAAAAAACTGAATTATCATTCAGCATTTGTTCTGCCTCGAGCTGAAACAGAAGTAGCACACATCCTCTCACCTCTCTCTACAACTCAGACTTCTCTTCTGTTTCACCACTTCAACCTCTGATGGTCCGGCCTAAACTTACAAAATTACTATTTTCAGTCTGGGGACACTCGAAATTATTTCCCTAATAATAATCATTGCTTCTTTTTACAACTTTCATCTTACATAAGGTTATATAAATGATACTGTACTCCGAAGTCACAGAATGGTGAAGTTATTTCGATATTCACTGTAACGGCATTCACCTTGTCAGCATCGAATCCTTCTAGTTCGCTTCTTTCTCAGAGAATTCGTGACCTATTGGTCATTTCTGTGAACTTAAAAGACTGAACTCTTGTTACCGTCTACGCTTCTGCTGCAGGAGACAGTTTGATTGCATTTAGTCGATGCAATATTGGCACTGAGTGTTAGGAATGCTAACCTAAGCACAATATAACAGCAAAACTGAATCTAATCTGAAAATTTAGCAGAGGCTATCAAATATGAAAGAATCAAAGTCATCGTGGTTATATTGCCCCAAACCACCTCACTGTTATAATTTATAAGTATTGAAATTTTGCACCAATACTATCTGGTGGTTTTCCAGATGGATCAAGAGACAGCAAGTCTCCTAATTTATTCCAGCCTTGTCCTCATTATACTTGCTAATATCAGCTGATTTCTGTGTGGATGCTTCCCAATCTTCCTCAAATTTTAAATTCTTCTTAACTCTTTGCAAGTTATCACTGGACTGTAATGAGTGCAACTGTCACGTACATGTTCGACAATATTTTGTGTTCCTTGGCAATTATGGCATGTTTTCCCAGTATTGTAATTTTTAAAAAATTCAACCTTCGGTCAGTCAGAACATCGATATACAAAATCCACCAAATGTACACCTTGTTTTTGAAGTCCAAATCAAACTTCCGAATTACATTGAGTGGTATCTTATAAATTAACAGCCATTTTTCTGATCAGTTAAATCTTGACAATATCTGTTGACCCTCATATTTTTATGATTTTTCTGGCAGATAAAAACAATGATTAAGATTCACTAGTCAGAGGAAGAATGTTGTTCTTTGAAAGAAAAAAAATCCCTCTACAAAGTGTGAAAGTTAGATAGATTGAAAAGTACCAGAGAGAACATATTCGTTTGCTCTTTTCCTTCTTTCGTATAATCCTTGGAAATTCTATCCAATGTGTACGAGTAATACGGAAAAAAATACAATAAACATAAGCACACTATTGTTGGAACAAAAAACTAAAACAAAAGCAGAAACAAACAAACAAACAAAAATATTGAAATATAAGATTAGAAAAGAAATGATAAACGTTTAACTCATCAGAAATAAGGGTAAGATAATTCCGTAAGGGGTAACATAATCCTTTTTGCAGGCCTTGAAACGACCTGTCAAACAGAAATAAGATGCTTTAACCATATTCATCAACGTAGGTTATTCAACAGGGACGAAGCTTCACAAAAATGCAGTCCCACAGTTCAGCCAAATCAGAAAGTTTCTCGAATAGATAAAATTTTGCATATCAAACATCTGTTATATGTCTACTCGAGAACATTCAAGTATATCTGTTTTAACAATGGAGTTTTATTGTTCAGACAAACATTAAGTTGCAATGAATCAGAAAAAATGTATTAAATCTCAAACCAAGTAATGGAAATTCATAATGGGTGCTGTATGAAGATTCTTTTCCTCTGAAAAAAATAAAAATATAAGTAAACGTACTTAATTGAAATATATAGTGACTAAATTGTGTTTCTCTGGATGAAAATCCGACCATCAAAAGAATTAATTTCTCTTCATAGAGATGCACGATCAAAAATCATTTCGAACTGTCAATTCCGGTCTTAAAATCTAGCTAACATTTCAAGCCAAAATACGGGTACACATACCAAAAAGTCCACCATGTAAAGAATACATAAAGACAGGTACACCAAACCCCAGAAATTCAATAGGCACTTTCCTACTGATTACAATAGGTTTAGAAAAAAATTCAACGCATTCAGTCAGAAGTGAAAAATTCCCTGCAAAAGACGGAATCAACTTGTTGATTTTTGTTTGTTTTTTTTGAGAATTTTGTTCCTCATTGAAGAGTTAAAAAAAGATATATTTGTTTCGTTTCCTTGTAATTACACAATTTGTATCGGTTCTAACGAAATATTCTTTTTGTTTTCTTGTAACTACAAGTTCCATTTTGAATATCATTTTTTTTGTTTCTTTATGGCTCTCATTTATCACAAAAAATATTTTCGATGATTTAGTAGTTTACTGTTTTCTCATTATTTTCATTCCTCACTTTTATCTCCCTCTTCATTTTGTTATGATTTGCCGTCTTCTACTTTGCTTTTTTCCCTTTTACATCTTTGCTCCTTTGTTTCGCTCTCCCTCCCGTTAAAACCTGCTGCCACTTGTTCACCAAAGATACCATTAGACCTGATTCAACTCCTCGTTGTCTTGCATACATTTTCTCATCTTAAAGGGCCTCCACACACGGCGCCTTGATACAATTAACCAAGCTTGATTATTCGGCCAAATTGTCTGATCCTTGGTCAAAAAGAATCCATTTCGAACATGTTAATTGCGACGTAAAATAATGCAGCTTACAATTGTCACGAAACAGAAAAAGGCAATAAAAAGTACGATCATAAAAAAAAATCTCAATAGATTTCTATCTTGCCATGGGATACGGAGGTTTTAAATCTGTAAAGATAGCAAAATGTCCCCTACTTCATTCTATCGTCTGGCTTCTCCTCAAATACGGTATCCCATTTCCTCCCACATTCCCAACGATTAATCGTACTGCATCTCCTACCACTGTCGAGGTTAAACGTGATTTTTTTCCTTTTCATTTTCGAACCATTTCTCTTACTTCCTCTTTGCTTTTTCTACTATTCTATTTCCCCGTTGTGCTACTTTTGTAATTAACGGTTATAACAGTAGAATTGTTTCCTTTATTATCCATTGTTTTTCTGCCATCGTTATTTTTAATGCTCCAATTATTTTTTTTCTTACACGCAACCCTTCATTTCTCCCATTGGCGATGTCCATTTCTTTTTTTTTGTATCATATGGATTTCTTTCTTTATTGAAATCTGTCCAGTTTTGATGCTTCTTTTCTTTTTCCATCACCTGAGTTTATTTCTTTTCCCCCATTTGCAGTGTCAATTCCTTTTTTTTTCTGTATTGTCAATTTCATTTCTTCGTACTACTAAGACAATATCTTCCGTCATCTTTTTTGTTCCCATCTTTTTTTTTCTCATTTTGTCCAATCAATCTCTTTCTTCACTTCACGGTTTTGTAATTTCATTTTGTCTCTTGTATTTGATTATACTTATCCAACGTAACTGTTATATGTAAGTTTGATTTCTTCTGTCACAACGTTTCCGCCTTGTATATGACGGCCTTTGTCCAGTGGGTGTTTTGCTCTACATCGTCGAATATTGTATGACAGCTATTCGACTTCGATGGAATAAAACTGGATTGCAACTGTTACAACACCACCTTACGTACAATATTCAGACAAAAACTCGTTTGTATTTAGTTAATAATTGGCAAAATAGTGACCTGATGGGTCACCAATCGCTTAAAAGCTGAGATCCCATTATATTATTTTCAGTCACAAAGAATCCCAACTTTTTTGCATTCGGCAAGTTGATGCATTCCAGGGGTGTAATAGTTCTTTACCTCTAGGTTTGCCATGTTTTGGTTACTCAAAGGTTCCACATAAACAAAATCATCGTCCTAATATTATATTTATCTCTTATCTCCGAAATATATATACTTCCTTACAATCACATTTTTTTATTTTTGCTATTGGCAAATTATGGTATAAATAGGTTGATATTATCATGTAAGTGGAAGGTTTCATAGTTTTAGCATCTTTTGATATATCTACTCAGCTCTACATTCTGTTAGAGTTAACATTTTTATCTCGTTTTGAATTTCCTCATTTCCCTCTTTTGATTACATGTATCCTTTACAAATTTTTTTCAGTATTGAAAATTTATCTTAAAACAATCTTTTCCAATCAGTTCTAGAGTGTTTTCTGATCCAAATATTCTTAACATTTTTTGTTATTTCTTCTTTTTCTTTGCATTTAATGCTGAGGTTCAAAATGAAAAGATAATGAACCTTGCATTTTAGGAAGGACAACAATTGGATCTGTTATATCTTTGCATGGATTCAGATATGCTTATCGCTGGTTACTGACTTTAACGCTACTCACCTTCCTATAAATAGCATTAATCATTATCTGCACTGAGAGAACTGAATATTTCTAATGTAGGTTTCAACATTCAATCTGCATACAGCCCATAGGAAAAAAAAGATATTGCATGCGATCATGGATGAAAACAAGTATTTCCGACGGAATGAGGATATTATATGCTTTCTCTTTCGTTTTCAACAGATAACGCACCTTTTGGTGACAGATAACACAAAAAATCATAATGTTATATTAATCGCTTGCTCTCTCCCCGCTTCCTGTTTTCTTTATCAAGCTATTCTTACATAGGGTCGTTATCAAATTGAAAGCGTAATCGACATCATGATCATGATCATCTCACCAGTATAAATAGTAATTTGCATCAGTATCTACATATATAATTCATGTTGTGATTGGCAACATTTTCAGTCAATGAAATTTGTTTTTTGTCGATGTAGATAACGAGTGAATGGTGAATGAAGAGTAATGTGTTTTGATATTTTTTATTACAGTGCTATCGTCAAATTAATTGGACATTGCACTCGATTTTCATGGCTGGGATAAAGTAGTGCATATAAGGATTAGCACCGTAGTCTTTTCCCTGATGTTATTTTTTTTTGTTCTTTGTCAATCTTTTTGGTTCTCATTTTACAGAGTAGCTCATCTTCAGTAAATTCTCACTGCAATTCATCTTATGAGATTCCCTTTCTTTTTCATCGTTGTAATCAAGTCTACCTTCTTTATGTCCCCTTCCCTTATCATCTTTCTTCTTTTCATTCCCACTTCATTGAACCAAGGGAAGATCGATTGGAAAACGGGAAGTTCATTATAGATCACTTGGGATGAAGCTTGGGACCAGATTGTGGAAGCGATGTGTATTTCTGATGTCTCGTGGGACTTGAACTCAAGCAAATGGTACATAAAGTAAAATTGCCTTGCAGTCTCGGAATATATTTAGGTTAATACGACTTCCACATATATGTGATAGGAGACAAACTCATTGATGATATTCAAGTCTGAAAACATGGCAACGACGGATGAGCCTTCCAAAAGCATGTACACAAGTCTCAGCAAGACAATGTTTCCAAATATCGAGGGCAGAGATCCGTATTACTGACGGGAGGTATTAATTGATGATGTAAAAATTTTCAGTTTTTTTCACAATGGAGACCTTATCAGAAAAAATATACTTATACGTGTATGTACGCACGTGTGCTGTGAGATGAGATAAAGGTGCAAAACATGCATAGAAATGGATAATATATATATATATATATATATATATATATATATATATATATGTATATATATATATATATATATATATATATATATATATATATATATATATATATAAAGATCTAGTGGAAAATGGTTAATCCAAAAATATGAAATTTGGAATGACATTATTGGCAGCCATGTCAAAATGAAAATTATAATTTCGACATTTCGTTCGTACCTAAAGAGAAATGAAAGGAGAAATCAAAGGAACGGCAATTTCAAGAAAGATTTGGAATTTTGGTCAGTGAGTTTGATGAGCTTGATAGTTATTTTGTGAAACAATTGTGTGCTTGCAACGACATATTACTCATATATACGCGTATATAAAAATATATCAGTGAACGGATTGATAAATTTATTATCTTATATTAACAGATTGAGCTATGTATATAAGTCGATACGCAATAAGTACAGTTAGATAAGAATAGAATGGGCTATGAATATAGGTCAATATAGCATATACTCACGTACATGCACATATGTGGAATGTGGTTTCATAACACTATATGCACCATTTACAAAAAAATGTGTTTAAATCAGTTGAAAATCAAATATTTGATCTGAATCATTTCATCTCAATCAAGGTTTAACGCTCCTCAATCCAGGGTTGAGCACTCTAAGTGAGGTAAGATGTTCATGTAAAGCACTCTGGTGGATGAAGAATTTGAGATAAAATAAATGTATTGCTTAAATTTTGAAGGTTTCAATCCTGCCCGTGGTATTGAATTGGATAATGGATTGAATAACCACACTGAACAGTTGTCATAAGACGAAACAGCTCTGTGGATGACACAATAATTATATATATAGTCCATAAGGTTCCTTTGAGATGGAAAGTCTAAAACAAGAATTTTATTCAATTTCAGTTAAACAATTATTCCAATTGTGCATTGGTAGTACACCTTTCATATATATATATTTGCATAGAAATAAATAGCTTGCAGACGAGTAATTCATACCTGATGTTACCAATATTTTGTTTAGGGATAATAATTTTGCTGTTAGTATCACTCCCCCCTCTCTCTCTTTCTCTTTCTCTCTCTCTCTCTCACTCTCTGTCTCTGTCTCTGTCGCTCGCTCTCTCTCTCTCTCTCTCTCTCTCTCTCTCTCTCTCTCTCTCTATATATATATATATATATATATATATATATATATATATATATTATGCCCCAAACAAATAAAAGCCATATTTTGACCAAATGAACGCAGGGAGTCTGTCAAAAGGCTATGTAACTAAATTTTAATCATAAAACATCTGAAATAACCTCCTACATTTAATCCAAAATAGAAAACTATTGAGAGAAACGTTTTTTACATAGCAAATTGTCGTGATATAAAAAAAAAACTTTTTTTAATGATACTCCATTAAGTGATAGCCTCATTCAATAAAATATAATTGTAGGAAAGTATCGTTTCTGGACATGAAATCGAACCCTCATTTTGCCGCATTAGACAGCATGCCCTGTTGATAATATAAAACAGCAGAAGATTGTGATGTTGGGATGGAAGTTCATCCACCTGCACCTTATTCTACAGTCTGTCAACTCAAGACCATCCTTTCTTCTCCCCGGTCAACGTTCTTTGTCATGCTAATGTTACATTCTTCAAAGAATCGGTTGAATCAAAACCAGATTCGATCTTTTACGATAAGATGCACGATTTAACTGAATGCAGGTGCAAAATTGATATGAATTCAGTTAAATCTTCCTGATGAATGAATATGGTCTTGTCAAATTAGAGTTTGACTCGGAATCATATACAAAATTAGTGATTTTGCATCATGGTTTGCTTTTTTTTGTAGTGTAACAAGAAAAACTTAAGACTTGGATATCTTGAGAAATATTTTTCAATTCAGTATTATCAGTCTTTTTCTGCTATATGCCAAAAATCACAAAATCGTCAATAATGGTATAAATATTGCCACTGATGTGTGATAACCAATATGTTATATAAGTAAACTACAATGAATATTCAATATCGAATCATACCTAGCAGATATTTCATGGTAAATAATGACAGCAAGTGATGCATGTAAGACAGATTTCAAAAGCTATAATATTATAGTCTATTGGAACTTTGTAGTTAACATTTATATGTAGAATCTTGGCAACTAAGTTAAATTATATTTATGAACCATGTTGCTACTTTTTCTATGAACTTTGTGCACAGCAATTTTGAAATTCAAAATCGACGAATGTGGACGCACATTTCTCCCACTTATATTAGACGGATTCGATTACTTCTTTCCGTTGCCGATTACCCATCCTTCAGAAACGTTTAACTGAAAATCTTTCATGGACACTCATAGGAGCGAAGACAGAAATATTAGATATATGTAGATCAGAAAGAAATGCACATTTCATGCGATGTGGCTAATCTGTCCACAAGATTCCATTCGAATCTTCTAAGAACCCCTAGAGATATAACATGGACAGTCAAGAGTGCTTACAATATTTTATCTCTGAAACCGATATACTATTCACGCTTTCGAGGATTTCACTTCGAGATTGACCTGTTCGTCTACCATGCAATGCAGTTATATATACTCCGTTTTTATCTATAAAACTTTGCTCACTTTTTATAAAAGAAGACTCATTTTAGCAATAGGAAGAGAACTATCTTTTTCACCAATTTAGTTTGCTAGAACCAAACATCAGACAGCCACTAAAACAAGTTGCCACAGTTTCGGAGAGTTTTGCTCAATTCAGTCATCTCACTTATATTTGCCGACGACATCGTTCTTCTCAAAATATTTCGAGAAGAACGAATTCGTCAGCTAATATAAGTTAGATGACTGAGTTGGGCAAAAAATGAATATTACCTTGAACCAGGTTGTGAAAGGTTATGGTGAGCTAATATGCCTTTGTCCCACTCGCTTTTGGATCTAAAAGGGCTCAGAGTACTTATGTAACTTGATAAATGAATTGCTGTCTCGGTATATATGTTGCAAGGGTTTAATATATTTAGTTACTTGTAACGTTCATATACTGTTTTCTTTTGTCTTGTATCCCTCGTTTGGAGAGATTGAACTTTTTGTAGAATTCTTGAACACATCTCTATCAGTTGTCAGGTCTCCATTTTATTCGAATGTGGTTGTCATTGACGTTTTTCCTGTGCCGAGAGGTTTTAAAGAGTTTTTAAGCCCCTACTTTTCTCGGCAATGCTTTTGATGACTCCTGTTATGTGTATTTTTTTATTCCCTCTTTGTTCCTTTGGCATGGTTTTGTTAAATTAGGCTGATTCAATCTTTCCCCGAATAGTTGGCGTTGGCTTGGGATTTCTGCATTCTTCAGTTGGATCCCCGAATTTATTGATAGTTTGCTTGCTCTTTGGCGTAAATTTATTGGCACCTTTTATTAGAAGTCGATATTATGTTGTTGAGCTGGATGTTCTTTCCTGGTTCGGTGAAGAGTTCAAAGCATTTGTAGTCTGAAAGATAGACTGACCCCTTTTTGTACGGTAATTGGTTGCAATTTCATACTTTTACCTGGTACTAATTCGAATTTGAGATCTTAGCAATCTGCGGTAGCTACCAACATTGACTTGATTCAGGACTGGAAAGTTTTAAACTGTAACATTTTTGTTTGCAAAGATATAAATCAATTTTGTTCTTGGTTTTGTGAGACCACATTTTTGTGTTTTTTCTTGAATAAAGTGTTTATAATTTTGAAGCCGTTCGCTGAGGGAAAATTGACGAGATAGTCAAATGCTTTGTCATTCCTTGCTTTGTATCTGCATTTCCCAACATAGCTCTCATATTCTTGTCCTACCTGAGCATTGAAGTCTCCGATAATGACGTCGAAGTATGCTTTGACGTTTTGGAGTATTGATTCAAAGGTATCGGAGAGGGTTACCTCTCCCTTTGTCGACCGTGAAATTGGATCGTAGACTTGGATTATGTTCTGTTTGTACCTCTTTGTGAGTTGTGCAGTGACAAAGGCTACATATTACATACACCCTTGAACCTTACATCGGTGTTTTAATGTTTATTATTGATAAAAAGCTAACTCTGCATTGTTTCTTTTTTTTTCGTTCATGTAAAGATATTGATTCGTTGGCTCAATTAGCTCTTCACCTGTTCCTTCCGCTAGTACCAATTATGTCCAATTTAAAGTTTTTAATTCTTTTTCTCGAGATCTATTAAATGTTTTCCTATAGAGAGTGATATGACGTTGTAACTGGCTATGTATAATGTTGATCTCTTGACAACACTCTGTTTCTATGTGGGTAGTTGCATTTGGGGCACATCATTCTCAGCCACAGCAAGTGATACAGCTGAGTCTAGCAGAACTGTGGAACCAGCATGAATGGTTGTTTTCTCAGTGTGTTCGGGCTATCACCCATGAAACACATCACCCCACAAAGCGAATGATGCAACTTGGCTCATATATCACAGTTCAAAAGATAACTGACGGTAGTGCATTCAAGATTCATATTGACGATATAAACTGTATCGATATCTGACAATTGTCGTGCAGGTTTTCTCTTAGAGTTTAAACTCAGTATTTGTCCATGGTGTTCAGTTAATAACACAATCATTATCTGATTTCATGATTATGCATGCCAGTACATATCTTGTGTGCTCTTAGGAATATGTATGCTTGCATAGAGAAGGTTTAATGTAAATCATGGATTATTTCGGCATCTATAGCTCTATAGCTACCTATTTATTGATCTTATATGGCTGATGTATTTGTGAATATCGAAATATTGAATGTTCTGTGAGTATAAAGTGTATATATCAGGTAAACCTTAAATCAAAGAAAAGGTATATTGCTGCAGAAAGGATTAATAAATGCTTTGCCGTAAACTACGTTGGGATCTTTTTTTTTTCAATTTTGTTCATCATGCTCTACTGCCACGGAAGAACAATGATATGTACAGTTTCCTATTAAAATCTGAGAATGAAATAATGTAGCCGATTCTTTTAAAAATGATAAATTTGAATTTTCAAAGTCTTTCGAGAAGTTTTAAATTATTTTCGCATCACCTTACATGCAACACCTGATCGGATTTTATTTCAATTTTGGCAGTAGAGAATAAAATCATCTCTTTATTTAAAAAAGCAATGCATTTTTCGAAATTTTCTCGTTTTAATTCTCCCTGGGGACCTCTAATTGATCAATACACAGAATTGCTTTCCATGAACAATGGAAGTCCTTTCCTTCAAGGGTAATATATCTTGAGAATGTATCTCACTCTCCAAATTCTAAGCCCAAAACTTTGGAATTTGTTTCTCCCCTAAGGCCAAGATTTGTTATCAATATATCTATGCATAGTTGCATGAGGATGATTTACATATTTCTACGCGTACATAAGAGAACATAGCACACGAACGTGAACACGCATTTGCATATTTCAATTCTTACGCTCACACAGACACACACATATACACACATACATATATACACTTAAGTGTATATTTCATGTATTTGAGTATATATATATATATGTGTGTGTGTGTGTGTGTGTGTGTGTGTGTGTGTGTGTATACAACTCTACTAAATACACACTTAAGTTTATATTTCGTGTATTTGATTATATATATATATATATATATATATATATATATATATATATCTTTTAGAACTTCAATATAAGTTGCTATAGCTCCAATGATAAAGTGGCAAATAATATGATATATAAAAATGATTTCGTCTGAGGTACGCTCAATAGGAACACCATCATCCATGTTTAAATTATGTACATGTTAAGAAAAAAATACGATTTTTGAAAACATTGTCATGTAAAAATTTGGGACTCACAAAAGACACCAATTATGTACTGGATACCTGAAATGCATTATAGTCTAACAGGTTCTCATACAAAAATCAGATTGTAAAAGTAAATTTTATAATCATTAGAATTGATTATCGTAAATACCTGTAAAGAGTCTATATCTATCTCAACCTATGATTCCTCGAACTTTTTACGCAAAAACTCTTGAATATTTTAGCGAAGAATCAAATAGAATATTAAGCTTGGAGGAGGGAATTGTAAATGTACTTAGTTTATAAACTTTGAAGCTTTTTCGTGTAAAACTAAAAAGTCAAGGCTGATTTCATCACGTGTTCTGTACGATACACCATGAAAATATGCGCTGCAATATACGTACGCGTATCTACTTTATATCCATATGCTTGTCTTAATTTATGGAGAGAGTTGCTGTTATTACTACAAACTCAATTGTGGGAACCCGTATGGAATTCAGTTGATGCATGTAACCTTTTTTTCCTGTTTACTGCCCGAATATATTTGCACACACACACAAGAACACACACACGCACACACACAGACACAGACACACACACACACGCGCACACACACACATATACATACATATATATATATATATATATATATATATATATATATATATATATATATATATATATATGTGTGTGTGTGTGTGTGTGTGTGTAGCTATTTATCTGTTTACGTATTTATTCACAGAATAATGATATATGGACGCAGCGGGAATATGTGTGATCATTTTGTGTAAATATAATTGTTATAGTTTGAAGAATGGAATAATGTAAATCCATGAGCACAAATAAACGTATTTGTTTCCTGAGATGCATTAAAGCCTCTGAGTACCTATAAGTTTATTCATGCATAGAGGCATGTATATACGATTATCTGATTTTATATCCACTCACATACATGCATTTGCTCTTATTTCTCTGTTCTTGTCCGTGTGTATGAGTGTACAAATGGGTGCAAAAGTCTGAAAGAAGACACCCCCCTCAAAAAAAACAACAATAGGTTCATAAACTCATAATCTGTATGCATATAGATTCTGTCTTGGGCTTTACGGACATTGAGATGTTTATGTTGCCTACGTGTCTGAAATACTGATGGACGAAGATAAACGAACATGATGAATAATCATTTATTTTTAAGGAATGAAAGAAATCCAAAAATATGACACTGGGACATGAACATGCATGTACAGACACACAGACACACACACAGACACACACACAGACACACAGACGCACACATTCAGACACATACACACACACTATATATATATATATATATATATATATATATATATAAATAAGTGTTTGTGTGTGAAAAGGTGTAATTCCATACGTTATAAACACCGTTTAACGAAAACATGTGTTTAACTGAGTAAGAAATCAAATTGTTGATTCGAATTATTCATAGACGAAAAGTATCAGCTCAGCCGAACTTATCAAAGCCTACCTTGAGATGATTTTCTGGAACCTATATTAGGAAAATGAAAAAATCAGATTAGATTATGAATATGGACGCAACTGAAGATGTATTGTCTTTCTAGTGAACAATCTTCATAACCTCCACGCTATGTTGGACAGACTGAACGAAGAAGCAAGAAAGTTGGTTTCCACATGGAATTTAGTGAAACAAAAGTCATTTACAAGGGAAATATTCAAGATAAAGGTGCCACAATCAAAACCTAAGACACAAAACAGGAGACTGTAGACTGTTGCATTAATTTAGGACGAATATCATCAATGAAATCCCAAAACGAAGAAATGGACCGAAGATCATGACAAACTCCCGATAGGGTATGTGCTGTAAAGAAGAGTATATGACAAATGCATCCTCCCAATCCCCAGAGATCACATGTAAAACCAGTACCGTAAACATATGAGATGACATGACGAACTTCATAAGTTCAGATAGTACTGGCTATGTGACGCCCTTCATAGAGAGGTCTGGCATATGTTGAGGAATGCTTGTGTCTACTTCTGTTGCTGATCATGATGATGAAAAACTAACGTCGGTTTCGTTGTAATAGATGAGATGAATGAAATCAATAATTCAATTTTCAATTTAATTAAACATATTTATTTGAATCTAAATGACACCTTCATTATATATATATACACACACACACACACACACACACACACATATATATATATATATATATATATATATATATATATATATATATATATATATATATATATATATATATATATGTATACTCTCCGTGGTTTGCATGATCAAATATCTACCGGCCGTTTATGTCTCAGCGGATTTAAGTCGAGGCACAGCCACATACACTACTTTGGGCAAGGGTGTTTTGCTACAACGGCAACTATCAATTAGCCAACCAGAACCAAAACCAAATCCCTAACTCCAGGAACTTGACCAAGAAATTTGCACTTACAATGTTGGAATAACGTCTGCAGACACATCTAAATAATCCAGATAATGAACTGGAGAATCTCAAGTGTGTCATGGACTAAGGGGAATCAGAAGATTAAAAGAAAAACTGATTAAATTAATGACCAAAATATTTTTTCAAAGCTACGGAACAGAGTAGAGTAGGCTTTTTTATTTACCTCGAAGACTTCATGGAAAACGCTGTAAGATTCATAGCTCAGGCTGCCTTGTCAATGTCACAATAAGGCTATCAAAGCGATGATAATGATTCAAATTAACGTTGGCACTGTAAGTTCAACATTGGGGGAGATTTACCATTTCCACGACAATGTGAACTCTGCATAACAAGATAGAAAAAATACTTCTGTATCAATATGGGAGCCTTCCATATCCAGGTTGAAGAAAGTAATGAAGATTGCATCGACGAGTTCGAATCCAAAGTACGAAACAAAAACTCTGCAACAACGATCAGGTTTAGAATCATGAACTAGCATTGTATCTGTGATAAGATAAACGGGGTTGTTTCTGTATGGATAAAACTATACAAATGCACATTTTATAATGAATGCATCTATCGCAGTAATTCTTTGAAGGTGCCATTCCTCCTAATGAAACATATTTCTAGTAACTTACCGTTATCTTCAAGTTGCTCTACCTGTACTTCTAAGTTATTCCAATTACTCTACTTGTTTATTGTCACCAGCAGTTGGTCATGGCTAAATATAGGCCGCCTGAGGAATGGATCCGGATACTCTTCACCTTGGAGAACTATTATTGCATTATAATCCAGTTTACTTCCGTGGAACTGATACCCAATTTTCAAATCAGTGATCGATGGAATTGTTGCATTTATTATATAATTCACGAAAAATACAATTCCAGATACTTATTCCCGCAATTACAAAGATACTGAGCAAAAACAAAAGTACTAGTTCCAGAGATGAATACTTAATACGCCTTTATATCACGAAGTCGGTTGTTTTACGAATTTGCACACGCACACACACACACACACACACACACACACACACATATATATATATATATATATATATATATATATATATATATATATATATATATATATATACATATGTGTGTGTGTGTGTGTGTGTAAGATAATGTGAGAACTTTACAATTGTCTCTGAGGTCTTCCGAAAGGTAGCTCACGTGGATAAAAATGATATTGGCTTCTGACTGTATCCTATATGTAAATATCTCCTTTCAAAAGATAATAAGGAGAAAATGAAAGTTGATTACATTCAAATATACACATTTCATAACATTTGTTGCGCTGGACATTGAAAATAGTTTTTCAAATGAATAAAACTGTTCACGTTGTTCTGGGATGAACCATAGAACTATACTTACGTTTCCTTTCCAAAGAGAATAAACCAAAATTATAAATCCCCCACTCAGCCCCTTTATCATTTTGGTTCTTTTACGACACCGTTCTGGTTGGGAAACAGTCTAATCGGTGTAAATGAGTAACATTCTATCTCAATCTAGTTCCTCTCTCGTCGGGAGCTACTTCGTTTTTCAGATTCTACCTATCTTAACAAGAACAGTGTATTAAAAAGCATCAATAAAATGAAGTAAAGAAGTAAAGAAGTAAATAAAAAATCAATAACAGAGAACAGGTCCTAGTTCAAATATGTGACTGCACAGATACAAACGCTCATAGCTAGAGGCAGCCCCATATTGTTGTGACCCGGTGTCAGGTTAAGCTAAGCTTAAAATGCCTTACGGTGCCTTAACGTGACGTAAAAGCTAAAACACTTGTCTATCAGATGATTACTTCTGTGGTAAGCTCATTCCATCCTGCTGGCCCAACGTTTGAAGACTAATGTAGATTTTAGTTAAGGTTACTAATTACCTGCTAGACCAGGAGAGAATCTACAACTGCAACAGTCATTTCATCATGATATATATATATATATATATATATATATATATATATATATATATATATATATATATATATATATATATATATATATATATATATATATATACATATATATATATATATAATATATATGCATTCTACATATGTATTCATAATATATATAATATATGATATATAGATCGATAAAAAGAGCAAATATGAACGATAATATTTACTAGTTCAACTCCTTCATAAAATATCATAATTATGTCTGAATTTTCACGAAATTATTGCGAATGAAAAGAAACTACTGAACTCATTTCTCTTGAACAGTCCATAACTCAAATGATGGTTTGCGAGAAGTAATATGGAGAAAAAAATGATACTGTTCATTGTTTGAGCAAATAATTTCCAAACTTACAGGAGACAAAATTTATCGTACGCCATTATTATTCTTAATTATGAGCTGAGGTCAAATAGCATTTTATGCATAGGTATTGATACGATCCCCAAAGTTAGGCAACACCAAGCCTGGTTTCTCTCGTATGGTTGACTGCGTGGGAATACCAGGTGCTGGGAGCAGCTTTGGATCATAGACATCTTTCTGCTCTATAATCATTTACATAAGACTGGGACCCTCCTTCCACGTAAACTTCGTGGCCTGGCTGCTTGTGAGAAGAAACAAATCAATGATTTTTTAAAATTTTCCTCATTATTATTATCATTATCATTATTATTATTATCATTATTATTATTATTATTATTATCATTATGATGATGATGATGATGATGATGATGATGATGATGATGATGATGATGATGATGATGATGTTGATTTTTTATACATGTTCGCGTATTTTAGTCAGAAATGAATGATGATACTGTAAATTGACTTTTTCTGGTTATGTTATTTTTCTGTCTTTCATATTGAATATATCTATGATGTATTCATATGTTAGATTTAATGTAATATCATGAAAATGCGGGATATTGTGTTAAGCTCATTTGATACATATACTGAATTGATGTGGTCGCTTGGCAACAATCCGTATAAAGCCCAGCTTTGTTCGGCACAGGGTCATAAGTGCAGGGTACGTGGTGGGGATTAAACTCACAGCAGGATTGTTTTATATCCACTACTCCATAGGGGGAGGACCTACAACAGTCCCTATCAAAAGTTGAAATAATACAGGTGCAATAAGAATTGAAAATCATGAATGCATAGGTAGAATGTAGGCAGAAAAGTGGAAAGAGAGACGAAGAAAAATGAAAAGAATTAGAAAAGTACAAGAAAAAGAGAAAGAGAGACTTGATGAAGGAAGAGGAAATAATTTGAACCTTCGTTAAATGATCCACAAATTATATAGATTCGTAATATTTTCCTGCAAAAAATTCAGAGATATACATATTTCAGTTTCCATGAGATCATTGATTTTTTTTTTTAGAAAAGATATAGTTTACATTGATTAGTTCACTATTTCGAAGCTGTTGCTTGTTAACATTAAAGTTTACGTCTTTTCAGTTATATCTGAAGTTGTCCTATGAATGAACTCATTCAAGTGGAAGAGTCCATTGATTCAAACGATGGGTAGTGTATATTGTATTTTCAGATACCTTCAAGTTGAAGAATAAATGGTTACGGACGGAGAAACAAAGAAAGTCTAAAAGTCAAACTGTTCATTATATAAATGGATAAAAGGAAGAGAAACAACTGACCTTCAATCACTGAAACCTTGGGAAATGTCAAATAACCACATGAGAAAAACCAAGGCAAGCACTTGTGTCTCAAGAACAGAAATTGTAAACAAACTACAGTAAGTCTGATCTAATCGAAGATACTGTGGAAGGGAGCGGTCTGGAGCGCCGAGGCTTTTTGATTTAAACACGTTTTGGAGAGAATTGTGCGAACAAAATAGATTCCAATAAAAAAACAAGTAGCAGACGCCTCTGGGAAGAGACAAAGTAAAATACTTATGGACTTTGTAATACAGACGGATAACCTGACCGAGGTTAGAGGAACTGTTCTGTTTGATTAATGGAGAATAAATGGAAAAGAATCGTAGATAAGGCTGTTCCAGTGGCATTTGAGGTTGAAATCAACGAGTACAGATAATGTGAAAACTTGACAGAACAAAGGGATTCAATTTTTTTAGCGTAACGACAAAATTCATTCCAGTGCTACCAAAGATCCTGGACAAAAATCCGATTTTTTTCGAAAAATGTAAAGCTGTCACCTAGAATTTAGTAAATATCCAGCATTTTGGAGCTTTTGATCAAAATAATTCATGCGTTTAATGGTTAAAAGAATATACATTCTAGTGAAGTAACAAAATACACCGTGAAATATCAAGAATCTGCAGAAATTGACCAAAACAGCAATGAACGCACATTCATAAGGAATTGAGAGCTTGAACAACAGCTCTGTTGACTGCAGGTAGATTATTGTGAAAAATAATCCACTCTTTCAAATATACGCTGTTCTTTCATCTGCGATAATATCTAGCAAAAGTTCGTGGTGAATATTGCTACAGTTGCAACTGCCACCGCCTCTACTATCTCTACTAATTCTATTAGTAAAAATAATAATTAATATAATAATTATAATGATACTCATCAGATATGATCGATAAGGCATTGCTTGATAATGTTTTAAAAGGAAAAAGGAAAAACAAGACCGTTCACAATTTTTCAAAATATATGATGTAACGAAAACTGAAAGTTCTTGATATATTCTTATTTCATTCAGTCAAAATGAAATGTTCAACAACTTTTGAAACGTTTATGGTGCGTTTTGCAATGAAAAAGAAAATAGAATTTGAACTTCACGGATCAAAGTAAAGTGACTTCAAAAGTTTTGAAACAGTTAGATGTATACTCTTTCAAAGAAAAAATAAATATAACTTGGATGTCACTCATTAATGCTACGAAAAATGTGGCACATTTTGGAATTTTTGGTAAACAATTACGAAAGTGTTAGTGAATACAAACCAGTTCATTAAAATTATTAGTCATCTGGTTCGTGAGTTTTCAGCTTTGACATCCATTTACTCTTGTGGTGTGCAAGAACATAAGGACCTCCCATCACTTTCTCTTTGACATTTACCCAGGGGTCATTATTAGTACTCCGAGTATCGTTTTTACTGGAGTGCTGGTTCAGCTTTGATTCTGTCGGTTTATTTTCACTTTCCTGCGACGCTTGATGAAATGCCGGCTTAAAATGAGGTATATGTTGATTTTGACTTCTATTAGTGGGAAATGATGATTCATTTATTGAAAATTTTTTAATAATACGCATAGGTATTACGAATGGGATAATTCTGTCTCGTGATTGGACATGTGAACTCACAATGGAAAAATAATTGATTTTTATTTATGATTATTAGGGACCAATTGAATTATGATGACATAATAAATATAATCTCTTTCCCGTTCTTTCTCTCTCTTCTCCCTTCGCTCGTGGCTTTTTGTTCCTCTTTCTTTCTTTCGTTGTCTTTTTTTCGCACTCTTTCTCTTACTCTCCCTCCTATGTACACATCATTTCGTCTCTTCCTGTGCTCTTCCCTCCCTTTTCTTTTTCTTTCTCTTTCCTCCCCTTCCTGTCTTTTTTTCTCTCTTTTCTTCTCTTCTTCACTTTCTTTTTTTTCTCTTCCTTCTTTTTTTTCAAATTTCTTTCTTTTTTTCCTTAGTCGCCACTTGACTTGATATGCTGCCACCCCTCCTTCCCTTTTGTTTATCCTTTAGTTAAAATCAGTAAATCTTCAAATTCAGTGTCCAGCGAATTACAATAGTAATGTCAACAAGGAGTTTGAAAATATACAAAAGGAATGACTCCCCGAAGTGGAACATTTTCATTTCACAATATTGATACAAAGTTAAAATATTTTGGCTGCGCTAATATGTAAATTTTTTGCTTCATCAGAATCTAATATGTAAACAAAACAGAATTAATTTTCCCGTATAATATTATCCCCGAAATATGTTTTGCATTTTGACTCCTTCATTGATTGTTTTTGTAGATGGGATTTGCTAAGTTTGGCCCTATAAGTGGCGAGGAATTCGTAATCAGTTTTTTTGGATGTCACTATGTCACATGACATCACCCATTTTCCTTCCTGTCATGTCATCCGTTATTGTTAAGTACACAAATAAAATGAAGACCCTATAGTGAAAGTTTGACAAGATAAAAGAAGAAAAATGCTTTACAGCCTAATGGTTGATGCATCACTCGCATCTAAAACAAGAAGGAAAGGGAAGGCCTGCTCACTCTCATGACTAATCAATTTCTGACCTCAAAAGATAAGAAAAGATGTTTTGTTCCCAGTATGATTCCATCTTAAATTCTACTGATGTTTAGCAGAACGCCATTAATCACTGTGCCTTTGAAACGATTTAAAAATGAAATTTATTCGTAAAAAAATGAAATGGTCAGACAATTACGTCAGAATTACTGATGAGCATCTGCTGTCTTTTAAAAATGATGATATTTTATATCGTGCAGATATTTTATCATTAAATCAACTGTTTAATAGTATCCTTTGTATCAAGGTATTTTTTACCGAAAAAAAGTTTAATTGTAGTATGAAAGTAATATTCCTCACAAAAAAGTTTACGAAAGAAAACAACGGAAACTTAAAAAAAGTATATTGACACACATGACATGACAAAATCACTTTTTGTTTTCCCCCTTTTTCTCCCTTTCTTATTCATCTTTTAAATTTGGAAAACTTAACATCCATATCTGACTGAGAGCAACAATGATGTCAACTGTCAGAGATTTCGACTACAACAACAAAATAATAAGGCATTTATAATATAATCAATCAAGCATTTTATTTGTAATCAAATCATTCCATTATTTTATAGCACCATTAAAACGTACTATAAGCAACTGCACGAATCAATATCCGATTTTCCTTATCATAAACTAAATATCTATCGTTGAATATATTGTATCGAATCTGGTTCTCTTTATAACATATATATATATATATATATATATATATATATATATATATATATATATATATATATATATATATATATATATATATATATGTGTGTGTGTGTGTGTGTGTGTGTGTGTATTTTAACATTTTTCTAATTGCAAAAATTAGCCTGAGCTATAAATGACCTTTAAAGGTAATTGGAACCTATCTTATGTTCGTTGGAGATGAAGTTACCTCTGTGCACTAACTCACAGCACGCAGGCTGTTGCCGATTGTGTTACATTTCGTTCATGTTGGGCGTTAGGTATATAAACAAGGTCTGTCCTGAAAAAAGAATTAACGATATTGAACATCAGGATAATCGGTTGAGCAGCTTTGTATTAATTTGATAACCGATAAACTTTATTGTGCATACGTGAACTGATAGTTTCAAGTGAAGTTACACCAATGCTTGATTAGGGAAAATGCTGCAGGGCAGCTGTTGGAATCCTGGATGAGGACTTTGCACCCTATTTTTGTGTAGTCCCAGCAGGTACTCTGAACGTCACTACAGTGAGTATTTGCCTTAGTTATCATCTTTAATCAATATTAAATGACTGGATACTATGTGGACAGAACCCATAAGTACTTTTAGAAGTTAATGTTCCAGATTTTCGAAAGAACATAAATTAGAGACAAGTCTCTTGGAAAACCTTTCATCAATCCTATTATCTGCTCTATCTTTCTTTGTTGCAAATATTCACTTGAATCCTTAAAGTCCAAGGCAAGACATCCTTCGGAGGTGCATTAATTTGTAAGATAAACTTGCTAACCATTATTCCATGACAATTTCCGAATTGTTCCATATTGTATGAGTTTAATTGCATTCTGATCTGTATTTTACAGGATTTCAGTTGCTATCGTATGAAATGTATTCTACATCAGATGAAACATCTAATTCTGCTTAAAAGCTATCATTGGATAAAATTGCACAAATTCTTTGGAAATTCTCACAGGACAAGTTCTACAGCCGCAACATTGACTGTGAAAAACAATAGCTGAATATAATAGATATATAAAAACCTCTAAGCAATATCACTGACTTTTTACAAAATTAGGAAGTATTCCTTGCGGCTAACCCAAGATAGTTTCTTCTTTCGCTATAATGAAAAAAAGTTGATGTTAGATCAGTAACTGAATGTAGTTGTTTTTATGAGAAGAAGAAGAAGAAGAAGAAGAAGAAGAAGAAGAAGAAGAAGAAGAAGAAGAAGAAGAAAAAGAAGAAGAAGAAGAAGAAGAAGAAGAAGAAGAAGAAGAAGAAGAAGAAGAAGAAGAAGAAGAAGGACGAGGAGGAGGAGGAGAAGAAGAAGGAGGAGGAGGAGGAGGAAAGAAGAAGAAGAAGAAGAAGAAGAAGAAGAAGAAGAAGAAGAAGAAGAAGAAGAAGAAGAAGAAGAAGAAGAAGAAGAAGAAGACTAGAAAGAGAAATAGAGTATGTAACGATCAGAGTAATTTGCCATGAAAAAATGGAAAAAGACTTGAGAGAGAATAAGAAATGCAGAAGCAAAAAGAAAAAAGGAAAAGGAGAAAAAGAAAAGGAAATGATCAAATTCTGAATATTTGAAAGGGAAACAAAACAGAAATGAAGGAAAATAATGAACAACAAAACACTTTCTAAAAAGAAAGAAAAAAACAAGAACGAAATGACGTTGAGTTATCTCGTAAAGGGAGATAATTTAATTGATTTGATCTTCGGACTTTCTTAGGGTCTTGCTGCCGGCGTGTCCAAACCAAGGCGAATTGGGAAATAACGCAAGAACATTATTACTGCGGCTTCGTTTTACGACCACAGACTTGTCAGACTGGCCGTAGGACTAAAATTTAAGAGTGTCCGCGGTAATACATCGCGAAATTTATTTGCAAACTAGCTCAGGCAAGAAGACGGTTCTCGTGTGAACAGGGAATTAGTGCAGTTCGAAAATGTGGCGGTGGGAACAACATAGAAACTGGTTTCTCTCGTTGTTAGCACTGTGGCGGAATCCTGTCGGTGGAACGACTTAAAATACAAATTTTAGAAGTATATAAATGGATGAATAGTTTATTCCTAGGTTTATTTCATGCAAGAATAGAAAGCCAATAAACAATCAGCATTTTTTACATGACTGGTTTAACGTTCCATCTATCACGAAGAGATTTTTTTATCATGCTCTAGATTATGGCTACCCAGAAAAGAATCCTTTGTTTTATTTGTAATGGATAATTCTTTGTTTGCTATATTTACTTCAGACGGCGTATCTATTCTATGGCATGATCTCATTCAAGAGTTTATCAGGATTATGCTTTGGCTAAATTTAGGCATTTTTCCCCGTCGTATTAGACACTGAAGTCTTATTTACAGGGGTGACAAAATGCCTGGAGCTTTAGTGTAACAAAATAACACATAATTCGACTTGAAATTTTACTCTATTACAATATGGTATTTGGACTTCAGAAATTTTACATCACTTAAACCAATGTCATTCCATCTGTTATTGAATCATAGACTTATGCAATTGAACTTTGATTGCTGTCTTTGCTGCTTGTGTCAACTAAATGGTCAAACTATTGATCATTTTGAATAAAGAAGGCTTACGCTGTTAGTAAAAGTTCTCCAATGAAACTAAAATTCACTGGCATCATACACAAAATATGCAAATGTACTTCTAACTGGCTGGCACGATAGTACATTCCTTGTCGATGTCAATGTTTGCATCTACTTCAATATAAATATATTTTACATCTTTAGAGATGCAAATTCAATTATATGAAACTGCACGTATAACACAGAATATATATATGTATAACGTTTTGTGTGACTATTCTCAAAGGTCAACTGAAACAAGATGGACAATTTGCCAATCTCCATACAGTGGAACTAGGTATACAGTAATGTATCCAATAATAAACCCCAAATAGAAACAAAATGTCAAGATATAAGGAGTAAACGTTGTACCCTGTCCCAATTTCCAGCACTAGATAGAATATGGTTTAGATTGGTCGTATCTGTCATGTTCAGAGGCAGATGAGAAAAAATCAGCTGACAATGCATCGGAATTGAATATGTCGTACCAATTTTCAAGCCCTGATTCTATGCTTATAATTAGGATTTTGATCCGATGAAAACATGTACATGGGATTTTGTGTGTCTATGTGTGCACATGTTAATAGTTACCGTTACTGATTAGTCAACTTTTCCGAGTTTTGTCGTTATTAAACTTTGTATAATTGTTGACATCGGATGATAAGAAAATAGGTCAAAAATGAGCTCTACATTAGATGTGATGTTTCACACAGTGTTAATTTTAATCATTCATTTGAAGTCTTTCATATTACGTTAAAAAATCTGGAAATTAATATTTTTAGTTTATATGTCCTTTGAATTTAGTTTCGACTTGAAATTGGATAAATCAATTGTCAGCTCCAGATTATTTTGCATTTTCCTTTTCACCATCATCTGATCTCTGCCGGATGTCAAACTGATTACATTTTCCTGTTCAACGTCCGTCTTTCAATTTCTTCGGAAGTTTTTTTATAAAAAGAAATCCTCTGCCATAGGAAATTGTCATCAATTTTTTATTTGATTGAGTTATCATTTCACAGTGTTTTTTTTTTTTTGTCGGTTGAAGAAACAGCAGACATTTTGATAATAACAGCATCAACAATCGCGATAAAAGAAGTTGCTGGTCTTTTAGTAAAAATGAGTGAATAATATCCTCATCATTTCAACTTTGCGGTAATATCCGTGGCTAAAACGCATCGTAGAAATGTGAACATTACTGAACACACTGCAATTTAGGTATACTTATATTGTTATTATCTTGTTATTGAAATCACTCGGCAGAAAAGATATCATACGACTATTTTTTTTTTACATCTTTTATTTACTGTTCCTCACTGGGTGCCCATATATTTGACCTTGTGACAAACTAAGCTAAACTTTGGAAATATCAACAATTTCTAAGCAGTATATACGAAAGATAATTTTCCAGGTCAGTTTCTTCGTCAGTCTACTTGTAAATGCATTGCATAAAAGCTTTGTGTAAATCATAAGCTGTTATCCATTGATCGATGTAAAATTATGTTCGTTTCATTGTATATGTGCTCATATAAAACTCAACGAGTCTGAATATGTGCACATATAAATGCATCATTTATTTTAGTCGTTGCAATGAACAACGTTACATGGCTAGTCAGTTGTTTGCTCTCAATAATCCACTCCCTGTTCGTATCTATTTTATCAGTAATATCAAACAGAAAGTGCCTGATATTAGTGCAACCCCCCACTACTTTATAATATTTAATTCACCGATAATCCCTGCGGTAATGAACTTTTCAATATTAACTGAATCGATACAGTGCAGTTTGAAAGAGAATCGTATTTGTGGATCCGAATAAAAACTGACACAACTTACTTTAGCTTTCACCTATAGGCAGCTATTTTTTAAAAAAAATTCATAAATTCTAACTCATCACTTATTTTCCAGTTTAGAAAATAACTTGAATTAGTGTTTGCTCGCAAGGATAAAGTGACGTTTGCTTTTTTATTCCATCATGCACCCTTGATGATTTATCACATACCACTAATAGAATCCTTATCGGTCTTTGGTCATTGACACCTTAGGAAAAAAATTATTAGATTTCGATTGAAAAGATTAAACAGAAGAATGAATGAATCATAACATATTTGGGACGTTTATTCACTGCAAGATGTCTTCTACAGTACCGAGGACAATTTGATGGAAATTCCATAGTTTAGAGAAAAAATCAAGGAAAAAGTGTCGAAAAATGATATGAGACTACTGGATCATCATTATCATCATCATTTGCAGCAGCTTTCTAAAGTCAATTGTTCGACAGATTTTCCTCAGGATTGCCTGACCCCTCTACTATGGGCATCACGTCTTATTTGTCAGGCCATATGTTTTTGCAGGGCAGAGTTTCTCATATGATATGGGTCTACGAGATGTCCAGCGCTTATCTCACATCCTTGCAACATGTCCAGCCCATTGTCATTTGAGTTTTCTAAAAGATTGCTTTTTTTATCCTTGATATACAACGCTGTTTTGTGATGTCTTCGTTGGACATGATTCTCCCATGTTCATGTCGTATGGCTCGCAGTTTGAGAGTCAAAACTTCGGCTGAGTTTCGGCACCATTAGTAAGAACTGCATACCCCTATTTTAAAAACTGTTTGAATTTTCCGTTATTAAAGGTTACTGACAACCATTAATAGGATAAGATTAAATACGATATATTCTTGAAAATCTTTGATAGAAATAATGCTAGTGATAACAATGGATTTTTATTGGTTTTGATATCACTAGAAGAATATTTGATTGGTTCCTGTCGAGATTATCAAATTGAGTAACATTTTTTATACTTATTCTTTTGTAGGTGAGCTAGTTACAAGATTGAATAGCGTGAAAAGTTTTTGTTTGCCATGGCACGCTAGTGACAAGATATGAAATATCTTGAATGGAGTCAGGGAAGAAGGAAGTGCAGACACCAGTTTTTCTTCAAGGTATTCCTACGGAGTAAACAACATATCCCCGAACACATTTCAAAAGTAAGTTTGCAGATAATTTTAAATACTAATTGAAAAATTTATGCTCAGAAAGTGAATGTTTCCTTGCGTATCTTCAATATGTATTGACGACAAAATACATCAGGTTAGTGACGTCCACCAAAGTTTCAAATATAATTAAATACCTGAATTTAGACTTCATTTTATTCAATTTCAATTAGGAAGAATGTGTTTAATACCAGCGCATATTTTCAGATAACATTGTTTATTTGCAATAATTTATTTTGTCTATTAGAATTGTTTCTTCTTAGGAGCCGCATACAACAACTATATATATATATATATTATATATATATATATATATATATATATATATATATATATATATATATATATATATATATATATATATATATATATATATATATATATATATATATATATATATATATATATATATATGTATATAGATAGATAGATAGATAGCATGTCATAGGTATTTTCCAGTAATAAAGCATTCTGGACCAAAAAACACGCTAAAGTAATAGTTTAGTTTTGCTGAATGCAATGAAATTTGGTCCCTTCCAACCTTCAATCCAATGCTTACATTTCTGTTGGTTAAAATACACATGACAGTTATCATATATATATATATATATATATATATATATATATATATATATATATATATATATATATATATATATATATATATATATATATATATATATATACTCAAATTCATGCATACTCATTTATAAATACACATACATACATACATACATACATACATACATACATACATACATACATACATACATAAATACGGCGGTGTGTGCATGTGTCTATGCACATCAATAAAGAATGTTGAGAATCTTTCAGAAAGATATTTTCTTTGAAAAGTGTTCAAAGTCCAAGAAGGAAGCTCGAGGTTTATTTTCGTAGTTGAAACTATTTCAGCTCTTGCACCTGCATGTTTTCGCCCCAGGCCCCAACAAGAACTTGTTCGTCACAGAAAGCCTTCCTCACTTTGTTTTATTAACCCCGACAGCAATTTGCATTCTTTCACCTTTTTGCTGAAGATGCCTAAAGACGTTTTCCCATTCCGGAATCCATTAAAGAACAACTGTCGCTTGCAATATGCGATGATAGCGAAAGAGGTGCATGGCTATGAAATACAGCGACACGCACGCGCTACAAGGCAAAATAACCCCTTAGCCTGTTGGAAGTGATTTTTATCTCGCCTGTCACGCCCCCATCTGTATGCTCTACGGGCAAATCAAAGGGTACCAAGATTAGTCAGTGTTAAAATCCTTTCAAGTATTCATAATCGTTAAATTCTGTTTCGTAATGTTTCACACAAAACATATCCACTGGAAGAAAAACTATAACCGTAAAGACAGTTTTGACAAAAATTCTGTTACAAAAAACCTCAGAAAACTATTAAAAATTTAATGCTGAGTTTTTTATCAACTTAATAAACACTTAGAGAGTGCATACCTCCTCTGAACCCATTGTAATTAAAACAGAATAGGAAGATCGCAGATGCCGACTATACAATTACAAAGGCTTGTAATGATTATAAATCAGAATCATGGCATCAGTATTTCCAAAGATCAACTGGAATGCAGTTTTTGTTACTATTTTTTGTATCTTATCAGATGGAGGATTGTAGTCCGTTTTGTTAATATAGCCTACTACTCACATTAATCTCATTTTATTATTTATTTTCCTATCTCTAATCATCCAGGGCTGTAACCCCTGGGGAGATTGAAACTCACAAGCTTCTTGCCAAAAGGTCCATATCCAGCTGCTATGAGCATTCAGTTACATGAAACTTTCGTGTTTATTAGAAGTCAAAAACTGACCATTCAGACCTACGCTTTACTCTGAGCACTGGCGCCGTGTTAATTATTTTCATACTAAAATTATCATTGGGGATGAAATATTGTAACTCACTTTATCAATTTTTATCACGATTTACCCCCATCTAAATTTTTTGTTGACAGGACCGACTTACTAGTTAACTTTTGCGGACATCGATAATTTTCTACGATCTGCTTTTGTTATGGCAGAACTCGTTCTATGAGTTTATTAATTTCTTAATACTTTTTCTTCTTTACTTCCAACTATACATAAATATTTTCTCTTTTCTCGACATAGGCATCATCAAAACTTTCACATCGGTAACAACCCTTCACTCAAGCATGAATAGATAACCAAAACTTTTTCGACATTACGATAACATTTCTTCTGCATTAATAAAATATACGAATTTGTTTTGCAAATAGGTATCGTGAGATTTCCAGAGGGACATGATTGTCATTTTTAGTAATTTCGCAGACACTCTTGCACTTTAAAAGTAAACAGACCTAAGAATTCGTCTATTCGGATATTTCGAAAGATAAATCCATGCATAAATCGAAAAGTTCATATAACCTATCAATGCTTCAACTGATTTCATCAGGAAGTATCCCATGAACCATCAAGTATTCCTCTCCAAAAATGTAGCTTGGTCTACAATGGTATTACTGAGTACTCATTCAATACCTTTATTTTCATGGACCTGTCATCGTATTATTTTATTATCCTCTTAATTTTCTTGTTCTATCTTTGACATTGCTGTGTTCTGTATTTCAGATGTGTTAAATAAAGATAAAAAACAGCAACGTATTTCTACAATCCATTGACTCATGGGCTGGCGTGTTTACAAATATATTGCAATTTGCTTGATATCTAATAATGGACTTTTTTCTTCAAAATTGGATCCATAGCGTTATTCCACACAGTTAGTTGAGTTAGCATTATTTTGTTTGAAACTTGTCTTTCCGCAAGTATCGATTTTTGCCTATCAAGATAATGTTTGCACATCTCAAAATAGAGCAAAATGAATGGGCTTTCAAGGAAAACAATAACATTTGATTAGTTATTGTCCTTGGGATCAAAATTGTTACATTTTCTTACTGCATTTGTTTTTTCAGAAAATGTCATAAAAAGAGTCTATTTTCATTCATATTTAAAAGTAGTCACGGGGAAAAGAGGATATATAAATGTTTTTTTATTCCTATTTCTGTTGTGTTTTCTATTGTGCTTCGTCAATTTTACTGACATTCTTGACATTATTCCTGTAGTGACTAAAATTTAAAAATCAAAAAAAAAAAAAAAAAATAGATAAAAATGACGTGCAATATCATTTACCTGATATGTCTTTGCCAATGTCACTCAGTTCCTCTATCCTAAGTAATGACAGACTTCCGGTAAACCCTTTGCCATTTTAAAAGGCAAGGTTTCATTAACAACCTGCTGATCCCCCGTCTCTCTCTTGAAACCTCTCTATTTTGAGATTAAAATCACATTTAAAATTTGAAATCGTCGGTGTCGGGGTAAGTGATAAGTGGTAGATTTTGGAGTGTATCAATAATTTTTCTTTCTCCGTGAGAGATACCTATACGTTTTTTTTTTAATTCCATTCATACGTACACTCATGACTGTTCACACGATATCTCCTAAGTCCTAAATAGATTTCTATGAAGATCTGTGATGTTTACGAGGGAATCGATTAAATTATGTAACGGATCCGTGAACGAGTATTATGATTATATGTATGAACCACGTACTATTCCAAAGAGTTCCTGCCTGTTTACTCGATATATCCAATGGCATTTTGTGGGAAGAGTTTTTAATAGGCTACGGAATATTGACTGAATTTGAACAAATACATCTTCTACCTTGTAGTTATACGTCGAAACGAAAAATATTACATCGATCAGATATCTACAAAAGTCATCAATAGTGTTTAATCTGATTTTGTATAATGGTGGACAGTAGAGCCAGAAAGAACTGATTAAATTTTCGAACGGAGCCTTCAAAAATTACCTCCCCTACCTTGTAATTAAATGCAGGAACAACATAATATTGGTAAAGTTTAATGTCTGTCCAAGCAATATCTCCGTAAGTACTTGGCGGATTTCAACGAAAATCTGTTGAATGGTGAGCAATAAAGAAAAAAAAAGATAGTGCATTTTAAGGTGAGTGATGTATATATATTTCGTTCATTTTCTCAATAATGCCGATGATTATTCACAAGACATCTCCCAAAGTTATCAGTGTAATTCGATGGCATTTCTGGGGGAATTTAGACAATCGGCTAGAGCAGATCTGGAAAAGAATCCAGAGCAGGCCAATGAACAATTGTTTTCCCTACTTAGGAGTTAATCGCTTAACTGTATGATATCGCCAACATTTCATGTTCATCAATTCTATATCTAAAAAAAAAAGTGAATTTCAGTGTTAGTTTGTAGATTAGAGGACAACAGAACCGATGGATATTTGGAATGTATCAAAACACAATTCTCCCTCTTGACAATGCCTATGGCAGAGGAATATGCTCTTTGAGTGCTTCCTAGTTATAATATTCATACAAGAGGGAATAATTTTGATAGTAAAGGTAATAGAGTAGGATATGTCATTGAAGTTCTGAACATCACAGCAGAAAAAGCAGTAGCAGCTACAGAAACAGCAGAGGTAGTAATAGTCGAAGTACTGGCGTAATAGAACAAAAATAAAAATGAAAATTAAACAATGAATACAATTCAGGTTTTGCTTTGAATGAGACATGAGGCTTATAATCATCCAACACAGGGAAATGACGTGACTGACAATAACGTTCTTTTTTTTTAGATAAATATAATTGTTTGAATTTTATCCTAAAATGTGCGATTCCAAAAACAGTTTGATATCAAAAGAATCGTTAAAGTCGATAAAACTCAGCCCCCCCACACACAATGAAAACAACTAAAATTCTATACACTCATCCTTTCGTTGTTTTATTTTTTTTGAAATTAGAATAAATACATTTATTTTATGACATTTTGTGAAAAACACAATACATTCAAGAAAATTAACAAACTTGTTGGCTAGGACAATTCTTAGCCAGAGTGTAATTGCTTTCCTTTAGAGCCAATGCATTTTGTTTCATTCACATAGCTGAATAGTTATCTTCATGAGAGAAAAATCGATCCTTCAGGAAAGACAAGTTGGAACACCAAGATTATTACAATAAAATTAACATGGTTCCTAGTTTCGTACATTTCATCGACCAATTGTTGCATGGTTGACTGGTCTGTTGGTATCTGCTAAAAACCTCCAAGGGTAAAACGAAAAAAGTGCTTTGATCCTCCTCAGATTTCAATTAGTTCTGTCGTTATCTATTATCTACACTCCCCCAAAATATCATTAAAATTCATTGATAACTTTAGTACGCATCGTGTACATAGTCACGGACATATACATGAATGTATTAGGGGGAAAAAAAAAGCGAAAAATATTTCTCACTCAAAAATTCATAGATTCGCCCATGAATACTACCATCACTTTCTTACCACAATGCTGACCATTTAACTGAAACTGATCAAGCATTCCCGGGATATTGTGTGAAGAGTCAGAGGATTATTGCAAATTTATGTGGTTTTGATTTATGACATAGAGGGAGGGATAGTAATTCTGCAGAGCACCAATCAAAATTTTAATCGGTTCTTTCGTATTGTAATTACCACTTTACCACTGATTTTCTGCTTCGTAATTCATGGACAACTCTCGAAAGTATTGTGTAATGAGGGAAAATGGCAATATTATCTAGTTTCGATTTATAACTACAAGGAAGGGTATATGATCGGACAAGTATCCACTATAGAATTCTGTCAACTCTTCAGGCTATTGAAACTTATTGAGATCTTTTTGCAATATGGAGTAAACAGACGAACTCTAAGTGATAATATGTGATTTGAACATATAACTAGGACTTAAAGGAGATATTTTTGCATTGGTTCGTACCAAGATTTAGTTGATTCCTCCATAGCCTATCGTACACCCTTCCACTGAATCTCTCAGAGAATCAAGTGGTACTTCTGGAGATGTAGTGTCATGAGTGTATACCTAAATGTAATCGTAAGAGAACATGATAAAAAATATTCCATTTAGGAAAATAATCGTACGTCAACCGCAAAATGTTACCGCATATCCCTTACCCCATTGTTCACCCTTTCATTGAAATTCATTCCGTACTTTCGTAGACATCGGGTTAACAGACAAATGACTGGACACAATTGAATACATATATATCTTTTTCAATTCCGTCGATGAAGGTAAAGAAGTAAATGATAGGTGAGTGGATGAGATTTTCTTGTCGACGGTTGTTCAACTAGCAGCGTAGAGGAATAGATATTCTGATATACTGGATATGTGTTACCCAAATAGCAAGTACCTATAAAGCATACTTTGAAATAGAAGTAAAAGAGTTTGCAAATATCGAATAGAACACAAAAAAAGTGATTTAGATGGTTTAAAGCAAAATAAGTACAAAAGTTACGTGCAGAATATCATGCTTGGATTATTTGAATAGTCATGGGGGGTTATTGATTAAAAACATCTAATATGCCTTCAAGTGTTCTGAAGATAAACGTAATGGAAAGGTTTTATGAAGATATAATAATAGTGATGGCATGTACATAAATTTAGCGCGAATAAAAATAAAAAAAACATTCACGATTATATAAATGACAATATAAATTGTTTATATCAACAAAAAATATGGTGACATTTCGGAGACTGAAGCCAGAAACACCATCAGCGGAAATGTTAGGTACAAATAACACTTGAAACAACTATTTCATAAAGTAGGCATTCCTGGGTATGAAATATTCGATAAGTTTCCCAGAATCTATGTTCATGGATAAGTTGAAGCGACCGGGGAACGTTTGAGGTAATTCTCTCAACTAAATTGCCAAGTCGCATAAACTCTTTTAGGAATTGATTTATTTGACTGGAAAATGTCGCATTTGATTACAGTAATCGGTTATCACGTGACATGATAATTCGGGCCAATCGACATCTGAAATGACAGAGGAATTGGTGGAAGCTTGACCAAATAGAAAGTGCGTGTTGATGGGGCACGCTAATACAATATTAGAGACAGCGTTCACTGCATAACTGTAATGGTGGGGACAAATTAGCTGCAAGCTAACATCAAGTGATCGTTATCGACCCTATGGCAATCACCTGTTGACCATTATTCATGCCAGCCAAGTAAATGATTAGCGATCCTCTAATAATGGGATTTAAACTGTGAATCTTGATTTTTTCAGCTGACTTTATGAGAATTTTTTGGAAATATTCAATAGGTCGAGCAATTCTATTGTATTTGTACATACAAAAGTCACAAATTATCATCGATGATCTTACCTTTCCGTCAGTCTATCTTAAACCCTTTCTTCCTTCTTCTCTTACTCTTTGTCCTTCAAATATTATTTTTCTATCAAACGTATTTCAGTTATTACCGTCTCTTTTTTAAGAGAGAAAATAATGTGAATAATTCACCGATATAATGTTTTTTTTATTGCAGATTCAATGATATAGATTCTGATTTTTTGAGGTTTTTAAGCATTCAAAAGATAAGGTGTTTATGGAATAGGTTTACAGTCTCAAACTGTTCAGTGCAGGGTCAATGTATCTTAATCTGGAAATATGGATACCAATCATAATCGCTGGACACACAAACCTGTCATTATTGTTAGAAAATTACCGACTACATGGCCAAAGACCCTTTAATAACGGTTCAAACATATTCATGAAACTTTTGAACTCAAGCAACAACGATATTACGTCGTCCTAAGGGAATGAATAAAAAATCAAAATCGGAAAAAACAGATTCCGCATGAACTATATGAGATGCTCCATGAATCTGTAAGATATCACATCTCTCAACTGACTGTATCTACGCTTATTGAATTAGGATATTGAGTATTGCAGCAACTTTGATATTGATCTGACGATAATTCTACAGATAATTATCTCTTGAAACATCCATATTAAATGGATTCAATATCATTTTATGACCACTAAATCTAACCATAATGCATGCATAGATTATTATCTTTAAGGGGTTATTGGGGAAAATGTTTTTTCTTCAAGGTCATATTATGCTCAAGCGTTTGGCGTCTTCAACTGTTTATACCAACCTTCATCTTACTATTCAAAATGCATTTCATATGTAACAACTAAATATTATGCTTATTTTAGTCAAGTGTTTGTCTATAAGTCAGCTGATGACGATGGAATGCTCTGTAATGCTCTTTCACAAATTTGGCCCCCCCCCTTTTTTTAACCATGTCGGCTTCATAATTTCATATATAACACTACTACTAATTAAATCCCATTTCTTTGGTAAAATATATTGATACAGGAAACACTTTTTTCACTTGGAATTTCGAAAATTACTTCCACCCAAGTAGCTTTCACCAAGATCTTTAATTGTACCTAATTTTGAATATAATATTCAAATTTATAATTTTATGAATCTATAGTGATGCACATCTAGGTTTTGAAAAATACCTGCCATTATGTTTTTAAAAAACTTATTCAAAATAATGAAAATGCTATATTTAATTTTTCTTTTTTGAAAAGGAAGAAGGGATTTTAATCCACTGATTGAATGGTTGGTTTAGGCCGTTCCGAAATTTTTATAGTATAATATAAAATTATAGTATAGTATAAAATACAACCTGACGCCATGCTTATGACTAATTTCAGTAAACGAGAAATACAGTTTAAAATTTGACTAGAAATAATATCGCCTTCTCAAAAAGAATGGAATCATTTGATACATTCAGTTCCATCATTCAAATAAATTGTGCCAAAAGTCCTCTCCTCTACCAATGAATAATCGGAGTTGTAATATTAGTACAAGGTCAGTGCCCCAGGTCTTCTTAATTGATTTGGATACAGGCATCCCTGATGTTATTGAGGGTAAACGTCCCCGGAAAATTGATATCATCCCGAAATCATGAAATGAGAAACTTTTTTACCATTTTTTCCTCAATGAACTGTAAATGAGTTTTTAAAGAAGTGCTTGGTCTAAAAAAGCACCTTTTCAATTGAGAATAAACATTTTTAAACGCTTGCATTAAAGTATATCAAATAATTTATGATATACAGGAAGTCACAGGATTTTGATTGCCCCGACTATTTAGAACATTTACTCACGAATGGACTGTCAAAAGGTAGGGTTGCACAAATCTGGGCTAACTTCTGTCTAATTCTTTCTCCAATTTGACCGATAAAAAAGTACGATAACCGATTGAATTTTAAGGAAAATAAATGTTGAATTTGTATTGAAATTTTGATCTTGTCTCATCATATAATTATTTTCTTTGAGACAGTGAGAAAGAGAGATTAGAGAAAGATTAGGGAGAGAAGGAGAGAGAGAGAGATAGAGATAGTGAAAAGTAAGAAAGCGTAGCGTAAATTGAGACTCAGACAGCATTTAGATAATTCAAATTCTTAATAGGTAATTTCAATTCGTGAGAATAAGATTCGGCCAATGAATATACCAAATTATTGTTGATTAGAAAGTCTTCAAGCGAGTAGAATATTGGCCTTTCAGCAAGCGGTATTGGATTTCAGGAGAGAACTTTTCTGACACATACATTCTATTCCTGAAGATTATTGAAACGAAAAAAAAAATAAGCGAGTGATTTTTTGTATGATGGTTTTCAAAGCCATTTTTACGTGGAAGCAAAATTATCCTTATTTATTTCATTCTAATTGATTTCATGTTAAATTGAGCTATATTTCAATGCGAGCCGTTACTCATGTCCACAATTATTGCACTTTTTGAATGTAAAGAAAATACAGGAAATAATTCATGATATACAGGTAGCCAAACTTGAATCACTTTGCTTTGAACTCATTTAGTTCGTCAACGCTTTCAATTAAACTCTGAGCATCCTATGTTCGGAAAAACGAGTAAGACACGGCCATACCATTGAAGCTATCATGAATGCTTAATGCTTTAAATTCTAAAAGGGTATAACAAAAAGAAAACGTTGTAATTTCTATTCAATAATTGAATGAAAGTGCAACATATATACAGTCACAACAGCCCCTTTATCAGGCTACAGAAAAATCTGAGCCATTCTGACTCCAACAAGGGATAGGACACGATGATACAGGCCCATCAAAACTCTTCACAGCCTGCTTCGAGATGTACTACAGGAAAGTAGACAGGCAAAATGGAAAGAACAAAAAAGGGGGTTGAATATCTGAGCAACCTCAGATTTGCATACGATATTACCTTTTTGCAGAAAAAACCTATACGACCTAAAACTGTTGCTTGATAAACTGATGGAAATACAAGATAGTCAGCTTGCACAAGAACAGCAAAACAAAGGTCATATGCAACAATCATGTCGTAAAAAAAGAACATAAAAATGAAAGTCGAAGACACAGGATTGGGGGAAGTTTACCACTAAATCTGTCTAAGACAACGAATCTCCGTAAAATTTCCAACAAATCTCCATGAGATCCCCGAAAAAGGTGGAAATCAAGCGGATAATCGCTCAAGGATGGTAAGCCTTCGGTTGAGCAAGTTTTTTGAAAAAAATGAATAAGTAAATAAATAAGAATATCCCATTAAACTTAAAAAAGTGTATACAACCATTGCATCACCCTGATAGTCATTAATGGAACTGAAACATGGAACCCTTATTTATGAAAATGACCCACAAACTGAGAATCATGCCAATGGAATTTGAAAAAGTCATTCTCAATATCACACAGAGTGATCTGAAGACAGCACACTATATCAAGGAGAATACAGATGTTTGAAACATCATATAATCTATTAGGAAACTCAAATGACAATGGGCTGGTCACATACCAAGAATGGCAGACAAACAGTGTGCATCATGACTCACACCGTAGATTGCAGAGATCACATCTGCAACCAAGGCTGGCAGAATACAAGATCGAGGAACAAAAGTAATTTAGAAAGTTTGCTCCGCAAAGACAACGATACAAAAGTGTGGGGAATCCACTGGAGGGTCTATGTCCAATGAAAGACGTTAAAAGCATGATAATGATGTTGAAACAAAAGTAAAATGGGAGACGTTTTCCCCATTAAACATTTATCTCGCTATAGATGAAAAACATAGAATGAGTAGATCGCCCAAGAACGAAAACTTGAAATATCTGAACATCTTTGCGCCAATAAGCTGAGTCAATGCAGTTACAAACATTCATCAAAATGGTCACCAACCAAATTACCGAAAGCAACCAGGGGAACAGGCTTGCTTCAGAAGAAGCCACTCTACCACAGAAATTCTCATTCAGTAAATCAACTAAAAAAAGTAAGAAAAAGAATATAAAATGCCATTTGCTGCAGCCTTTGCAGAATTCAAGAAAGCTTTTGTCTCATTATAATTCACCAGACTCATTAATGCTATCATAAAACAAGATTTAAATACCATCCCACGTCAAAGCATAACCACCAAAATAGTTGTTCCTTTATCAGGTTACATTATCAGCCTTCTCAGCTCAAAATGAACCAGAATGGACGGAAAATATTCAAGTAACTCCAGATTTACTGAAGAGATCGTTTTGTTTCGCTGAGAGGCTTTTCCGAATAGTGCTAACCGAACAAAGTTAAAAAAGCAATAAAGTAGCATTTCAGATGAATTTCAGTAAAGCAAATGCAGTGTAATACAAACACATAGATGATGAAGACACGACGATAAAAAAGAAAAGAGCTGGAGAAAATACACCACTAATTCTACCTAGGGCAACAAATCTTCATGAAATCCACAAAAGAAGAAATAAAGTGAAGAATAACCCAAGGTTCGAAAGCTTCCGGTGGAGTCAGCTCAATATTCATGATAGAAAAAAATTCAATCGATCCTAAAAAGAAAGGTATGCTACCAATATATTCTCTCGATCGTCACTTATAGAGCTTGTAAAATGGAGATTGACAAAAAGATCCACTCTCATATTGAGGATGTACAGGAGAAAAACATACTCAATATAGATAAAACATAAGACAGTTTATTAAGGAGAACATAGGAAACAGAGAAACCATTAGACTTTTCTTATGGCATAGGGCAGGTCATGTTGCAAGAATGTAAAAAAACACAGTTTGCAAAATATAAGATGATATGACGAACTTGACAAGTTCTCACAGTATTGGCTCCATGATGCCCATGATAGAGGGGTTTAACAAATCTTAGGGGAAAGTTAATGTCCACAAACCGACTTTAAACTGATGATGATGATGATGATGATGATGATGATGATGATGATGATGATAGGATGATGAACTTTTGCTTTGGTTTCGTACCGTTATGACATCACTATTTGTAATTATAAACGCCAGAAAAATCTACAAATATTTTTCGACATATAAGTCCAATTACACTTCAGAAAAGGATCTACGATATCATATTCACTTTCTTGTAGGGACACCATTAAAAACGCCCTGTATATGCATTAAAGTGATAGGCGTAGAGACATCAGTCAATTGTAGCATTGTTGAAACTGAAACTGTAAAAAAATATATATATATAAACGTTGTGTAAAACCTTCTCCCGACGAAGTTTCTTGTATAGTGCCCCTCACCAAAAAAGAATTCGGAGACAATCGTTCTTATGAAAAAAAGATTTCTTCAATGTAGTACTGGCCTAGCGCTCCAAAATTTCGACATAATCCAATTATTTTTTCTGCGCCAGTTTTGATGTCGTATACTTTATGTATTGCCCTACAATTCACGGAGTAACAATACTTTACTCTATTGGAAAATTTTTTTCCGAAGTACAAAATTCAGAATAGGAAGTTACGTAGTTTATATGAAAGGTTCTCTTTGGGGGATTGATAAAGATCATTAATTTTTCACTTTTAGGATAAAAAATTTAAGGGAAATTTTCAGATCAAATGTAAATTTTCTTCCCAATTTTAGGGATCAGATTCGAAGGGGAAAGGGAGAGACTTTTTTCGATTTAAAGTTTAATTTTCCCCCATTTTCAGTGTCAAAAATGATGGAGAACATATTTATCACATTTAGGTTTCAAAATTTTGGAGGGAGGTGGAAAACTGAGTCGAAATCTTATTTTCAACCCTCAGGGGTAAAAAATCCCTAAGGGATTTTTCTTCAATTTCAAAGGTATAAATTTAGGCTTTAGAGATTAAAATCGAAGAGTTTTAATTCTATTTGGCGAAACAAAAAAGTTGATGATTCAGTTGAAATCATGGGAAAACTCCTCTAATCGTTGAAGAGGAAATCTAAGGGGTACTCCATTCAGTAAACTGTTATATTTTTATCATTTTCAAGAATCAAATATTTCCTATCTTTAGGTGTGAAATTGGAGATGATTTTTTCTCCTGTCAGGAGTGAACTCGAAAAGGAATGTTAATTTTTAGTCATTTGATTCAAAATTCAATGGGAAATATATTTTTCAGTTTTAGGGTGTATATCAAACGAAATAAAGAGTGAATTTTTTTCTCTCCCACTTTTATGGGTGAAAGACATTGAGGCAGTTTTTTTTAAATATTAGCCAACATTTTCTTGCATTGGACCATCTTTATAACATCAGTCACTTTTTCTAAACATTGCATCCCTTCTTTCAGCATGATACCTCCCCTTTTGAATTTCTATCCTCTCCAACATTGAATCCCTTTTTCGAAATCATCTCATTAGAAACAACTAATTATCAAATTAGTCAATATTCAAAAACGATTAAATCAAACCCAATCTGATTTTTATTCATCTTCGTGTGTATTGTTTCTGTTTTGGGACATACATTGACCGCACGCGAGGCAAGGTATTTAGTCTATAAATTGGTTTGTCTGAATTTGGTTCGTGTCTTATTTTCAAGGGCTTCTTAACTACTGAAATCGGAGAAGACTCTTTGGAGAACGTTTGCTTTGTCTGGTCTGAAACTCGAACAACATATTTACTGGAAGAGGATAAAATGCTGGCAATAAATTTTCTTGCTACCTGAAATGAAATAAAAGCCTTTTCTTTTTTCAATATGTAGTAGAATGTTCCAGTACATAAAGTCAAAATTAACAAACCGACTCAAAGTGGATCCTTGTGCACCAGCTATCTGGCCCATGAAATATCTCCATGGGGGAACCATCCTTAAATGTGAGGACAGTCAATATCCTCCCAAAAGCTGTCCAGACAAATGGATTCATAATTTGTGTTATTTATGATGATAACACAACATTCCCTATCGACTCATGGTACGGTCAACCACAGGTGCACAATCTGTAAGGAAAAACAAGAGGTCACTTTTTTCAAAGAACGAGACGTTGAACAAAAGATGGAAGCTAATTAACGGCTAGGTTCATTCCTATTAAGGCAAGCCACACAGACAATATCTTTCCCTGCCTGTGGTGTAGCGCAGGTGATTCTACTTTATGCTTAGAGCTGCTATCTGCACGAACTATATTGTAATCAATCAATTTGTGTTTTGCATAGCTTGCTCTCTGGTCATGAGATAGATAGAGAATGACTCCCCAAATCATTTTATCGTTTCCCATTGAATGATTCAAGCATGCAGATCTCCCAGTTATCCTTCACTTAAGATTCTGTCGGAGAGTCCCTCATTTTTTGCCAATTTCTTATAGCAATATGTAGCAAGAGGGTTTGATCCATCCACCTCTTCTATACGCATGTTTGACTAAGTACAAATTGTATCACCTACAACATCTACGATGAAATAGTAATAGATACTTTAAAACTCGAAAAACAAATGTTCATACTATTCACAGCACTTCAGTGAATATCAGTAAGAGATTGTTTCAGTTCATTTTCATTTTCACTTATATATGTTTAAAAAAAAACAAAGAAAAGTAATTCCTTCAATGTCACCAAATAAGGATAATGTCGTCAAAACTTTTTAACGTACTTTCATCACCGCTTTTTAGTCCAAGAATACTCAAATATATTTTTCATGCAAAATGGCAACTGCTTTCTTGCTTTACGCCATTTCAGCTCGGAATGGGTTTCTATAGGAAAGAACCTCTACATGCATTTGTCTAACTTACTCATACATAAAAAATTTAATTAAAGAAGCACCGATAAAAATATATATATGTAATCTAGCTGAATCGGACCAGTAAAATGTACATACTGCGTTCAGCACTCATTACAGTATTGGTTGAACGATCTGAGCTTTTAAGAACCATATTTTTAACATGGAAAAATCTAGTCCTTTTATACAATCAAAAGAGTAAATGATAATGATTTATTCTTAGACTTTAACTATATTCAACAACAGTTATACTCCAAGACTTTATGCTATTTTGGGGTTGCTAAATATATTAGCCCCCAAAATAAATTATTAGAATTGATCTAAGAAGATAAATTCTGTTAAATATAGTGTGTATGTAAATGCAAAAACGAGGTAAGTACACACTTAGATTGATTTTTAGCAAATGCAGAATAAAGAAAAAACGAATTGGTTAACAATAATGATAAATTTTGATTTGTAAGTAGATTAAAAGGATGAGAGACTGGTATTTCCTGCCGAAAAAAGGTGTTCGGAGAGATCTACCACAAAAAAGATCAAGAGAAAGGAAGAATGAAGAGAGAGGAACGTCACTTAATAAATGCAAGATAGTGTCTTAGAATCTCTGTACATTCTAATTATCAAATTTATAGCCACTATAATGTTGTCTTCTGAAGTCTGGCCTAACTACTTTGAGATTGTTTAACATAGCTCGAATGTATTCTTTGAGATGAAGGAAGAATGGATTACTTTATATATATATATATATATATATATATATATATATATATATATATATATGTGTGTGTGTGTGTGTGTTTGTGTGTGTGTGTGTGTGTGTGTGTGTGTAAAAAATATATAAACTATCTTAACTAAGAAGAGAGCAGAAAATCGAGCTTACCTCGAGGCACTCACAACAGAGAGAGAGAGTTAGGAAGTTTTACCGTGGAAGTTTGAATATTATAAAGATAACAACCAATTATCTTTTTTGGAGTTCCATGTGACGTCACAGACGAAGCAACAAAATAATTTACGATTGCTCAAGGGATTTTACCTCAGTTAGGAATAACAGCTAGATTCCCGTCATAAGCAAATTTCTTCATATATTTGAGTTTTTTTTATTGCTAAATGGATGGGCACTATGCTATCATTCCTGCAACTAAATAACTCACTCCTCATAGATCATTTCAACTTTCCAAGTGCAGGACTGCAAAGGATGCCCTTTCCAGTCTTTCAAAGAATTGATTTTCTACTGAACATCGGAGTGAAAAGTAATCAAAAGGTGCAACATGTTGAGAATACAGCAGTTTAGTAAAGACTTCTCAACAAGGCTTTAAGTGTTTTTGTCAGGTCACCAAATGACATGCAGCCTATGCCGTTCTCGTTTTGCTCACTTCACACATTCTGTTAAATAAATCTAGATTCCCTCTGTTGATCGATGCCTTTGTTCGATTTTCTCTTAACATGTGGATGTCATTCATTGGAGCAATTAAAATAACCAGGCTGCTGCAAATGATTTTCAGCGCTTGATTTGCATATTATCAACTCCAGTCTTAGTTTGAAGGATCAATTTTCTCTGTTGTTTCATCTTAGCAACAATGACAAAATCAACAAGAACAATTGCAACAAGAACTGAACGAATCATTACTCAATTCAAGGTAATAAACTCTTCGCTGTTTGTCTATTTTCTCACATTAAACCAAACCGATATTCGAGAGAAGTCTTTCTCTTCAATGATTTGGAAGTGATAATTAAGTGACTTTGTTACTTGAGCTATACAGATGAGTGTAACGTATGTATGGAAATTTATGCAATAATTATTAATTTATCGTTCATACTTTCGGATGTTTGGTGAGACGAGGAAATTTCGTCTCACTCGGGGTGTGACTGTAGCGTGCGTGCGACCCTATTGATGTGGAAAGGAAGATGCTGTACGAAGAGAATGGAATGCACGCCATGTATGAAGTTGGACGCGCATTGAAATAAAGAGGAATGGACGCATACAAATATTTAGCCAGGGAAAAGACGTACATTCAAGAGAAAAAAGAAGACGAAGTTGAGATACATGTAAAGATAGCATAAATACGATCGATCGTGAGAAATAATGTTAGGAGAAGAGATGGCGAAAGGTGGAGATTTTCTTGTCTTGATAGTACTGGCGTCGGTGTCGAAGCAGAGTTGGTCTGAACTTCTGAGATTCCGTACCGTTGGATCACTCTAAGATAATGCTGGAAATTGGGTCCAGCGTGCAAGCCTTACTGCCAATTAAGTGAGTCAACATTGGGGCTATCCTCTAACGCTGTTAGACTCTTGCCGAACAGACCATGAAAGACAACGTGGAGAACGTGGAGTTTTACCCATGCGTGTATCCTGATATTAAGATGTTTAGGAAAGATTATCGTGACTATCGAATAGTAGAAAATACTTTGCCGTTTTTTTCACGAGAGTGAGAGGTGATACGCATATGGAGCTCGTGGTGAAGACATGGGAGCGTTGTTGTGCATATGTCTGAAGCTCGATATCGGTGAAGTGAAATAGGCAAAGTTAGAACAGAGATAGGTCACGGAGGGAGAGTGGTTAAGATTGGATCGACTGGCTGGTTTGCAAAATGATAACGATCTTAAGGAGAAGGAAGGAGAGAGACATAGTTGCCGGCCACAAAGGTCGAGGCCAGAGGCATGACCAGCTAGGGATGCTGGCGCAAATGAGCATCGGGTCATGCGCGTCCGGGGATTTTATAGGGGTCGTCGGAGGATGTGACGTTATTGATATCTAGCTCAAACAAAAGTTTCGTACTTAATTCGTAACTAAAAGAATAGGGGGCACTACAATACAATCCAAAGAGAGCAGTAATCAACTTCGGTCAGAAAAGGAGTACGAGTGGAGATTTTCCCAGCAGCTGTTTCAAGTATATCTCACGAGTCGTAAAACTTGGAATAATCCTACATGATATTTTGATTTGATCGCTCTCGGCTTCATCTGGTTTACCCAACCATGAAAAGTCGTTTAGCAAGACATGTCCAGCACAAAACTTTCCAAACTATATTTAATAGATTGAATTATTTGTAGTGTTTTTTTCCATGAGCTGCAGTAATCATTGTTTTCGCTTGAGTCATATTTTTAGGCATCTTAAAAAAAAAAAAAATGGAACTTATCTTTATAGTCTTATGTCTCAAATATAATAATCAATAAACAAACTAAGCCACTTTTTACAATTTTTAAAAATACAGATTGAAGAGATAATACAATAAAAGTTGTTCTCTTACAAATGAATTAGTTAAAACTAAGCGCTCCTGATATGCACCGACATGAGTAGAACGTGTGTTACAGTAAACCAAATAGCGATATCGGTTGAACAATATCATCAATCGATTATAATTTATCTGAACAGATCAATATTTTGGGGTTTATTTTTTAGCAGTGCAAGATAATGATGATTCTAGAAATATAAGAAATATACATCTGGTAATTTAAAATCCACTGTTTGTCACAAATACTTAAAGCAATTAATAAAGATAACATTGCAGCCTACATTCATCTGATGATCCTTTGAAATATGATTTCCGATCTGGCATATCGGTTAATAAGCAATCAGAGACAAATGAAACGGCGGTGTTATTAGTTAAGGTTGTAAAATTGAATTCATTTTTATTAGTTACTTTGATGAACCATCGTGTCAATACGCCAGTACTTCGTCAAACAAAGCAGCATTTGTTGTTGTGTCTTATATTTAGCATTGATTCAATTCATAATTGATCAGAATGCACGATTGATTTGACACGTCCAAAGTCACGCAAAAAAAGAGTTGAGAGAGGAGGGACAAGAAGTGAAACCCAACAAAATAGTTTATAGAAGAATTTTAAAAATGAAGATGGAATGATAACGATGAAGGAAAAAATACATAATTGATACAAAAAGAAGCCATTTTGAGATAATAGAAAAATGAATATGCATGAGAAGAATATAACGAAAAATTAAAGGATTCTGAAGGAAACAGTTCATACAAATCTGGGAAATGTCGCAAACGTATTGAAAAGATCGATGGGAAAACCCTGACTTATAGCTGCGCTAGTAGAAAACATTTCACTGGAACTATCATTCGTAAGAGGAAGGATATGAATTCTAAATCATAGAGGCTCCACATACGAGAATCGTACACTTTTGTCTTTAATCCATTTTCTCGTTCTGTCTCTCACCAATTCAAACGGAATAACAATCAAACGCTTATAACAATCTAAAATATTTCCATATATTACATAATCCATTAAAGAAAAGATACTGAGAAATTGGATCTTCACTAGTGGAATAAAACTTTGATGTCAGGAAATTTATGACAAACGGAATCAGTGAAGAAGTCCTTAAATCAGTCGAATTATAGGTAATACTAAACCGTAAAAAAAAAAAAATGCTTTTGGGGGCAACTTTTTTTTACTTCTATTCCAGTTGCTATTAACCTGTTTTTCCTTACCACATATCGACCAGGTAGATATCAAAAGTTGTCACAGGCAATGAGATCAAAATCAGACAAGAAAAGAATAAAGACTAGGAAAACATTACATGAATTTCTGGGGAAAACACAAAATGAAGTGAAAGATACAGAATGGAAAACAAGGAGAAAGAGATTACTTTAATGGCTGATATGTGCAAAGAGACTTAAATCCTGATACTGTTAAAAGAGGAGAAACAGTCTTCAAATAAATAAAGAAAAAAAAATAGAAAGTACGGAAGAAGACATGGAGAAAATGAATAAAGAAATTCTCAGAGTGGGAAAATCAAAGCTACGTCTTCTTAATAAACAGCTAAAGCATGATTTAATGCACACGCATCTTTTCCATTGCAAACAAGGTATTCTCCTGGTAAATACTGCTTGAAACAACGCACGATTACAAATTAGACACCAGACAACACCTCTTAATTTTGAAATATGAATATCAAAGTCCTCTTTTCGTTGAAAAAATAACCATTTTAGCCCATCACTGTTTTATTTACTAATTTTTTTCCAATCTAAGACAAGCCGAACACACACGGGAACAAGAGATATACACCCCTGAGGCTACCTCCCATAGACTCATCGCATTTTAAACCGAATGTCACTCAGTTGCACTGATAAAAATACCCCCTCTTTTGCTCCTACCAAACAACTGAACACAAAAATATTTTCAATTTCTTCTTCAACATCGAAATGTAAACAGTAAATTTCTCACCCTGAATCGTTGCTTAAATTTTCCCTGAAAAAGATGGCTGATTCTCGTTGTAATGCATTGATCTGCGCCAACAGAATAATGAAAATAAAAAAAGATTGAGATCTAGAACCTATCTCTTGAGTTTCTTTTCTGTTTGCCTTCCAATTGATATTTACATCTACATTGTGTCGGATCACTCCATATCAACAACACAAACACACTACAGATGATATGCAATCAGTTTGCTAGACGGAGGATTGAGATATACTACTATTTTATTTCATATCTATCAAATTCTTACAAATATCAGCAGCTGGTTTGATATTTGTGCCATGATTTTTCCTACTTTGGTGACTAGAAAATGCCAGTTAAAAAGAATGGAATATTTCAAAATGCAAAATAAAATGAAATCTAGGCTTAAGGAATGAGTGGACTGACTGTCCCTATGGATGTTTAGTGGTGCCAGGAAAGATACTCGTCAATAAATTTACAATAATTATTGCACCCCAATCCGTTGCAAACTTATTGTAATACCATCATGATATTTTGATAACTGGATTAGTGCAGATGATGAATGTTGTGTTAACCAGTCAATTTGTTTGCCTGAAAAAAAGTTTACTTTCCATAAGACAAGTCATAAGAAGGGGATACTCAGCTCGAAAAAAAAAAACACAGGTGCATACGCATCTTCAAAAATCGCGTACTTTATTTAATTTGCCGTATATCCTTGCTGGAACGGCGTAGTACACACATGAATAGAGGTGCATATTTTGTTTACTGTTTGTATCAACGGGGAGAAAGAGTAAAAGAGGCATCCTTTGTTATTAAAAGACGAAACATTACTTGGATGAACAATCAGGATGTGCGTAAATTACAAGCCCCGGGTGGCTTTGACACTGTCATTATCCGTATCTCCTCTCCCTCCCAAGCTGTTCAGCCAAAATAATTACCGTTCACCTGCACTTCTCCAGACTATTTTAATCTAGTCTCTTATTGATCAGTGAGCACTTGGAAAGACACTCTCATTTTAGCTTTGAATATCTTGAAGAGAACTGGCATTTCTTGCATTTCTATACCGACTGCAAGGCCACTTCAGTGTTGTTTTGTTTTGGATCAGAAATATACATAGGTGAACATTCCCCTTTGGTAAGTTAGATGTTTGCATATTTCCTAACTGCACCAGAAATCGATGCACAAGATGACGCATACGACTGGATCTCATGTCCTTATCTTAAATTCTGGTGATGAATCAATATGTCACCGCCAGTGACTACCTTATCCAAAATTTCCCTTTCCCCTGCTGAGAGAAAAGTTGAAGATATGGGCTCAAAGGTGAGCCGATGTTCGTTGCCGAAAGTCCCTGCTGAACCCCTTTGACTCGTGACTGATTTTTCTAAAGCGAGTAAATAACGTACAACGAGTATATATTTGCTAAAGTATCAACAAACCAAGTATACTTCGAAGACCTTTACAATATTTGTTCCCTTATAATTTTGTGAATGATGGCACTAGAAAAACTGACACAAACTTGATTTCACCAAAATTGCACAAGCACTGGTACTTAACTATGTTCAGAGTATCTCATAAGGTACAATAGTTAGGAAGATCTCCATGAATAAGTGGCTAGTGCAGTGAGTTTAATTTTCAAAATGAGTCCCACACATACAGCATTGTGATAGTATGAGTTAGGTTTAATATATATCTGTGAGCTTATATTCCTTATTCTAATGCTAGTCAAGAGAATATCGTGTATACGCTTCAATATCTTTCAATCAAATATCAAATTTTGTTGATATTTTTATAGAAAAGATGAAATTTAGATTTTGCAAGGAAGAAAAAAAAGTTCCAATATTCTAAGTTTCAATTTGTATTGAAAATCATCGTCAACGGATTATCAGTCTTTCAACAATTTCGTCATTCTAATTCGAACACAAAAACTATTCCATTTTTTGAATGTCATACAAATTTGTTTATATCCAGGAAGGAGACGTATATCCTTCATAAAAATTCAATGAGCTGCACTAACACTATACAAGATATCCAGTCATTGTTTTAACAAAACAATTTAATTGATAAAAACCCATAATGATATGTTCAGAAATACTCCCGATATGAATAAGACAATAGGTTAATCAACCACAAACACGTACTTAAAAAATATTTGAAACGATAACGATTAAAATCTAAGATTGCACATCTGATATTCCCAAAAAATGATTTTGGGGTTTGTTGAAGCTTAATTATTTTTGACATGCTATCATGAAAAAAAAAAACCAAAAAAACAAAACCCCCTACGAATTCCAACCTAATATGAAACCATTTTTAATCACAGTATTGACTTACATCGATATAACATTATTACATCTATTCTTGTGGTATTATGATAACGACCATCTGTTTTCAATTTTAATTCCTCTAATTAAAAAGAACCTTAAATTATGATTAAACAAAGATTCGCTATTAAAATGCATAGTGTTTCAGACCTGTTTTTGTTTTTTTCAGGGAAATGATTTGGAATATTCGAGATCCTACTGAAGAAATATCGGGATGTGTGTTAATTTTTCCTGGTTTTATTTCATTTGTTTGTTTTTGTTTAGTAAATTGTCATTGGTCGTTATAATTTAGTGGGGATGCTGTGTTTGTACGTAGTTATAAATAAATAATTAGATAGATATGGTGTGCTCACATCATCAATTTAGTGCTTACGTCATCAGTATATAGTTAAATCATCATTTCTCTGTGGTATATTCCCTCTCTAAGAATATTTCATTCTCCCTCAAGTCTATTCCCTAGCGTTAGGGTTCCCTTTTATATGACGTTAGTTGTAAATTTAATTATTCTAGGTTAGGTCTAGCTATAGTTATAGTTATGTCTAATATAATCATAGTAATTCGGTTGTTCTTTAGAACGGCTAAAAATATAGCTTGATAATTGTACCTATTATAATGACAGGGGTACTAAGATATCTTCTTTGGTTCATTTTTAGTATATCTTCGTGTGGGTTATTAAGTTATGTTTGTTGATCGAAATTTCAGCAGAGTTGGCATTTCAACATTTCTTCATTCTTACTGCTTTTATTTTCATCGGCAAATATTTGAGGATTTCAAATTTGTCATCAAGGCACAGGTAACATGAAGTTTTGATATTCTGGTACAAATGTGTTTGTTTCAATATTTTCAATTTTACTGTAGGTTTGATTTTGCTACTAGTGAGTCTCAAATAATATTTTGACAGTAAGGTACTTTTTTCATATCTTCCATTTGTAAATGCAGATACATGGTTGGTTAATCATTGTTTAAGGGTTGTTTTTGATATTTCAATATCCCTGAAAAATATTTAACTTTTGAGGGGTTTTCTTGATTTGATATTTCAGGATGTATGAATGCGTACGTTTGGGAACATTTATAAGTGTATGTGTATCGATGGTCATTCAATCATGTGCATACATATATATATATATATATATATACATACATACATACATACATATATATATATATATATATATATATATATATATATATATATATATATATATAATATTTGTCATCCAATTCTTTTCTGAAATATGCCCGTGTTTATTGGGCGATATATAGAACAAGGACGTCCCACTGTGAGTTGGCCTTTTTGTGAGCTCGTATTTGAAGAATGAAATAATCTTTAAACTAATGGAAATTGGCAAGGACATTATTGGTTTAACAATTCAAAGGAAAAAAAAAACAGCCAAACCCCTTGAGGCATAAACAATAGCGACAGACTAGTATTCACAACTTCTGAAAACAAACACCCACTCAGTAAACAGAATCAATAAAATGAATCACACATACGTAGTTATTGGCTTACATTGAAGAAAGGAGAGTCAGCATTATATTTGAATTGCGACCTTAATCAGTCAATGACTGTTTACTTACTCCGCCAAAATTTGCATCTGATCACTGATTTAAGCGTTTTCTCTGAATTTAAGTAAAGATAAATGCTACTGATAAAAGTAACTACATCTCCAACAACTTAAAAGCAAATGTCGGTGGTGAGGTATGACACTTTGGTCGGTTATGCAGCTGAATCATGAAAGCTATGACAATAACAAGTTAAAAATAATGAATCAAACAAATCAAGTGTAATAGGAAATCATGGCTTAAACGTCGCGATCTAGGACGCAGTGGTGAGGCATATTGTTTTGCTTATCTCACCAGTGTTTATTGGTAGTACAAACAGTTTCCCTGCCCATACCATACTACATTCACTTTTATATAAACTATATACATCTAAATTCTTTTTCGTAGTATAGTAAGTGTTCTCCAATATTTTTTTGATAATACTGTATATTTTTCTTTTGGTTTGCGCTGTCATACCCCAAAACTCACTGCAGTATTCAAAGGTTAATATTCTCTGTTTTGGCAGCTTTCTTCAGCCTTGGCCACGCAAAATATGAGCAACAATATGTCTACGTAGTATGAGAGGTAAGGTATCATCTGGATATTTTGCATATACAAAAATGAAAATTATCAAAAAATCAAAAAATGTTCCTTTCTGATTATATTTTTATAGACTCACGAGAGGTTGCACCCCAAAGACGGAAATTCGTGAGCCAGGTCAATTTTTGCATCTTCAAAATAAATGGAGATGGCTAAAATTTACGAGTAGCAAATTTCTGTATGAAAGGGATTCAGCCCCTGGATGAACATAAGCTGAGTGTTGCTGACGAATGATGACCCCTAAAGGACAATTTTAGTTGACATTTTAAAATCTAACATAGACAGCTGCAATCGATGGTCTGAAATATATTAGTTATTTTTACCCGAGGATTGACATAGGTACTGACTTATGGTGACTTGTAATTCAGGGTCTGGCCAATTTCGTACTGCACCTTTAGAATTTCAAAATTAGGTTCTTGAGTTACTTAGCTCCAGAATGGATTGTATTCGATCTTTGATGCTCTTTTAAGGTCGAGTAAAAGTCAAGAAAATTTTTTTTTTTGTTTTTTTTTCAAACAATATTCATTTTGGCATTTTCGAAATTCTTGAACGGATGTAATTCTTACTTTGAAAACCTCTTTCCTCGATGTCATACAAGCAAGTTATCTTAATATATATATATATATATATATATATATATATATATACACTCTGACATATTTTAAGACCATGTGTTTGCCCGTTAATTATCAGCTGCATTAGCAGTCATAATACCTCTAATTTGTCTTTCCCTATCTTTCATTTAGCAATGCAAACAAAAACAAACACGACACATTAGCACATTGAAACGCGCAATGCATGAAACAGGAATAGGTCGTACTGGTACGCCTATCACTATAGACATGCACTCACACATGGCATTCGAAATACACACACATCTATCCCTGTATTTATTAAACACATTCACATCACTTATGCGAACACATTTTCTCGTGGAACCCATCATCCGCAGGCGATGACCATACATCTACATTCCCTTGTCCCGGCTGACCTCAGGCATAAAGACGACTCTTCGCAGATAAGATGATACCCTCAAGTCTTCCTGACGCTCATCATCTCCTTCAGTGTGACAATCCTTTTATGAAGCGAAACATGTCATGAGAATGAAGGCTTATCTTGAAATCTTGGTTCCCACACGGTCTTTCACGATAATCATAAAGTCGAATTAATCCGATGTAATTGTACAATATATATATATATATATATATATATATATATATATATATATATATATATATATATATATATATATATATATATATATCGCAAGTTCGATTCCTGTAACAGTCCCATTTTCATTAAATTTATTTACTCTATCTGAGGCGTGTGATACATCCACCGTATAACGGCAGATAATTTCAAATTAGTATATAAATGATATAACGTAATCTATAATCATTTTCTTGCATCATACATATCCATTTCTTGATATATATATATATATATATATATATGTATATATATATATATATATATATATATATATATATATATACATACATATCAACGAAAGACCTCAACAACTATAGGCCTTTATGCCTACTCAACTGTGTATACAAACTTTTCACAAAGATCATCACCAACCGAATCACAAAAACACTCGATGAAAACCAGCCACGTGAATAGGCTGGCTTTAGAAGAAGATACTCGACCATGGACCACCTGCACTCCATGAATCAGCTGACAGAAAAAGCAGCTGAGTATAAACTACCACTTACCGTAGCATTTACCGACTTCAAGAGGGCGTTCGACTCAGTAGAAATCCCTAAGGTCATGAAGGCCATCAGTCAGGCAAGGTGTAGATCCAGTATATGTTGAAGTGTTGAAACATATATACAATCACGGCAGCTCATTTATCAGGCTACATAAAGACTTGGACCCCTTCCAGCTCCAGAAAGGAGTAAGACAAGGTGATACCAGCTCACCTAAACTCTTCACAGCCTCCCTCGAGATGATCTTCAAAAGGCTAGACTGGGAGAGCAAAGGAACTAAAATAGACGGCGAGTATCTGAGCAACCTCAGATTTGTAGATGACATAGCCTTTTTCGCAGAGAACCGTACACGACCTTTAACTAATGATAGATGAACTAAATGAAGAGAGCAAGAAAGTCGGCCTTCACATGAACTTCAGCAAGACGAATATCATGTGCAACAACCACATTGGAGATAAAATCGAGGACACAGAACCCGAGATAGTAGACCACTACATCTACGTAGGACAACGAATCTCCATGAGACCCTCAAAAGAAGAAATCAAGCGAATAATCAAACTAGGATGGCAAGCCTTTGGCAGAGCTAGCTCAACCTTCAAAAATAATAAGATCCCATTTATCCTAAAGAGAAGGGTGTATAACCAGTGCATCCTCCCAATAGTCACTTATGGAGCTGAAACATGGAACTTAACTAAGAGACAGACCCGTAAATTGAGAACCATGCAATGAATAATGCTGGGCCTCACATCGAGAGACCACAAAACAGCACAGTACATCCGAGAAAAGACAAGAGTTAGAGACATCATAGAATCCATAAAAAATCTCAAATGGCGGTGGGCTGGCCATGTTGCAAGAATGGCAGACAATCGATGGACATCACGACTCACAACATGGATTCTGCAAGACCACGTGCGCAACCGAGGCCGGCAAAATGTTAGATGGAGAGACGAGCTAGACAGGTTCAGGAAGAACTGGCTCCGTGACGCCCATCATAGAGAGGTGTGGCAAATCGTGGGGAAGGTTTATGTCCAACGACGGACGCTAAAAGACTGATGATGATGATGATGATGATGATATATATAATTGTTGATATGAATTATATAGAACATTTATTTGGTACGATATCTCGTTATTACACGCTGAATGTATCGCACAGCTTAGACATTGCAAATAGAATAGATATTCAAGAAAATTAATATGCTTCAGGATTTGAGCGTCCAACCTATAAAGTAACCGCAGAAAGATTACAACTGCTTTAACGTACCGTTGCTCCTACCATAGAGCTAAACAGCCGCCGATTATGCCAGAGAACATTCCAAATAAATTTTTTGTATAAAATAATGTAATTTATAATGATATATCCGTGCATCATACATATCCAACACACACACAAACGTGCGCGTTCACGCGTACATACACACACACACACACACACACACACACATATATATATATATATGTATATATATAAGGAAATGTACCATGTGAACGTAAACAATTTCTGCTCATTGCACTTGTCACCAACTGATTGTATATATTCACCTGATGCATGTCCTTGTAACTATCATATCTTCTGTATAATAATAGCTCTATTTACTGTGTTCAATATCAAACGCTGTGATTATCAATCTCAAACGGATGGAATCTGTTTTTTCTGATTGTCACGAATTCAGAAAAAAGAAATATATAATTATGCGTGTGTGAGTGTGTGTGAGTCTCTCTCTCTCTCTCTCTCTCTCTCTCTCTCTCTCTCTCTATATATATATATATATATATATATATATATATATATATAATAGATCCAACTTCTCATTTTATCCACCAAATGATACTTTTATGTCTTTTCGTCAAGGTCATTGGTATTCCTGAGGATCAAATCCAGAATTCCACTCGTTATCTCTTCACGTGATGCCCTCCTATATAAGACCCCTGTTGAAATGCTATAAGAGACCCAACAAAAAAATCAATTCTGATTAGAAAAATCTATAAATCATGATGAGACTTAATCTGTCATTTTCCCATAACCTCTGAAAACCACATAGGTTCACAAATAAAAGTAAAATTAAAGAGAACTAAATGAGTCAAGAAGGATGGAAAAGATAGTAATGATCAATGAAATTTCATCTGAGATCTTTCCAATATTACTCGTTAAATAAAAAAATAGGGTATTCCCGGATAAAGAACAGAACGGAATGCAAAGAAGTACAGAACCAGCCTACAAAGAGAGAAGACATATAAAACCAAGGGAAAAAAATTCAGTCTTTGTTAAAGGTTTCATTCAAATAAGTCGCAAAGGATAACAGTAGGAGAAATATGAAAATTAAATAAATAAGTATCTGCTTTGATTAGTCACTCAGTACAAAACTGTCACAAGACCAACGCCTTTTGATAGCATGCCATGTTGGGAAAAGCAATGATCAACGGAGAAGTTACTTCTCTGGTTTTTTGTTTGATCACTGAATTGTGAATCAGCCCGCTGAATAGTTTACACTTAGTCTGATATCAACTTAGGGACAATTTAGCATAAGCTTACATGAAATTTAACCAACACCCATATGCTAAAAACCGATTCAGCTTGGTCGATCCCCCACCAAAATGAAACTTTTTTTTCTAAACATAGTAAAGGGTAAATGTTTCCATCTTTTTAACTCCATTAGTTTCGACTGTTCATTTGTTACATAATAAGCCAACCAGATTGATAGACAGCCAACTTGAAAACGAGAGTAATTTGTGTTGATAGCTAGTGAGAGTTTCAGTTGACAATTTCTGATAAAAAAAGGCAAAGGACATAAAAAAAAAAACTGAAAAAAAAGGGAAAAAAAGATAAAAGAGGAGGAGGTAAACAAAGCAACGATAGGTTGAAACAGAAGGGACATGATGAAAAAAGGAAAGAGGAAAGGGGAACAAAAGGGGTCTCGTCATATGATATGAATATGAACGAAAATGCATAGCTATGCTCAGCAATATAATCACTGGCGTTCTCAATGTGTACGATCCTCATTGAATCTCCCATCATTGAGTGTCTAATGGACTTTTAGTCGGAATCAAGTCTAACAAACACGAAGATGAGTCTATGTGAGCTTTGGATACCGATGATCAGGGAAGTTACTGTTAAACATGACTTTTCTTCTAAAAAGGAACCAGTTTTTGGATCAAAATGGCTCTCTTTCGCCATTTTATACTATGGAATCTTCCACTGAAAGGAATAAACTTTTTTCTCAAAAGACTTTCTCATATTTTTTCGAATATATGCGTAAAAATGCTCAAAGGTATTAACTTGCTATTGTGTGAGACGATATATCAATGGTGGAAGGAAGTGCGGGAAAAAATTGAAATTTTGGAAGGAGGACGGCGGTTTTAATAGGAATACAAACTATTCGTTGATAATCGGTTAAGAAAAATATACGAAATGAATTTAAAAAAAGCAAAAAATGAATAAGACGAAGAGTATATATATATATATATATATATATATATATATATATATATATATATATATATGTGTGTGTGTGTGTGTATGTGTGTGTATGTGTGTGTGTGTGTGTGTGTGTATATATATATATAGACATTGGAGGAAACAAAGCAAATTATAAAAATGATGATGTTGTATAACCACGTGGATGAGAAGCTATTTGGCCACACATAGAAGTCACCGACGAAAAGCTACGGAGGATAAAATAAGTTCCAATAGAAAGAATTAAGAATAAAAAGCCAGGCACCAAAACAAAAGCCTGTCTGAAGACGGAAAAGTAGGGAATGGTAATTGGACGGACCTGAAAGAAAATTGAGCCTGAATTATTTCATCCACAGATTTTTTGCTTATCTTCAGTTCGGCCAGAAGCCCTCTAGCTACTTCAACTGGGTAGAAAAGCTGGACGCAATGAACCCTAACATCACAGTTAGATCTTCTACTATTACTCCACTACTTGCCTGCTTTAACTGACAAAACTAAATTCCGATATCCCTCCCACTGACACTGATTTGACCAATAAGAATAGAGAGAAGTAATAGGTTGTACGCATTCATTTTTTGGAAGTTCTTCGGTTATTTTAATGATTGTTTTCTATTCGAATTGAAACACTGCACTAATGTTATTTGATGAAACTAAGGGACAAAAGATGAGAAACAGGTAAGTAGATTAAGGATACCAGTTATGCATTTGGGTATTTGTGCTTTCAGCTGTTTCCATTCCTCCATCAACCACTTTTGCGACAAACTATGCGTTTGAACATTGACTTTCACAGCCAGGTATGCACAATATTTCATGGAGGTATATTTCTATATCTTCGTACAGAAAAGAGTATTATCATGCATAAACATTACAACGAAGTAATTGATTAGTTTGTGATATTGCTATCTATCTATCTATCTATCTATCTATATTGTGATATTGATTATCTATCTATCTCTATACTTTTTTCGAGAGTTTTTTGTGCGACACTTTACTCATTTATTTCCCAATATTGATGTAGTTCATGTAACTTTATTCGGTGTAACTTTTTTCTATTGTACATAAACTTTATTACTATGGTACTATGTGTAACTCTTCTCTCGTTAGGATCAGCAGTTGTTGACCATGTAACTGTTTCGGGGATTATGAAAACAAAACGTATATGCTGACATGATACCACAGCAGAGTTGATCAATAAAACATCCCTTTAACCTATGATTTTATCATACAACTTATGCCATACATACAGTTTGCTATTTTCATAGGGTATTTTCATGATATTTTGGATAAGGATGTTATCTTACATGATAGCATTAATGCGGCTAAATTACGTTGAAAGATCAGTAAGCATTGCAAAAGGCGTGACTTGCTGTCACTTTCATTGATATGAATATTTCTCAATATATATATATATATGTATATATATATATATATATATATATGTATATATATATATATATATATATATATATATATATATATATGAACATGCATATCAATAGGTGTTTAGAAAGTTGTATAAAGATATATATACTTGGATAATATTTTACAGTTTTTTTCAAATTTTATGATTCAGTCCAGATACGCTCGCCTGCACACACACACACACACACACACACACACACACACACACACACATATATATATATATATATATATCCAATGTATGTTTAATTACATATATTTAAACTTAACAAGGGAAGTTATAATTGCATATTCAAATTATACGTATCTTTATATGTTGAGAGGTTTCGTGTAATTATTATGCAGGAGCATCAGGGATAAATTTGATGATATTTGTCTATATCCGTATGAGCTAAATGCTAAGCAATTTGTGTTTTTCACAATCCAGTATAATTACGATATTACCCATGTACATGATAAGATTTTTCATTACAGCATGGTAACCAGGCTGTCTATCAGTTAATCAGAAGAATTAATTTTATTTTGATATTTCTGTGAATTTATCATATAACCATCGTTAATCTTTGGCCGATTTTCTGTCAATTTTAAGGTGTATAAAGATTTGAGAAATAAGTTTTCTCATTGTATCAGGTACTTGTTGCACTCTGTGTATTTATCTCCCGACATTAGCATCCAAATACACGTACACAATACATCATTCTGTTGCTGATAAACCCTTAGCGTCCACGCATACGGTCCTTTGAAGCTTTTTTTTCAGAGGAGCTGTGCACCCAAGTGCACAACTATCAATCTTCCAATGTAATAGTGGTCACAACATCGTAGTCCTTTGAAGATCGTTTGGAAGAGGGTTTCTCCGTATTCAGCTTTATTATTTTCTCGCGTGTGGCACAGATGTTTCCCTTCTGTTGTTTCTCTTACTCGGGTTTCTCACATCACACGAGGGGTCGGGTGTGTATGACCCAGGACAAATAACCCTAGGCGCCGATAAGTCTTTGAAGAATATTAATTGCTTCTGATACCCCTAATGTAACACCAATTTTGTTTCTTACACCTTACCTAGAACCATAAAAATGTTACTTTGATCAACTTGTCAACTGAATGACGTTCCAAAGGCCACACATCGCCCTCTCACCCATCTATCACCCTCATTCACCCCATCCCACCCTTTCTTTCTCCCTCTCTCTGTCTCTTTATATATATATATATATATATATATACAACTGATGATAAGTTAAATTTTTGTGCAATTTAACCAATTTGGTAGGCATAGTTAGTGGACAAACACACAAGAATTCGAGAAAAATTTTTTTAGAAAACTCATTTTAAGAGTTTTAAAAGGGGTCTTATTTATATGTTTGATGCAAAACTGAATCTTTACTTTCATTTATCATACATAAAGAAATTCTATTTTATCTTTGAGATTTTTTCTATTTTTTCTATTGTAGGGCAATAAGGGTCAATTTCTTATCGATAATGTCTGAAGTGTACGGACAATTATTTTCTTCAAAGTTCGCCATAGTTTGTATCCAGCGGTGTTCCTGCTTACGTAATAATTTACTATCTCAGTATAATTAATTCAATGTCATAGTAATGCCGATGGCCTATCGATTAGAATCACGTAAAATGGCTCAAGCGACTCATGTTAACAATCCTACTGAGATTGTAACAGTCACCAATTCATTCTGGGTAAATTCATCAATCTATCTCGTACCCAAGCTGAACCATGTATTTCTAGTCAATGCATATTGTATTATTCTATTCTGCACGGCTTTCTAATTACTTTTCCTTGCTCCTGGTTAATAAGTATTTTTCCCAATTACTTTTGTCTCTCTATAATGTTTATCATTATATTATCTATTTATAAAACGAATGAATCTGCTTGTGTGTCTACCATCTCATTAAAGGTTGATTAAAAACTGACGCAGTTCAACCAGATTTAGCACGAATTTTGGATGTAAACGAACTATATTCACGGGAAAAAAAACTTTGGCGATTTCATTTATAGTGGATGGTATTAGTCTTACCGATTTTAGCTCCTATGTATACATTACTCAATTATTACCAAACGTTTTGGTTTACATATACATATTGTATATTGAATTCACATCCATGTCGAATAAATCACTTCATTTCTTCCACTATATATATATATATATATATATATATATATATATATATATATATATATATATATATATAACATCGTCACTGTATTTTTGTTTGTATGTTCAGTCAATAGAGGGACGTGAAACCAAACTGATTTATGAAATTATCAACGCTGACCTGATGTGATTTGAATCTGCACCACGTCAATTGTTCATCAGGTACAATAAGTTCTACATCAAGATGAAGATGAGCAAGGGCGTGAAATTGATTCGAAACTGTTAAGACAAATTGTTTCAGTTAATTTTCGTTATATGTTAGTGATTATTTGAATGGGTCACATAAATTGAATTTTCCTCTTATAATCCTAAAGTTCATTAAACAAAAGTAATGCAAATAGGACATTTTTTCCATACAAGTACCTGCCTTAAGGCATCAATTATTCAGTGAATAAGAATAAATGATATAGTTTCAAGATTTAGAAAAAATAAGATAGAAATGTTCATGGTCTATGCCAGACCGTCATCCTGTCAGGATTTACGTGGTCTACGCTGGAATATATACTGGAAATTCCGGAAAACGTTTTACCGTAGGAATATTCATGTCAGTAGTAAGGAAAAAGATTCGAATGAAATCTGAGGGGAAAATTGTCTGTTTACACCTTGAAGAAAGAGATATATTTCTGAAAATACATGCCGTAGAATACATCACAAGTTAAAATTTGCATTAGAAAAACACGTTGAATTCGGATTTTTACCATCATTCAAATACTAATTGGATCATAATAATATTGTCTTCACTTATCTGAGAGAATTCAATAAAAGAAAAAAAGTTCAGATAATCTTGGGTCGTAAGGGCAAGCTAATTTTGACGATTGGCGAAATTGACTCTAGATGTGCAAATCTGACGAAAGAGTATGATACATAATTGGTGTGCTATTAATGTTTAGGCTCAGAAAAATGACACTATTCATAGGGAAGAAAAATTAATTAGAAAGATAAAAGGTTTCAATACACGCATGCATTTTGAACAAAATCGATAGTTTTCATTAAAAAAGTAAGACCAAACACAAGATGGAGGGATAATATACAAATTGGTGCGATTACAACATGGCAGATTAACGCAATGGCTATCATCTTGATCGAGGCATGAAAGACAATTATCCTGCAGTGGACCTACAATGGCTGATCGTAATGATAATGATGACATATATATATATATATATATATATATATATATATATATATATATATATATATATATATATATATATATATATATATACTTATAATACAACCGGTACGAGTCATAAACACTAGGGATGTATCAAATAAGAACATTTTTTACAAAATGCTCTGGCCATAAGGCCAAAGATCTACTTGGTCCGCAGAATAAGTCAAATGGTCTGCACGCTATTTTGGCACCGATTCCGGTACACTTTTTAGTTCAAAGCAACTGAAAGAGGCAGTATGCATATGCGTGGGAACGTTGATTATTTTTGACATTTACGAAGAGTCTTCTGAAGAACAAGAGCAAATGACGGTGCAAGAAGAATTTAAGAAAAAATGTAATTAAGTTGTTTGAAATAAAAGAAACATCGATTCGAAGGAAAATCAAAATCTTTGAAACTCAATTTCATTCGGGGCTAAAATACATGCTCCTAAACTTTAAAAGTAAAAAAGAAAAATGAATAAAGCATTGTTAATTAGATAACAGTTTCAAGAAAAAAGAGAAAAATAAATTGAAAGACTCGAAGAGGAGTGATTCCGTATGATCTCGATTTGCTGAACGAAAGCTCAAGCGGAAGCAATAGAAACTAATTTCGGTAGAAAAGAAACGCAGAATTACCTGCTGGCCATTTAAGCATCTTCGCTCATCTCATACAATAGAAACATATAAAAAACACAGGATACAATACAACGGAAACTCTATGAATATTTCAATACCGATTCCAATTCTTCAAAAAATATTTGGAGTTACGCCCATGAGAAACACGTTAGAAATTTATAAAAACGATGCAAACGGAATTTTGAAAAAAATCTCAGTAAGGTCAAGGAACTTGTGGCAATTTATGATGGTTTAGAAAAAAATCAGAGAAAATTAGACTCAATTCAAATTTTTTCACTGTAATTACGCAGAATATTCTAAGAAATCGTTGTTTGAGAAATGCTCTGTTGAAGAAATTGACACAATTCGAGTTTAAAGTTTAGACCAATATCTTCGATGGAAAAGACGGGCCTATGGACAGTTTTTTGTATTTTATCTCCAAAAAGCTACTTAGTCTTCTTTTTACATTCGTCGTCTGATGCAAATCAAATAAATATAGAGAAAAGCACTTATTTTCACTCGGATGAAACTCAATATTATCGGTTTTACAAACATTTCTATTCTTACGCTCTTAAATTTAAGATCTCTTAAATACATGTGTTATAACTATTGGTAATCTCGCATTGATTCTTAAATACATAATAACTCTCTATCTTTGATTGTCAATGCACAGCTTACTGCAAAATGCTGGAACTGAATCGAACTTTGCTGAAATTATAATGTCAATGGTTAAATTATCACATCTCATTTTGAGGACAATGTTACTGCCATAACATTCCCATGTCTATTGTTATGTTAATAATTTTCAGTTTCTTGCACGCAACAAAAATTGGCTTTGAACATTTCTCCTTTCAGCACTATATATATATATATATATATATATATACACACACATACATACATATATATATGTGTATATGTACGTGTAATCGTTGCTCTGAATGAAATATTTTAATGATTTTTGAATCTATTCAATCTGCTTTATCAAGGTTGTTTAGCTGAACAAAATGCTGTGTCACATGGAATGCATATCTAGTTTTCATTTTATAGATACATATCATTTTTTTAAGATGAGAGAATAAGACATAGAGAATCATTCCTAAATATGTCTTTAAATAACTTTTTGATTGATTTCATATAAACTTTTTCAAATTTTTGTTACGCAATTTGTTTAATGAGAGGAATAGAAACGGAGAACGTCACAACCTCCAACACAGCAAAAGCCAAAAAAGCAATAAAAAGCCGTATTTTCTCTCAAGGTTCCATTTAGTTACATAATCTCTAAGTGTATTCATATTCATACACATATGAACATGCAGGTCTCTTTATTTACTAGAGTATGTATACATACATCGTCATATCCATGGGAAAACGGAGAGCTTCTCCAGAATAAAAAAACACAATTGCAAAAAAAAGATGAATCTATTCCAATATTCGTATGAACATTCCATCATAACACAGTATTCATGTTGCTCTCTATCAAAATAAGACAAATCATATGGAAGTCTTTGAAATAATTCAATATTGGAACCCATGACACTCCAGAAATAGAACAAACAATGGAAAAAGAGGGGATGCTGAATGAATCCGGGTTTCATGAAGATATGGTGATGATTTTATGTATTGGAATATTTTCCTTTTCATAGCTTTATTTGCATTCACATGAAACATAACTCAGTCAAAGCATCGGACACATCCATACACATATAAATTGGTGTATGTGGACGATACATATTTACACGTAAATCAATATGTATTCAGGTATGTACTTTGAAAATAACAGATAGGTAATACCTATATATATATATATATATATATATATATGTATATATATATATATATATATATATACATATATATATATATATATATTGCATTATATTGAATACAAACTTTTATTTGGAATGATATCCCATCATTGCACTGTTGATGTTCCACTTGGCATTAACAACGTAAATAGAATGAACAACTAAAGAAAATGGGATATTGGTTGCAAGTTTCTCACCTGCAGCAGCCTTATTTTTTTCAATTATTTATTCAATTAAGGTTGTCTAGGCCATGTGCAACAACAACCATAATGTGATCATCCCAAATGATTGTTTCTATGTAAAAAACAACAACTAACTGTTGCGTGAAAAGGAACGAATAGAGCAGATATAGACGGAAAGTAAACGAGATGAGTATTTAGAGTGGAAACAATTATTTGCACCTTTGCCTTACTGACGGTTGTTCAGCTCAATGGAGAAGGCATCACTATGTTGAATCAGGTATGCTATTTGTCACAGATTTGTTTAAAGCTGCAACCTCATTTTCTTCCAAAAAGTGTTTCAAAATTATATAACGTAATCAATAATCAGTTTGGTCTGATCATCGACCCATTTTTTAACAATATAAGTGTAGAAATCAGAAGGAATAAATAAAGTATATATGGACAGTAAATGAACAGAGTGAGAGCTGGGGAATAAAGTAGTTATTTGGGCCATTGCATTATTGGTGGCTGTTCGAGTGAATGGTGAGTGACGACTCATCAAAACGGCTACCCTATAGGTTGCGGGTTCGATTCTGTGTAATAACGGACAGTAATTTCAAATAGGGTTTCGAAATGGTATAGTGCGATTTATGTACATATATTCGATGATGAATCCTCTACATTTTGGGGGTATGTGAGTAGAAGCTTTGATTTATTACATAAAATAAGTTTTCTGGTTATGAAATAAATGCAAAATCTTTGGATGCTGGAAACAGCATATTGATCAAATGTTCACCTTTGTGTACTGTGCAGTAACGATCATGGGGAAGCGAGTACTATAGTACCCACTGATAAATGATCCCTGATTAAGATCAACGAGTCAGTTTTGAACAGAAATTGAACACTTTGTTACAGATATCACAATTGATTTACTCTAAAATTCCCCAAAACATAACCCATGAATTTGGCTCTGAAAAAGGTTATGGCACCGTGACACCAGCTCATCCAACTCTTCACAGCCTGTCTCTAGATGATCTCCCGAAATCTAAAACGTGAAAATAAAGGAACCACAATCGACTGCAAACATTTGAGCAACCTTTGATTTGCAGACGACATAATCTTCTCTGCCGAGAACGACTATGACCTTCTATTAATATAAAATGAACTGAACTCGAATAAAGCAAAGGCCACCAACAAAAATTGCGTAGGAAATGAACTAAATCAAAAACGAAATACGCAGGGAGTTGAACAACTCATGTACGTGGGGTAATAGATATCTGTGATATCCTCAAGAGAAGGAGAAATCAAGCGAACAATCACCCTATGATGGCAAACCTTCGGCAGAGCAAGCTCAACCTTCATGATCAAGAAACTCCAACAAGTCCTGTGAATAAGAGATTCAGCAAATGCATCTTCCCAATAGTCACCTATGGAACTGAAACATGGAATCCAATCAAGGGGCCGGCTTTCAAAATGAGAACCAAGTAACGTGCACTAGGAAGAATCATGCTCAATTCCATATTAAGAGATCATTAGACAGCTCAATATATCTCGGAACCAGAATGAAGAGATGAGCTCTCCTTTGTCCAACTGACGGTTAAGCTACCACGTTGTTCTGTTAGCCGGATTGAACAATAAATAGTCTTCAGACAGCAACAGACAGCTTTAAAAATTGTACATGCTGGGAAATCGCAGATTTAGACAATCTTTCACACCCACTGGAATAAAAAATTGTTCTAATTTTGAATTGACGTACTGACTTTCCTCTTGGATCGGGTAGTTGGCCTGTGACATGTTAGTATGAAATTTATCTCAAAATGCACTCTAAGTGACGATTCCTTCTATCACATTACAATCGGCAATCATACAACATTTCGTGTAATGTTTCCCAGGCACTACTTATGACAGCTGAAACATTAACAGAAAAGTCGGAAAAGTACAATCAATTACTAATATTTTAAATCGGTCTAGAAATAGTTGAAAAATATAACACAGGAACTTGCATCGGTTTTATCAGAAGAAAGCATCTCTTAGTTTCAAATGATCGTTTACGATCATCAGGACGCGTCGTATTTGATATGTTTTACATATGTTATTATTTTGCTAGATTTTGGTAGAATGGAATGATGCGAACACACTTATGGTCATAAACAAACAAGGATTGATTATGCATGGTCAATTGATGGTTATTATTATCTCGTTATCTAAATATAAATTCTAATCTCCTATAGCTTGATCATTTTCATTCGCTGATGACCAACCGCATTTATCACTTTATTCGTTCACCATAGACATTCGATTCCTTGGTTGCAGATATCAAAGATATTGGTTTTGGATGATAGTACTCAGTTTATATCAGCAGAATCAGCAGAATTTGCTGAATAATCTAAAAATATTTGCACCGGATATATATCATGATCCTGCAATACAATCAACTGTCAAAACATCAAGCACAGATATTGATAGATATGTTTAAAACCGTCTGAGATCAACCAAAAGGATTGAAAAGATGTTAGGGACTCTTTTGTTCTCATAGAGAACAAGTCTAAATGCAAATGAGCCCAAAGTGAAATCATCGGTAGAAATTATATAAGCGCCCTATTTTAATTCTACGGAAGTCCCTTAAAACAGATCCATAGAAAAAAACATTCTCAGAGAAATTATAAGAATGAAAATAAATGATAAATTAATGAATAATCCGAAGATTCAGTAAAGGAGATACAGTTTTGATCAGAGATTTCAGTCTTTGAGAAATGAGATGACGGAATAATATTGTTATGCTTAAAATTGTTATGACCATACAATATCTCAAGTGTATCAGCAATCAAAGAGAACCCAGAGAAAGTACAAATTTCTTTGGAAGGAACCTGATAATTTTAGTAGCTTTTAGGACCAGCAGGTTTGGAAGTGCAGTGATGAAATCACTTAACCGAATCAAGAAGTGATATTATTGTCTTATTTGTTGTACTATTGCAAGCAAGTATACACAATTACAAATGATATATAAGAGAAAAAAGATATGATAATTGAAAATTATATATATTCATGAAGACTGTTTGGTACTCATTATTCCAACATTGTATATATAATCATCTACCTGTAATGTAAGGTAACAAACACACAAAAACACACACACATATATACATATGAATATATATGAATATATATATATATATATATATATATATATATATATATGTATATATATATATATATATATATAGAGAGAGAGAGAGAGAGAGAGAGATGAAAGATTAAATATATAGTTATACACAAATATATATATATATATATATATATATATATATATATATATATATATATATATATATACAAATATATATATAGAGAGAGAGAGGAGAGAGAGAGAGAAGAGAGCAAAAGAAAAGAGAGATTGATAAATATGTACATATGCATATATAAAAAACGATATTTACACACACTCGCAAATATAATTATATGAGTGTGTATGAGCGTGTTTTTGTGCGTGTGTGTTACAGGAATTTTTTTTTCTTTTTGACGATGGCCACTCAAGAGTATCAACCTGCATCAGTCCGGGTTTGACATCGGCACCAAATGATACAAAAAAGATCACAGTTGGAGTATGACACCATGTGAATTTTCGACTTATGGTCAAAGTAGTATTTGAAGGAAAAAGGCACTTTTAATGTAATTAGTTTAAGAATCAATGGACTCACCATACAATTGGAGTATGTGACATTATATTGTCTATCACGAGCTGTTTCTGTCCAATGTGGTAAATTGAAGATTAATATAAAAACTATCAGTAGATATGTTATCGATTCTTCGTCAGTTTCATCCACTAAACGTTCTTGTTCATATAGGTTTAAAAAAATATCAACAAACAGTATTTATAAATTACAAAGGAGATAAATAGTTGTAAAGTGAATGAAGTTGTGGCAAAGTATATTATTAGTGCAGTTATTATCAAAGTATTCAATCTGAACAACTGCCTTGTTCCTCTGGTGAAATAAGTATCAATCTCATATATTCAGAGTTGAAGTAACAGAGTAATATTTCTTTAATTGAAGTTCGGTACGTAATTTGTCAATTTTTTGAAATCGTTAAATATTCATTATCAAATTGGCCTTTTATGTTCAAGGATTGAAACCAGAATTCCATTCTTTGTTTTTCAATGACCCACTTACTGCAACAGTGGGGATTGGTGTTGAAAGTGATTAAAAATAAAACCTTGTTATAGGAAACCTGAACTAGCTTCTCACTAGAAGATAAACGTGCAGAAGAATAGAGAGTGGGTAAAAGAAGTTTTGCGATGAAAATATTTCAATTTTTTTACGAAATACCACGGTAATTGTATCAACCTTGCAAAGTAATCGAACCAAACACGATCTATTCCTAAAGTGTAGGTATGCGTACATCCATTTGGATTCCAAAACTAAATGAGGTGCAAGATCATGTAGGCAGCTATGGCAAATGGTTGAACAAAGGAAGGTGTCTAGGATTATGAACTGAAATGAACGTTAAGGCTACGTCGATAATCAATCTTAGAGAGAAATATATTGAATATCTCTGATAAATGTTTTCCTAATCAAATATGTTAGATCGGACGTACACAACGAACATATCTTTTTTTGTCTTTCCATTAGCAAAGATAACTACCTAAGCTCAATTTTTTGTTATGGATTTGCCTAGATTATAACCTTTCAGATAATTATTTCTGTTCGGAATTATCAAGAAAATACACACATATAACAATGAAAGAGTAGCATCATTCTAAGTTTGCCTGCACTCGGTAGAGCCAGCTCTATCCCCGAGAACAGGGGAATACCACTGATACTAAAAAGGAGGGTATAGAATAAACGCATTCTTCTGTTGGTCACCTGTAGAGCAAAAGCGTAGAACGATACCAAAAGATTGGTCCCCAAAGCTAAGATCAATGCAACGTGCACAGGTGGGAATCATGTTTCACCTTACATGGAGAAATAACAAGTCAGCACAGTATAGAATCATTAACAAAACTCAAACGACAATTGGCTGACCATGTTGCAAGAATATCATAGTATTGCTGACTATCCAAACTCTGAACGTGGATTCCCAGAGATCATGTGAAAAATATGAAATGGTGAGACGAAGTCAAGCAAGTATTTGCTCTGCAATGCTTATAATAAAAAAAGGTCTACCGAATTTTCAGGAAGATCTATGTTCAGCGACGTACGTTAAAAAGATTATGATGATGCATACTAACACTCTTTCTCCAATTTCCATCCACTTAAAATCTTGATTATTATTATATTTCCATTACTTCGCTGGATATTATGGGATAAAGTGCCCAACATATTCACACAGCTGTAATGAGTTGAAATGAATAGGACATCAACACCGTCCAAACTGTAACTCACATCCACTGAGGTACGATATTCCAAACAATGACCTCCAATTATGTAAAGGAAACTAGGAATGTTCCATATTTTGCATCCTCACGTAAAGTAGGACAGGAAGCCTTATCTCCTCAATATGATTAATATGTTCAAAGTATGATTGAAAACTACTTTATTTAATACTCCAACGATATTTCTCCGAGGAGTATTACGCTACAATGTGCCATCACAGTAACAAAATCAGATTAGTATAACAAAGATTACAAAACGACTTTTCAGATGAGGCAACCAAATAATGAACTAATCCTGCCTAGTGTTGGAACTGCGCAGTTCACTTCTCCATCGGATCCGAAAGCGTGTGATTTTCAGTCAAGCTGAATCTATCCTAGTAAATAACTGTTTGTCCAGAGGATATTGTTGTTTGAGAGGGCGATTATCAAGACATAAAATAACTTTTGGAAAATAAATCGTGATACAATCCCACTGCTTGAAGTAGAAGTACATTTGTATAGTTTTACGTAGTCGTCGATGTTCCCATGTTTTGAATAGATGTGCGTATACGTGAAAGGGGAAAACGAGAGAAAATGAGATGAAATCACACGTGCAAGCTAACACTAACACTAACACACACACACACACACACACATAGACACACACACACACACACACACACACTCGCAAATACACATATACATACACACACATACACGTATATGTATATTTGTACTACAAGAAGTTATCTTTAAAAATCAAATTGTTTATTAGATCTACTTGGTTTTCTTTCATGTTTCAATTACGCCGACTCCATTTAACACAGTCTGGATTTTCTGTTCCATTTTTTAAATTCCACTTATGAAGATTAAACTGTATTTGACATGTTTACTGCCATTTCCGGTTTATCTTACACCAGTTCTACTTTACTGGCACCTGGATGCCGAATCGATCAAATTTTCTAACAGCATTTTTCAAACAAAGAATGTTGTTTTCTCAGTCGGTGGTGTGCTACTCTTTTTCTAGATACATGGCACCAAGTTCATGGAATGGCTACATTGTTTACAAATTCAGACAGTAATTTGTCAACTTCTTCACAAATGTCCGATTTTTCATTAAACACTTTGTTTTGTTGATTCAATTCTTTCATGCTAACATTTTTTATCGTAGATGAGTGTCATATTATGACACAAATAACGTCCATAATTTGAGGCAAATACAGATAAATAAAATCCATAAGAAAAATTGGTTTGCTTTTGGATTTTTCAAGCTGCAGAGTTTAATTGTACTGGTCTTCAGTACTATTGCAAATAAACGAAAAATACCTGCAAGCTAAAGTGAATAACTCAACTCCTACTTTAAATCTGACTGAGGATGACCACTGCAACATTTACATTGCATAGATAATGAGTGAAAATTCTGAGATGAATTTTAGTAACAATGTAATCGTACTTTAATATTAATTTAGTTTGGGATATACACTATTGCAATGAAACATCCCTGTTGTATCCGCAAAAGAAGGGACATTGCATTCGTAAATCCTTTTCTTTTAGCATTATTCCATGTGATGTAAAAAAAACAACCCCAAAACGCTATTTCCTGGTATCAACCTTTTATAATAACTGAATATATTCTAATTGAGATACCGGAATAGCCTGATGTTATCCGAGCACGAATGCAGCAAACATTACTTTCTTCACCATTCAGGAATAGCCTCGAACCCCTTATGCAATTCAGTGATAGAATACGAAGACCTAGGATGAGAAATTCCTCGCAAAATATCTTGTGAGCCGTTCAAAAGTCGTTAAATGGTCATGTTTTGAACACTATCAGAAATAAATACGTAAATTTGAAGTGATATTCAACGTGAAAAAAAATTAGAAACAATCAAAACCTCTGAACGTTACATCCTTGAAAAATAGTTTCATGATAATAATAATAAAACTATGTACAGAAATCATATATTTCTATCATATTTAGCAACTATCCCAACGCACAGTGTGAGCAAAGTCGGTGATGAATGATTTAGTCCAGTTGCAAGCGTCTTTTTAATGTTCAATTTCTAGTCTGTGATGCCCTCTTCACTTGAAAGTTCGGTGTAGCACAGTTTTCCCACGTACATTTTCCCTATTTGATTTTGTACCCTTCTTAATCAAATTCATTAGGATAAGAAGTTGTTGTTACATCATTATATCGAGTTATCAAAGTTCAGTGAAAAAAGATATGTGCATACTTCCAGATTATAAAAGAAAATGAAAAAGTTGAAATATCATAGTATAGAAAATATAAAGAGGCCATTTCCAAAAGGCTTTACATTAAACATGTTAAACTGTGAGTGAGTTTCAAGAAGCATTTGCTAATAATGGAAAGAAGACAATTGGAAATAATGGAACACATAATGAAGAAGAGAGGCTTGGGGAACTCGACACTCACTGGGTACATGGAAGATTTCTGTAAATAGATGGCAGAAATAGTACAAGAAAAGAGTGAAATAACAAAGATGCTGACACAACAATAGAGAGGGAATACTGTGAAGAGCCATGATAAAGTGTACCCTAAAATGACATCGTATATGCCGAGAGAAGTAAAGATTATATTTCTCTGCAGTAGATTTATTTGTGTCAGCAGCTTATAAGTTTCATTCTTCACAATCAAAATCAAGCAGATTTTCGAATGATTGCTAATCACTTTCCTAGAAGAATTTTTAAAGGGCTGACTCTATATAATTAATCAGCTCGCTCACGTAAATCTTATAAAAGTCCATATTTTGTCAAAGGTTTCTGTCTTAACACTTTTAAAGGAATTGTATGAAATACCTGCTTAGTGCATTTTACCTAATTTCGAATAAGTGTCGGCGCCAGAAGGAACCTTGCAGCAATTTTAATCACGCTTGTAAACCAGAAGAAAGATTATAAATTAAATCCTTGTGAGATGTAGTTTAGCCTGAAACGGCAACAAGTGCATTAGGCAAGTTAAGTAATGTCGGACTAGCGAGTAAATTAAAAGCCACTTAAGCATAAAATGAGCTGCAAGACTAGATCAGAGCACAAAGTTGAATGAAGGAAGAATTCACTTGGAAAAACGTGAAAAAAAGACCCGAAATGGGTCCAAAAACGATTATATGAAAGTTGTGCAATTACGATTTGAAGTCACTTGTATGATGAGAAAAGGTGTCGCAATGAAAACATAATGAATTTTAAATTGTGTGTGTGAGTGTATATATATATATATATATATATATATATATATATGTGTGTGTGTGTGTGTGTGTGTGTGTGTGAGTGAGTGCGTGTGTGTGTGCGCATGTGTGTATGTGTATTTGTGCGTTTGTGTTTGTGGGATATGACGATTAAAGGACAGAACTGCATTGCAGATTCTAAGAATGTAAAGAATAGAAAAGTAATTCGTAACTCTGATGTCATGGTTGATTCGATAAAGGAACATTTCAAAGTTGTATGGTACTGAATCTGATACAAAGTTTTCAACTTTTACCCCTGCTGTCAACATCCAATGAACAAAGTTCACGGAAAAAGAGTAACTACATACATTCTATTGTATTGCATTGAATATTACCCGGTGCAACCGAATAGTTTTTGACATTTTGTTTATCCATAGTCGGTTTCTACAGTTGTTAGGATTTGTGAGTTCACAAACCAAGATTGCCCAATATTCCTTTATAGATAGAAAAAAGTAGTCAAAAGAAACGAATAAAAAAACCCTTATATTTCTAAGGTTTATTCCATGACAGAAGTGAATTTGCGGTTCAGTTTAGCTGTATGATGAGAACAATGACTAATTTGGGGAGGAAACGAAGATCTTATCAATTGAAAGCAGAAACAAATCTTATGAACTGTATTACCTTTTTTTCGAATGTTTGGCAGAAACAAATTTTACTATAATTGATCTTCACTTGACACATTTGGATATCTCATTTTTATCGAAAATTTTTACAAAATAAATGTCATATTCACTATTTAGAGAATATCATTTTTTAAATAATACCTAAATTCATTCATTTAAAATATCAGTTCTGATAATAACACAATTGATACCCTGTAATAATTACAGTTAACGACTGATTACCACTGTTGACCAAAGTCAGTATAATTTAAATAGAGCAATTTTGTTTACATATTGCACTAAAATTAAAAATAAAATTACATTTGATTTTATGGAATCCTGATTGAAAAAGTAACAGTGACTATATCATATAAATCTAACATCGTATGCAAAACCAAAGCCAGCAGAAAAGATGTTAAAGAGACGGACTAGACATGTTCAGGAGATATTGGCTCTGCAACACCCATGATAGAGGTCTAGCATATCCCAGGGAGAGTGTATGTCCAATGAAACATGATAAAAAGATATATGATGATTTTGATGAGTCATACGAAGGTGAATACGAACAAATTGAGATGTTTGAAAACAACAATCAACGTCATACAATATGGATGACTAAGAAGGGTTTTAAAAAGACATTGAATTTTTATAAATATTCAACGAATAATTTTTTATTCAAGGAAGCAATAACATTCACATCAGGACTTTATGCGCAGATTTCTTATGCAATACAATTTATGGGTATTTACAAAGGTTTTTAATCTAGGTGAATTGAATTATTATCTAACACAAACGACTTTGAAAATAAGATGCGATTTTGAACCAAAATTTGCAATAACATTTTGGTAATGAATTTATGGATCTGAATTTGTGTCCACGTTATCATATTTCACAGTTGTTTCATTATCATATCAATTAGTTCATTGATAGAGAGTAAATTATAACATGATACTACTATAAAACCGCTTCAGAAGTGTGCTTCACGTGTACAATCCTAATATAAAAGAGAAACAGTAAACATAAATAATCCCTATACTGAAGTCCAAAAACAAAAATAATCTAATTGAACTTTACCAACACCCATTGTTTATAAACCCACAGGCCTAATGTAAGGAAGGAATCGACCCATAAACCAAAACGAGTGAAATTAATCGCTAATTGGAAAGGAATGGAATGAAAATGGGTTAAGACTAAAGATTTAATCTCCAGGTTTCTTGTATTCAATATGCTGAAGGGATTTCATTTGATATGCTCGACTGGATTTTTGCTTCAGTGATTCAATGATTAAGGCTAAACGTGATCTCATTTCTTTGCTTTTCAGAGTGTGTCCTATTACAAATGAGTCGGTAGTCAGAATTAAGGGCCACCATATAGGGATTACATTTTGAAGCAAGCAGTAACGGAATTTATACGCAACAGAGAACTGCTTACGCAGCATTTGATTCTCTAGCTGTCCACACAGTCACACTTTACTACTGAATTGGATATGTAACGCCATTGGCATCACCCTGGAACCCCCTGTCTAATGAACCTTGTCGATATTGCCGTTCCGAGTGTACATATATGTGTTCTGAGACAAGATACTATAAACTCAAATAAACTCCCTGATAAAAAAGGGGTTGTTCTTATTGGCGTTTTAGGAACAATAAGATAAAGGCATTGCATTAATCAATCTCTTGCAAAAAACACGGTACATGCAATCATATCATGATCCCAAGACATCGAGTAATTGGAATTTCCACCACGAAATCCAAAAACCAGTGAAAGCATCAATTTTCTTTTAAATTTTAAATCCAGGATTGTGAGCAAATGCTCTGCTGATAGAATGAACTTGTGTATTACTCTGATTTCGCTAGCAATGGTAGAATACATTTTAATAATCTCAAGTTATATTGCTGGCAGGATTTGATAAGTTTCAAAGCTAACAATGTCATTTCAACTTGTTAAAACTACTACACATCTTCACTTTATATCTCATTGTTATCGTTTTCGATTTGCTTGGTTTATAATCCACGAGATTAACATATGCTCTTTTGTTCTATTGAATATTGCGCAAGTTTATTGAAGTAGGGTGCATCTATTCAAATTATCATGATATGCCTTAACACTATTTACATCTCTATAAGTATCTCTTTTAAGATTTCTTGGCTTTCATTTAAAAGAATTATTCTTAGCATTGCGTTAGACAATATGAAATATCATGCATTCGTTTTTACTGCATCTTGATCAAAATACGGCGTGCTAGCGGGGAATAGGTACAGACTTATCGATCTGATTATCTGTCAGGTTAATCAGCGTTCCTTGTCTCTTGCTCCGAATTACCTACACCAATCAAAGTGTTATTTTGAAATTCATTTTGCATTTTTAATTTTTTGATCGTTTTAAGAGCGCCTAAGATAGTTGCAGAATGTGTATCATACGAAGGTGGATCAAGATGACTCCAATTTTTATCTGAAATATCATTGTCTTTACAAGATTAACATTCGTAACCATATACATATATATATATACATACATATATATATATATATATATATATATATATATATATATATATATATATATATGTATATATATATATATATATATATATATATATATATGTATATATATATATATGTGTGTGTGTGTGTGTGTGTGCGTAAAAGTAATGTTATTTAAGTGCTGCAAAAAGGTAGATTTTTTTGATTAAATGAAACGCCATGAAGAGTTACTTATAAAAGTAATTATTATGGGTATGTGCACTTATATTTACGTCTCTACAATCCCTAACTAAAAACTACGTGAGTGTGTGTGTTTATGTGCGTGTATGCGCGTGAAATAATCACTTTCTCCAAACTAGAAAGTGAAGCTTACGTAATAAGTCTTGAAAAGATTAGATCCATTTGACCGTAAGCTGTTGAAATCCAGGCTTTGAATCTTCAACGAATAGATAATAGTTTTTGCCCTGAGAATAGATGAAAGTTGTTAATTAAAAACTCTCATGCGCGCGACGAAGGATAGAAGTAGTGGTAAGAGGAGAAAAAAGACAGAGGAAGACATTGGTACGGTAAGCAGAATGAAGGGTGCTGGATATTATTGTAAAACTGACAAGACAAGGTTATAAAAGGAAAAAAAGAGAGGACAATAGATAGAAAAGGAGCGACAACTAACGTGATTGTGAGCAAAAAGAAATAGAAGGTTGTTAGGGTTGTGTAGGGCCGAAAGAATAAAGGGACAGTGAATATAAGTAACAGTCAGTGATGCAATCCACCAGTCGATCGGTCAGTCAAAACCTCTAGCCAGACACAACCTCTAGCCAGACACAACCTCAAGCCTATGTCTAATTGTCCATGACAAAGTAGACACATGACATATTCATTTTACCCGTCTCTCTCTCTCTCTCCTGATATACGAGACGACTCTGTGGACAATAGATACATTGATGTCAGTATGATCTGTTTTCATACTACGTTCACGATGAATAGAAGAAGTATGGACTTTACTAAAGGACTGTATCACGCCACGTTGCTTAGCATATGAGCTACACGTCAAACGGAATGCAATTCCTCAGTATGTCAACACCCGTTAACTTGGATACAAAAAGCGCCAATCGCATTACATACATTCATTCGTGCATGAGTACCTCAATGTGGCATGATGTAGGTTTCTAGATGCATGGTCAAACTCACAGCTACACATTAATATCATAGCAAGCATGTTAAAATGTCATATTGATGCGTTCAAATAAAAGATCATATGTGTATTTATATAAACTTGCAGATATGAGCCATGAACACGAAATGGAGATGTGTAAATCTCCGTTTGCATGAGCGTGTGTGAGTGTTTTTGTAGTACCATATTTGTCTACGTGTGCTTGTGTGTGTACATAGAAATTTGCAAGGTGCAAAAAGTCGAATACAAGCTTATTATTAAATTACCATGACTGAATTACATAATTTATTGGGTTATGACAGGCAACAGAAATATATTCCCACACAGCTGGACTGAATAAGAAAGACCTCTGTCTGTACTTTTCCTTCCTTGCTACTCATTGTACTATTTCTTTCTCCACATATGCTGTCTTTTGAACGTATTTTTCATAACTTTTACATTATGAATAAGACTTCTAGAGTACAAAACTCAAATCCTCAAGTCCTATACCAACTGCAATCAGAATTCTAACAGCCCAAAACCCCTAATACACTTGGACCTTTTTTTTTACCACCAAATGCAAGTATGAATATTAAAGGCCTATAATATAAGCGAACAGACTGGTAACCTACTAGGTATGAGCAAGTTGTTGGATATTTCAAGAGTCTTTCAGTGTTAAATGTAGCAAGATCTAATTAGACTATTGTTGATAAATTAAGCAATATATGTAGCTATACTATTTTATTTCAATACTCACTTAAACACGATGGCTAAAAATCTTCCTGTTTTCAGCAGCCACTATCATCACTGATTTTCGTATTCTGCTTATTTTTTTTATGACTTGTGACCAGATTATACATGTCCTTCATTTTCAATAGATATTCGCCCCAGATATAAAATTAAAAATAATTAATTGGATGCATTGAGACTTGTATGATTTCCTGCATGCAAAACTGGGAAAATGGAGTTCTTGATAGTGAAGGAATTTTTTAACAAGACGAATTGATGAATAGCAACTAATTACAAAACATGAGAAATCGTTACGTAATCTAATTGAATAAATGAATTTTGCAAGAAGGCACTGCATGGAATAGATGAAGAATTGAACAAAATTAATAAATAAAATTAGTTTAGAAATATACCTATTATCATAAATTGTACTTGCCCTTCAATATCAATATATCTTCATAAATTCATTCTTTCTATGTATTAGAATAGTAAAGTTTTTTCTATTGAATCCGGTTTTCAGAACTTATTGTAATATACATAAATCAAATATTATCTCTTGTAACAACTCTATGTTCCCTTTGAACACATAAGCCATGAAATGTATATCTATCAAATTTGTATTGAATATTAGGGAAAAGTCCCAATTATTCACATTAGTCGAACATTATACAGAGACCAATTTAGATAAATACTGGCTTATGATTGTATCATGCCACAAAAGTATGATCCACCTTCATAAATACCGAGAATAAATTGAAATGATTAATGATTTTTCTAAAGTTGATTGATATTCACACATAAAACACACACACACACACACACACACACACACACACATATATATATATATATATATATATATATATATATATATATATATATATATATATATATATATATGCATATATATGTATATATACATACGTGTGTGTCTGTGTGTGTGAATGATAAAAATAGCATTTATTTCTTAAAATTATTCTTTTATAACATTCTCCTCTTCTTTGTAATGCACTTAATTCAGTGCTGAATAAAAGTAGGTCCGATATCTTGTATTGAAACTTTCAGATCAGAATATATATAAAATGATATTTTCAAATCGGTGTCCATATCGTAGAAAACATTAGAAAACTCAAATGGCAATAGACTGATGATGTTGCAAAAGGGTCAGAAAACCAATGGATATTACAACTTGCAACATGGATTGCTAGGGATTGTTTGCAAAACTGAAGACGATGAAAAATAAAAGGATACAGCGACCTAGACAAGTTCAGGGGGTATTGGCTCTGCAAAGCCCGTGGTAAAAAAGCACTAGTTTTTTTGGAGAAAGTCTATGTCCAACGACAGAAGTTTAGAGGCTGATTAGGGTGATTATACTCGTTTAAAAAAATGAAAAAGAAGTACGACTTTTATAGAATAATACACAGTATTCTCTATAATGGGCCATATTTTACTTTCCACGATTCTGTTTTTCAGTTATATTTCTCCAACAAGGTTTTATGATGTCGGAAAAAAGAGTTCTAGAAATATATAACAGAAATGAATCATCTTTTCTTTATAGTTTCACGAAGAAAGAGAAATGACACAACAGGAATGAGAGAATGGCTGTTATTCTTCGAAAGGCCGAGCTTTTCTTCTCTTTTTGCCTTATTTATCTCAAGACTTGTCTTTTCATCTGATTATTACTCACCAGATGTATATTTCCATGTTTCCTGCCTAATATCAGTCTTGATTGTTAGTTTCTGTTGCCGGCGTATCATGAATTTCTTTAGAATCTAATTTCGAATTGGTCGAATAATGCGAATTATCAATTTTAGTGACATCTTACAATAAAATTCGCTAATCTTCCTTCTGAGAAGTTTTACCCTCAAAAGATTGATTGAACAAGTCTTGCCTCGCTTTTTCAGACCATGGAAATGAGAATAAACTACGATTATTATACACATTGATACTTTAAAATGAATATCTAATGAATCAAAAGGTACGACGAAAGTGATTTTCAGTTACGCCTCGTAAGCATTTTCATCTTGCGTTTTATTCTTATAAATTTATCCTCGAGTTTTTTTCATTGAAAAAGGTCATAATGTATCATATATCCATTATTTGAAAGTAAAGCATGGTGTTTGGTTTACAAAAGGTGCTATAATAAAGCTGTGAGCAGTGTCGTTTTTCTTTAAAAAACGATGCATCCCTAATCAATAGGTAACAAAATTCAACCGTGAAATGTGGGCTGGAATTGAAAAAAACATTTTGACAACTAAAATTGCCTCATGCTACAACAGAATGTGTACACAATTTTTTTCTTCGTCGTTTAATGTTGCTTATCTTTATATGCCCTTTAGCTATAAATTACGTAGACGTGTAGTTGTGAGTTGCCAGGAAAAATTCTTCTGGCAAACGTGAAATATGATATATCAACTGCTTACTCCAAGCGTTGCTCATTTACTTTACAGAGTGATTTCTGACACATCCATTTCCGTAGCATTTGATACCATTTTCTTTGCTGAGTTAATTGCAGTTATGACTATTGAGTTCGTCCTTTAAGATGTATTTCATAAATAGCTATGATATGCCCATATACAAACTCCATCATTGCTGTTTGGAAGTAAAATTTCAATAGTTTGTTTCAACGAAAAGGTTTTCGAAGTACACAAGACTATTTGTCTCTCAAATAATCAGCTAAAATATCATTTGCCATGGAAAAAAATGGTAATGGTAATGTTTGAATGAAGTGAGGTCCGCTATCTTCAATAGAATATACATCTTTATCCACTTTTCAAATCCTATAATAAAAAATGGAAGGAAACTGAAACATCCATCTTGACATTTGTCATAAAAATAAGATTAGAATAATCATCATTTGTTGGAAAAGGCGTTTTCCTGAGTTCTCATAACTTTTAACCATTGTAAAAAATGCCTGCAGATGCATGGAAGACAAGTGAGAAAATGCCACTTTGCCTCTTACAAATATCAGTCCAACTGCAAGTCTATTTAATTCATCAATAACATCCATACTTCATTAATCAATTATTGATATCGATTTATCAATGTATTAATATTTATTAAGTATGATTGTCAAAGCAGATGAACGTGCATCTTCAAAAATCTATTTTCATCGTCTTATTTCTTTTTATGTGCACCGTTTTCAACACTGAGTGAAGAATGTAACAACCTTTGGTACAGTGTACCGATATAGCTTTCACTGAGGACCCTTCAATGCATCTGCCGTCAATTTCGTCAATGGTTCGAAGTTATATTGTATGACGACAGTGGCCGACCAACTAGCGGTCTATTGAGGGCGTTCCATTGTTGGCTAGCCAATATTGAAGCATTAGTTATCAACCAGCTGCGATCAGTGCACCGACAGCTTTGATTTAGAGGCTGGAAGTGAGGGATTCGTCTTTTTGGTAATTTGAATCGGCTATTGAAGCTGCATGAAATTTTGTTTCTCTCTGTGTATATTCCTCATGCTGCAACAACAACAACAAAAAAGATTAGCTAATTTATCCAAAACTTTGTTTTATTTATGGCTTGAATTATCTTCAGTTTATTGTTGTTACTTTTCTATCAATTGTTACCATTGATACGTATGTGAAATCATGCTGGGCATATGAATAATAGTTATTCATCTGAAAAAACTCACTCTTACTACTTTTGTATGATAACAAGAAACTTTCCTTAGATACTGATTTTATAACGAGTGTAGTCCTAAAAATTAGTAATTTTCTCTTGATTTCTCCTTCCATACTAACGGACCAACTTTGCAATATTTTTAGTTGAATAAAAAGAAAATGATTTTAAAGATTTCAGGAGACGGTCTCATTTCGAATATCTATGTCATTCGGAAATGTTCATAATTCCTAAATGCATCATTAAAAATTGTTATATGTGTAACGTCAAATTGTAGAAACTGCTTAATTGGTGAATAAAACGAAATATTTACTATTTTATGGCAATGAAAAAGTTATGTGCGTATGTCATATTAAAAATGTAGTTGATTTTTATTTTGATTGAACAAACTACAGTAAAAATGAATTAACTGGTAGTTTTAGTTTTATCAGAGATAAACAAAACTGTGATGGACAGGTTAGGATTACCCTATTGTAGAGATAGAGATTATAACTATTTATTCATCTATGTATTATTATTATTATTATTATTATTATTATTATTATTATTATTATTATTATTATTATTATTATTATTATTATTTGGAATCTCATACCAGTTGCCTGGTGGTAACCGCTGGAGTTTGAGCGACACCAAGTCTCCTCAAATCTCAAGCCCTCCTCTCCTAGTACTCATAGGTCGCAGTAATTCTGCGATTTACACCGGTTGCCCAGTGGTTATCGCTGAAGGCTGAGTGACAATAAGTCTCCCCAGGTCTTCAGCTAACGTCTCCTCTCTCTTTCACCTATTATGTCAGGGCTAAAATTCGTTGCAATATTTATATCTCTAGCACCTTCTTCAGTATCCGTGCAGTTCCCAGTAGTGCTGTGGTCTGTACGGTCTCTATCCTTCCCCTAATCCCGATCTCCTCCAGTCTCACCCTCAGCGTTTTGGGAACTGTTCCCTAGTGTACCCACTATGACCGGTACTACCCTGGTTTTCATGTTCCACATCTTCTTTAACTCTATTGCTAGGTCCTGGTCTTTTTCCCGTTTTTCACTCTCCTTCTTTTTAACTCTATGGTCTGCAGGTACAGCAACGTCTACTATTTGGCAGGCCTTCCCTTTTTTGTCTACTATTACTAAGTCCGGTCTTCTTGCCTTGATGAGGTGGTCAGTTTGGATGTCAAAGTCCCAGAGTAGTTTGTGGTTGTCATTCTCCAAAACTGCGTCTGGCTTGTGTTGATACCACTCTTCCATAGGGCTGAATCCCATTTGCTTGCTTAGTTCCCAGTGTATCATCGTTGCTAGTCTATCGTGTCTCTGCTTATACTCCTTCTGGGCGAGTTGACTACATTCACTAGTTTTGTGGTTTACCGTCTCATCTCTATTATTATTATTATTATTATTATTATTATTATTATTATTATTATTATTATTATTATTATTATCATTATTATTATTATTATTATTATTATTATTATTATTATTATTATTATTAACGTATCCGACTCCATTTACGGATTAACAAAATGTAAGTGTTAGAACCAATATCCGTACCAATAAAGAAAGACTGTGTTTATCAGATGACCATTTAAGGTTCTTCCAACGCTGGGACATGTTACCTTGAGTTTGAAAAGTACACGGATAGGAAGAATTAGACAATGGGGAGAAATGTTTGTGTCAGTGAGGACAATACTGTATAAGGACAGAATGAGAAGAGCATGAAAAGGTATGATTGGATGAATGTGCGATATCAAAACAAAGTATGAATGAATGCAAATGTAGAGTCCCCAATATTTTTTTTTAGGAATTGAAAAAAAATCCTTCTTTTAGCTCGATACCAAAAACGTCACTTCCTAAGACGACCACTTTAAGAGTCCTGGGCGCATGAGGTCAAACGCTCATTGGCGCTGGCACTTCTACCTGGTTACGCTTCTGGTCCAAGTACTCGTTGCCTGCTACTCTCCCTCTCTCTTTCCTCTTCTTTAAGATCGGTATCGTTTCGCCAACTGCCCAGCCGATCCGACCCTATTTTTCCACCATGACTTATCTCTGTACTAACTTTTCCCATTTCACTTCACCGATGTTGAGGCATCTCATGAACGCACAGCTATTTAACTGTGTTATCACCAAGTGCTCTAAATCTTTACTCATGCTCTTCGGGAATTATGTATAGATAAAAGTTGATGTTCTCTGTCTTTCATGTCCGTCGAATTCTTTCAGCGTTCGAAAATAGCCCCCCAGTCATGCACACAACGTGGCAGATTGGCTAGCACACTGAACTCAGTCCCCATATCTATTCCTTGGTACGCTCCAAGCCTCATGGATTCTAAAATAGTTCAGATATGTCTGCTTTGACTCCTACGCAAATACTATCAATGACAACGAAGCTGGCACCTTTCGCTATTTCTACTCACCTGTTCACGCAATGGATGAGATTTATGATATCAGTATGTGTATTTTATTTTGATTTGTTATTTGTCATTAATGTTCTTGTAGTGAAAGTACTCCTTATTCGTCCCTCCAATTACTTGTTTGTTTTCTTTCCACTTTGTTCCATCTCTGTGTCGATGTTCATACTTGGCACTCATTCTATTTGCACACCTGCCTTCCTCTTTAAACATCTCCAGTAACGTTTGCCAACACTATACCGCGTTAAACAACATCCTCTGTTTCAAGCCCCTTCACATTCCCACTTGAAGAGTGTTGAAACAAGATTGTCTTCAAACAGGATCCTCAGCAGCCTTTTGGCGTTTTCATGCTATTTTCACGTTGGGAAAATATCACTTTTAGAATCCTCTCTGAAAACTACTTTTCTTAAAAACTGGCGATTTAAAGCTAGGAAAGTAAGGTCTGAAGCAGAAGTTAACTGTCTTTGTAATCACATATTTTTAGTAGTATCGAACTATTTTATTGAATTATTCCAAAGTTTATCACTTTTTTTCTACAAATTTTGCATCATGTATATAAAACACCTGGAAAAAGAATCATTCTTGCAATCATTGCATTGAAAGCATAAAACTTTTCTTGATGTTATGGATAATTTTTGTTGTTGGAGAGAGGAAGAATTCTCAAAATTTGTCGAAAAATTCGATTTAGAAAGCCGAATAAGAGCTACGAATATTGAAGTAAAAACTACGTTTACGCAAAAATTCGTTGTAAAATGTTGAATGGTTGTTTTTGCTTTCGACACTGGACAAAGTTTTGTTAATGCAATAAAATCAATGCAGCCCCCAAAACGGTATCCTTGATTACTTGTCGAAAGTTATTCTCTCTGTGATTTCTGTATGTCTGAATAGTTGTGCATGCCAGGTCCCTGAAATTTATCCATCTGGGTATCTGCAAATAACGAGTATGTATCGAGAGGAAAACCGCTCATCACGAATATAGCGAGGGAGGAAAACTGCCCATCATAATAATTTGTCCACAGTTCACAGGTTTTTTCATTTTTAATTCTTAGATATTCGTCGTTCTTTCACACACTGGCTGTTTCATTTTTTTTTTTGCATATTGGCCATTTCGAATTAGAAAAACAATTTATTTAGATTAATACTAATGCAATATATATATATATATATATATATATATATATATATATATATATATATATATATATATATATATATGTATATATATACACTCTTTCATAAACACTGTTCCACTTTCATGAATTCATTTATTTCCATCCATTTCTGATTTATGAATTTTTTACATAAATGTTGGCTTTTTACTTCCTAGTAAAAAAAGAAAAAAGTAACGAAATCAATTATCGTCTTTTTTCATTTTTTTTTCTCTTTTAATTTTTCCAAAATGAAAAATGCTTTGTTTGATTTTTCCTGTTTTGAATTGAGAGCAAAACAGGGGCCAAATAAACCAAGACTGCCAGTGGTTATCATTTTTTCCTCGTTTTCATTAGAGAATAAAGGCCTAAGAATTCATGAAACAGGAACAAAAGTAACTAGAAACATCGTATTATTGTTATTGCTTCGAATAAACTGTTTTTTTTTAAATTACCGTTCTTTTTTAATTTCTTTTAATTTCACAATAAAAATTCCAACTGGGACCACTGTGGACCAAGCGTTTCAAATAAAACCTTATGAAATCGGCACTTTTCTTTCTTTGATAAATTCGACATGTCCAAGGTGAAAAAAAAATTTGTTTTTCAAAAATGAATAGAATTCGTGAAAGAGAGTAAAAAATAATTGGAACAACCCTCATTGAATTGGAAATGCCCAGTGTGGGAACCCCGTCAAAAAAAAAAAAAAAAAGGAGAGAAATGAGAGAATTTATGAAAGAAAACAATCCTATAATCATTGCTTTGAATCAATTGATCTTTAATAATTCTTTTTTTTAATTATTTTTTTAATTTCACATTCAGAATTCTGATCAGGACCACCGTGGATAAGTTGTGCCAAATACCTAAAAACGAAATCTTTTACATGGGTCATTTTTGACACTTAATTAGAGACAGACAATGTTCGGAAAAACAAAACATGCTCCCCCTGCAAAAAAATCAACAATTTATTTATTCAACAAGAATGAGAAGAAAATGATTAGCAAATTATGTTTCAACTGAAAGTTCTCCTTCCCGTAATAAATTTATGATGGACAGATTTCTTGATTAGCTCTTTACCATGTTCAGATATCTTGATGGGTAAATTTCCAGTTGGGCCCTTCCGCGGTTACTGCTAGTCTCTTCTCCCTCTAGGTCCCGTTTTAGGGTACAACCTTGAAAACGTGCATGAATACACCACTAAACACTACCTGAAACTTCTTTTTTGAAGAAGTGATTTTGTGATCTTTTTGGTCATTTTTTATCAACTTTTTGTAGTTTCATATTGAATTGTCTATAAAATTTTCTCCCAAATCGGAAAAAATCTAAGAACCCAGCTGGCCGTAAATACATAATGGTGCTCCTCGCTGGTATGCTATCAATGGGCTCTTGATCGGATTGCCATCGGTGGACCGCCTGGAAACCGACGTGCAAATCTTCGGAAACCCGTATGATGCTGCCATTAGAAGGATGCCGAAAAGTCGATCAGATTGACAAACTGACAACTTGCAAACGGGCCCTATATCCCCCGATCTCTCATATCATTGATAACAAAAAGATTATCCCGGTAAAATTGATAGAATACATTGTAGTGCCCGCTGTATTTTCAGCTAAGAGATGAATGCAGAACCCTTCTCCAGCTTGATATCGAAAAATTCCCTACTTACAACCCCTAGAGAAAACCTGGACGAACATGGTGAAACGTTCGTTGGTGCCGGCACTCCTAGCTGGTTAAGCTTTCGGCGCCGACACTTGTTGCTGGCTTCTCTTTCTCTCCTACTTATTGGACCTTACACCTCGGGACGGTTATCCCCCTTTATAATTCTCCAAACTTATGACCGGCGTAGTCTGTATTCAGTGACCATGGCTATATATATATAACTATATATATTGTCTTTTCACTTATCTTCCTCGATGTGATTATTCGCAAAAACCTCGGAGCTATAAAATGCAAACACTGCAACTATCATTTTTGGCGACCATACAAATATGCTTTCATCATTTTCGTACTTCTAGCTCCTTCTTGCATATATCCCGATTAACCACCTTTTTTCTTATCAACATTGTTCAGCTATACCACTCATTACATCAGGCATAACTTATCAGGCCCCATTCGATAGTTAGACGAAAGGATGTAAGATATAATTTTCTTTCTTATATTTCGTTTTTACGCATAGGAGTAATCTAAACTTAATATGACTCTCTCCCTCCTCTAATCTTTGTAACACATCGAATGTATTAACATTTCCATTTCATATATTTCATTTATATTCTCCATTCGTACATCAAACGCATCTCTCATTTTTCACATCCAAATATTCGTAAGTGTCTTTTTAATCCATGATACCTGCATCCACCGTCTCCTACGTCATTGCACAACCAATTCCTCGACGAGAACTACTGGGACTATCCAGAAATCTGACGTCCACGATACGTTCAGATTCCAACAAGAATATTTCCCACAACATATCTCTGACGTTTTTTCCGACATATGTTGAAATTTATATATTCTAAAAGTAACTTAAAGAAAATTCAATCATGGTGGGTGCTATTTTATGGCTCACTCAACTATCTTCTTCACAAATAACAAGCTTTCTAAAATACACTTTTACTGCACGATGCAGCAAAGGGTCGCTGAATAAATCCAATGTGTTTGATTTCAATCGAAATTTTATTCTTTAACAAATTAGGAGAATCCTGTCTTTCAGCCTCAAACATCCATTAATCAATATTTAAAAAAAAATTAGTTCTGTGATGCACCTGAGCAACAGACATGATTTTCCTCTAGAAATGTAGAAGCCTGCATAGATACCTCTGTTCAATTTGCTCGCTTGGATTAATAGTGAAATATGATCATCTTGAGATTTGAAAATATTTTCCTTTTGTACTTGATCTGTTGTGGGGGGGCGTCGATTATACAATCGTGTATTTTTCTCGGCTGTCTGTTTTTTTTCTTATTTTTAACTTGCTCGGAAGTTATGACGATATGCTTCAGGCTCCTTGGGTCCGTGGAAGATTTCGCATATATTATGGAAATATGTTACCTATTCTCTCAGTCTGTCACAAGGATGGACGAGTTTTTGAACGTTTCCCAGTGCAAATTCTGTCTCCTATAAGGTTTGCCAACGAAAACTGCAAAACTTATCTGTAGGTAGTTGGGGTAGATAAGAAAAACGATCCATGATATACTCAGTTGCATTAATGTGAACAGAACCCCAACCAACGCCAAATTGTGTATTTGATTACATTTTTCATGCTGGTAACTGTTAGGCTATCGGTATATCTATCATTTTCAAATACGTGAAGTAAATACTGACAAATAAAATTAAAAAACAAACAAACAATAAAATGCTACAAGAACGTATGAAAGATTATTAGCTCAATTAATAGATTGTATGAGAAATTCACGGAAAAAGTGACTCCATGCCATACTGATTTACATAAGCTTGCTAGATCTGATTATCTCAAAAGGAATCTGCAAAATTATCGTTTCTTTTACAGCAAATCATGGAGGGAAACTAAAAAAAAAGTCAAAACCTTGACAAAAATGTGGACCAATGATTTGGCCATTTGAGTCTATGAAAACGTGCCAAAGACCATTGCAAAAAGACTTGAAAAATCGGGAATCTGAGAAAAAATTACATTACTAAAATAATAGAATTGTGAGCATCAGCTTTCTGGCTGTTATTTAATGCATTTTTCAGTAGTTGTTCGATCTAAGTTTTGGGATTGTTCCAGTTCTCTAGGAAAATGACTAAAATGTTTTTATGCTTACGCTACTCATGGAAAAATATGCAATCATCATATTCAGATATTTACTTCATAGCAAATAAACAAATCCCATACGTGATTCAAAACAAGTTTTGTTTAATATCCAAATATTCTGATCACACGAAATGTAATCATACGGAGAAGATCAGACAATACAGATTAAATTATTGGCATATTTTTTCAGATCAACTTGAGGGAAAACAATAGAATCACACAATGATGTGGAAAAATGGAATCATCAGATAAAAATCACAATTTATTCTATGGTGCTTCTCCTAAAGCTTTTAGTGTGGCCTGAATCTTCTGAAGCATAGATTCCACTTACCAAAAACAATTTTCTCCATCAAGTTGGTTCCAACTTTCTGACTATTAGAATGAAGTTTGTCATATTCCGTGATTCTTTCACTTGGTAAGCAAGTTCATATCTAAGATGAATTGGAAGAGTTGTTTGTTTTCTTCTGGCAGTCATCTTTATGGTTCGTTGGAATGACATCAGACAAATTTTGCAGCATCATCGTCTTGGTCAATGCAGATTCATGGTTTTTCTCTAAACATATCTCTTACCCGATCATCCGCGCTACATTATCGTATCTCATCAGCTCATTATAAGCTTGCTTCACTCTATTCATGTTTGGTTTCACTTCCATTGAGCCGATCTACAATTTTTTCACAACTGCTGACAAATGTTCCTGTAAATTTGTTTCGTACTTGTTTTGTTGTTCAATTTTTTTTTCAATGTATATTGCTTTGAATTTTTTATCCTGATTATTTGATGTCGTGTGGTGTTTACAGGTAGATTTTTCTTTATAACTATGGCTTTATGGTTATATGTGCACCATATTTTGGACACAGCTGAATGGGAACAACCATCATCTTTCACCAATTTCATTTCGTATTTCCCTTTCGACAAAGTTTTATTACTTATTCATTATATCAATTGAGACCTCTGTTGTATGAGGCTCTTTATCCTTTCGATTACCCCAGTTCGCCAACAAGTCAGACGTCATTTTTGTTTGCGAATACTCTTCCTCAATAATAGACATATCTACATTTGTGTTGGTATTTGCTTTTTGGAAAGCAAATTGCAAGACGGTTCCATAATTCGTTCTGCAGCATTGAATGATTCCGTATATCTCTACTTGATCTTGGAAACATATGCCAGTAATCTATTTTAATCTAATTAGTTTGAATTTATAATTCATGTATCAAGTTATGAAACAAAAATTGTTTTAGTGTTGTATATATGAAATATGCTTTTGCTAGGGAATAAAACATCTAGATGAACATCGTCGAACTGTGGTGTTTCCATATTTTACGTTATGTTTCATAGATAATATCGTTGGTTTATTACTTCACAATTTCTTGATCCTTCATACGATTTCCTTATATGATTGTGTTTCTCAAAACTCGCGAAATGTTTTTTTTTCCTCTTTATGAGTAGTTCATTTTTCTGATAGAAATACTGAAACATTCTGTCTCATTTTATATTTAAGATATATTCACTCTCATTTTTCTGTAGTAGTTAGTCAAACAGATTATGAATCAGGATTCATATATTTTTTTGTAATTGAGGTTTACTAGCGCGGATTATGACTTTGTGATCGAACTGTTTTTGTACTAAAATACAAAACAACTTATTAAATAAATACTATATAAAAGCTGCAACTTCCGTATCTCAGTTCTTGCTTTTCGGCACTACCCAACAGGAGTGTAGCCCGGGTCACACAATCAGTCAACTTTGTATATAATGACGCATGTTGCATTCGTCCATGCTATCTATCTTCTTAGCATCGAGACTTCTTAATTGTTTTATTCTATACCATTTGCTTTTGGCATGTATATATATTATGCCTAGAGAGACAACAGTGACTGTAATGTACAAGCTTTCGGCTAATACTTGTGAGCATATTTAGCCTAGAGAACTTTGCCCATCTCCACCGAGTCTTCACTGAATTCCGTTCTCGATAAAATCTTGTCCGTCTGGGACTTAAAACTATCGAAACTCAATTCAACATTTGTTCTTCTCCCCACAGCAAAATATGGAAGTAGCACCATGAAGAGATATGTCACGTGACGTTTCTAGTAAGGGTTAGCTTAGTGGCAAAATCATAACTAATTCAGATTTGCAATGTACGTGACTACACTTGTTAACAATATTCACTGGTGTAGACAACTGTTAGAACTTCCTGGCGTCTTACATTGTTTACCATTCCTGATCGACTCGCCAGCTCTTTCATATGGTCTGATGATCAGCCTTTGATAATGTCTCTGGTTCTTCAATAACAAATTTTATCGAAGACATCATTCTGAGTTATCTAAGTAAAATATATAACTAGATTTACCAGATCACATATCTTCTTCGTAACTTTTCCCTAATGGATTCTTTGCTATATATCACATTCCCATTATATCACAAGCGAGACTTAGTCGTCAATTATACTTATTCTATTTAGGACTCTGAATATTCCAATGTCTAAAATGCATGCACTCACTTATTTCCTTTGTTGCTAATGAATACATGTTTCAACTCATGCTCAACATTTTCTTAATCTATCTTTATTTCTTTATTTGATATCATGAAAGTTTTACCTTTACTTTATTTGATCAGATTTTCATTGATCGTATTTCCATCTTGTGTCTTGACGCAGGTGATAATATTAAGTTGAACTTGTCTCCCTATACGATTTAAGATGGCTGCCGTGAGAAGTTATTGATATCCACGAATTAAAATGAACACTCTTGTCGAAACTTCCCTCAGTTACGTCACAGTTTTGATGGAAACCTGAAGTATGGACCAACGTAGCAATGATTTTACATGAGTAACAACATATTTCCCGTTGACAGCTTATTGCAGCATTATAATTCTACAATGATCTTTAGTATCGCTATACGCTGTTCTATCTCTATTTTGGTAAATTTAATACTTGCAGAACACCACACCGTTTTACAACGGGAATCCCCACTTATATGTTATGTATTGTGATCAAATTACGTATATTGCGCGGTTGGAGCATTTATTCTCAACTAAGTAGGTATTTATATTCATTTTACATTAGTTTATGAGATCAATGCCACTCGGTTCAATTTTTTTTCGTTTTCCTTCATACTCTATACATTTTTAAAATTGATCTATCCATCTGACAATCCGTCCATCGGAAACTGACAAACAAAACTGCCTCCAAAACTCAACATGTAGATTTTTTTCAGTTCTCCAGTGAGTTAGAATGATTTGCTGACTGTGTACGTACATGTTGCTCATACGGATTGTATCAATAGAGATAAAAGGCTGGAATACGAGAATTGGCAATTTATCACATTTTATGGGGGGGGGGGCATTAGTTTGTAACCAGCAGTGATCACATCTATTTAAGGGTTCAGACTGTTCTAGTGATTATCTATCTATCTATCTATCTATCTATCTATCTATCTATCTATCTATCTATCCGTTTGTGTCTTCTTTTGTCTGTCTATCAGTCTCTATATCTATGTATTTATCTATCCAATATTTCTAACAGGAGATTACTCAGTTACCTGGATGGCAACCTATCTGGAGAAAATTTCAAGCAAAGACTTTATGACAAAACAAGAAAGAAAAACTAAACAGCAGCTAAGTTGTTCTTGAATTGCACAACACATACGAGAGTCAACGAGTTTCAATGTTAACAACTATCAACCAGTCTGGTGGTATTGTTCCACGTTTATTTGATCACTTTGCACTTTCTGTCCTCAGTTCATTTGGAACAGCCACTTCTTTCTGTGGCCTCTTTGCGTCCATATGTCGGCTTGATTTGAAAGGCATGTGATGGGGATGTCCAAAAGGGTTCATCTGCACATGCTGGCATGGAATAGGAGCCTTTTGAGCAGTACCTGACTTCTTCGTTTTCCATGCAGTCATTACATTAGATTCCTACAACTTCCCTCAGTATCCAATATCGAAGATTTCACTTTTTTAGAGTCATCTTGTTACCATACTTTGCAGCATGCCACATGACTCCGAGATCTGGCAGGCCAACATACTGAGAAATATGTAACATTATAGTTTTCATTGGAAATCAAGAATTTCAAAGTTCCTGTTTGCATTTCCTCTGTCTTCTTAAAGTATTTCGAAATCCTATCCCACCAGTCGTTATCTTGGTAAAATCTGTATATCTCATCCATCCATTCCTCCCGGAAAAAGATCAAATGATTTGCACTGCACATATCTCAATCTAGCAGTGAACCCTTAAGGAAGAGGTGCCACCGTGGTAATACATATTGTTTAAACAGGTCATTGCGTTTGGACAGAATCAATTATTCTCCAGAGAAAGAGTGATTATTCATTGCCAGCAGGTAAAAAAATCTATACTTATTTTATGGATGCGTCACTTTGGTTTCACACGCTGGGTTTCTAACTCAATACCATCAAGATCATCATCATCATCATTTTTAAGTCTAATGTTATTGTTTACATTCCCTAAATGCTATGGAAATCACAACAAGTTGATAATCATAATATTACCTCCTACGTGAAAAAGGGAATGGAACGGTAAATTTTATCATAAGGAAGATGAATGATATAGTTCCAAAGCAATATAACCAAAAAAACGATACTATGATGGCGATGAATTGTTTTGGTTCAAATCAAAATAGATTCAGAGATGCTAAAAACGGAGTGAGTGTAAATCAAGCATTGTATTCAAATCTAAAAAAAATCTTCAATACAGATTCAGATTCCTTCCACTTAAGTATTTGAAAACTGAAGTAAATGGATTGTAACATGGATCATAAAAATATTCTAAATCTGGCACAAATCCTCAAGTTGCTCACCGTACCTTGTGTTTCTGAGGTGTCACCGAACTAAATACGGTTCAGTTTTATCACTCCTTTCGTCAAAATTCTGCTGTCAGCCAAAAATATTTATATATTCACCGACAGAAGGATCGCAATAATATCATTAATGGAACACATTCATTACTCAGCAGTCTAAAGGCATTGGAATAAGAATAACCGCTGCTTGTTTGTATGATTACAAGCTTAACAAATCATGAGAATCCAATGATTAAAACTAAGGCATCAAAGCAAAGAATTCTGACAAAACTTGCATAATGTCATTCACTGGCAGACCTTTCTGCTGTCTTTATCCAAGTGCCATGATCGAATTGATTGAGCTAGTTTTTGCAAACTTTGTAAAGAAGCAGATGCAGTGAGTGCGTTAGTCAAGTTGGTTTGAAAAACAGAATATAACCATGCTTGAAAGAATGTCATTGATCAATAAATAGAATTTCATCTTATTCTACTGACACAAACACATGAAATCGCTCCAGTAGGATTTGTAGGTAAACTGTGAACTAACAACAGGTTTGAAATGTTTGAAAATGGAATCTTTATTTTTGATACACATGGATCCTTGCTGCAGGAAGGAAGGTTTTTGGTCATCAGGGAACATTCACTTATGATTTTTTCCTTTGGTTTAGTAGTCGCTATTTTCAGTAGTTAAACTGATATTGGGATGGAGAGAGCGAATAAAAAGTGGAGAGAGAGAAACAAAGGCAGTTTTAAAAAGTTTTAGGGTATTGAAAATGCAATAGAGATGATAATGATTTGTTTAAGGCCTTTTCGTCGGGCTCAGGTTCAGCTAACGTGGGAATACGAAATTGCATTGTGCAATATTCAGGTAAATGTAAGTAAGTGTGCATAAAAAGCCTGCAAAGTATTTTATGTATTTTTTTTGTTCATTGCTTTGATATGAAAGTCATGCAGTAAACCTTATTTTTAAAAAAGCGGTAACGAATCAAATCAAATTAATATAAATTATACAGGGGCTTTTATGCCTATTTGCATGGTTTCATTTCTTTTCAGACCAACAATGCCGACAGCAAAAACACAGTGTGATTCATCTTCCACGATTCATTTCTCCCACTTTGATTTTTGTCACTTGAGTTTGGCTGTCTGAATTTAATTCGGTCTTGCATGGCCAACATCTGTTCAGTTCTGTGGAGATTTATGCAGTGCATGTGAATTCAAATACATGTATTTGAAATAGTAGAATATGGGATTATATTTCACGATCTTCACGGAAAAGCACGAATCAAGGTTTTTCTCAAAACTATTTGGCATGTTAAAAAAACAATTACATGTTTAATGAGTTACATACATTTAAATCTTTATATATCACAAAATGAATCTATACCAAACAAGTATATCTGGCATCAATGCTTTTTAATTTCCTAGTGACGTTTTCTTAAATATGTTTACTTTGGTTTCACTATCAATTTAAAGGAAACCTTTCCTCCTTGATATATTATGGATGGAATGAATGGAAAGGAAAAATAAATTCGATTTTAACGGTCCTCTTTTTCCAAGTTAAATGAGAGATTAACCCCTGAGTTCCACCCAATTAGAAGATACAAATCATCATTTTCAATTTCTGTTAACAACCAATTATATCCAATCAATTTCAATAAATTATTTACTGAGGCATTGTACCATGTCATTTTAGGTATCAATTGCTGAACACAACTTCGTAATAAGAAGATGAGGAAATCCAATTGCATTCAGTAATCAAAAATATCACATGATTTTAATGTAGCTCATTGTATGATTCGTATCCTGACGTAGATGCTGTAATTACATTCCGCCTAAATGCATTGCCCGATCACCTAATCATTTATGATTAGTGTTGGTTTTACATATACTCTGTAAATACTTCATACTTCATATCTATTTGCTCTGAATGATTTTCCAAGCAATTTGTACCATGATAAGTTATTAAGATATGATATTAAGATTCAGTCGAGTCGTATCATTATATTTTGTATAAACAATTCGTAATCATATCACGCATACATGATAATAAATGCGCATTAAATACAAGAACATAATCGTAGAAAACATTATGTTTAAGCAGGGGGAGATAATAATTTATCATTAATGTTTTATTATAAGTGTACTTAAGGATAAGTACAGAAGTAGAAATCGAGTACAGCATCAATTCTTATCACAGATTTTCAAGTTATCCTAAATAAGGTGTCAGAAAGTACATTCATTTTGAAATCAGTTGCCATTAATGTATTTGTATACATATAAAAAGAAAACAGACATTCTGATAAGGAACGCCAATCGAACATAAATGCACACTTACATGCTCCAACAGAGTCATATATATATATATATATATATATATATATATGTGTGTGTGTGTGTGTGTGTGTGTGTGTGTATGAATGCGTTTTATTATCTGAAAGAACCTCCCATTGTTACACTGATAATGAGTCACAAGGCCTAGAGATCCTAAGTAGAATAAACCATGAAAGATAAATTGAGCTTGTGCAGGTGGGCACTTAAAATAAGGTCGCTCTAAACTATCAAGCTGAACAGCCTCACGGAAAGCTGAGCAAGTCTACTACATTCACTAGTTTTGCGTCTAGTGGTCATCACTGGAGACTGAGTGAAATTGTCCCCAGGCTCTCATCCAAGCATCCCTGCATCCCACAGTTAGTGCTGCAGTTTGCTCTTCCCCACCAGATGTCTGGTGGCCATTGCTCAATGCTTCGGCAGCAAGTTTCCACGGGTTCCCAGCTCTCAGTGCTACAATTTATACTAAGTCAATCTGCCTTCATTTTCCTAAAACATATGCATTATTCATTCGTACTGTCGGGTCATTGCTGGCTACTAGAGCTCGTTAGCCACGCATTTCTTTCCCCAGTATTTTTGCAGACCCCAGCAGCACAGATGTTTGTAAAGTCCGTATCTGTTATCCTATTCAGCTCCTCCTGTCTTGACTCTGATGTCATTGGCACTGATCCATCCGACTTCTGTCTACCACACCTTTCTCAGCACACAGGCCAAATCCTGTTTTTTAATCCTTCCCTTCTATTTCGTATTCACTCTGTGGTCCGGAGGTACAGCTGCGTTTATAATTCAGCAGGTCCTCTTTTCCTTATGCATAAACAAAAGATCTGGTTTTCTTACTTGAATTGAGTGGTCAATTATTTCAGAACAATAGCAGTTATTATTATTATTATCATTATTATTATTATTATTATTATTATTATTATTATTATTATTATTATTATTATTATTATTATTATTATTATCACTCGTCTTATTCTTCTTGGCTTAGGTGCCAACCATCCGAGGCCATCAATTATACCTCGTAGAAAGAGAATAGCAGGAACCTTTAATAGAAGTAATGTTTCAGCAGGATATTGGGTAGCAGCTTGTACGTAAACACATCATTATCACCCCGTACCTCTGAGCTGTGAAAATCCACTTATATCAAATGTAGTGCGTGTCCATACGCATATATTTTGCCTGTAACAGCTTAACATTTTGATCGTAGGTAACGGTCCGGTGTAAACACAGCAATCCTAAACAGAGCTTACAGATCATGATCATGGTCATCATGATCATCATGATCATGATCATCATGATCATCATGATTATGATGATGATCATGATCATCATGATGATCATCAGTCTTTTATCGGCCGACGTTGGACACAGACTTTCCTTAGGATTCACAACACTACCATAGGCGTTGCGGAGTCAATATTTCCTCTCATTCATCTCATATTTTGCCGACATCAGGATCACATTTATTCTATAGGGATCTATGTTGTGTGTCGTTATGTTCACCGTTTGTCATTCTTGTAACACGATCAGCCCATTACTATTTAGGTTTGTTGATAATTCTATGATTTTTCAGACTCCTGATAATATACTGAGCTGTCTTGTAGTCTTTCAATGTGATGATTCTCCAATTTGCACGTTGCATGGTTATCAGTTTGTGAGTCAGTCTCTTGGTTATGTCTGATGATTCAGCTCCATTGGTGACTATCGGGAGGATGCATTTGTTGTATTATCTTCATTTTAAAACTAATGGAATTTTGTATTTGTTTTTTAATGGTTCAGCTTGCTCTACTGGGGGTCTGCTATTCTGAAGCGATTTTTCACTTGATCCCCCTCCCTCCGAAGATTCCATGAGAATTCAAAGTTAATGTAGTGGTCTACTTTCTATAGCTTTGTGTTTTCTATTTTGATTGTTGTGCATGACCTTTGCTTTGCTGAAGTTCATGTGAATGCTAATTGTCTTCCTGCCTTTGTTCGGTTTGTCCACCATTAGTAAGGGACCCCAAAAGTTCTCTATGAAAAATCAATGCCGTGCAGATATTCTAATCTTATTGCTAGTTGTTGAATATAATGACCATCTTCAAGATGGATAGAATCAATAGCGAATATAAACATGAAGTTATTGGATTAGTTAATGATTCGGGGAAAAAATTGAGACAATATCTGTAACATTTGTCATGGGTAATACATATCGGATTTTAGTGATAGAGTGATCTTCCCAACATATGCATCTATTCATTTGGCACTCTGGTCCCACATGAACATAAAAGTGTGCAGAAACCTGAGGCAATTGATATTTTATAAGGTCGATGCAATTCATGAAGTCAATCACTTCACCCATATCTGACAGTTCGGAAAAAACTAGTTAGAGACAGGTCCGATTAGTCAGTTTGAAAGTGATTAATTTCTTTTGCTGTCTTGAGATGGGAAGTAAAAAAAAATGGGAAAGACAATGTTTGATTCAATTTCTCTTGTTTTTTACTGCGCAATGACCACTGAAATAGTCGCATGTCTGAATTGATAAAACAAGCAAACTAAACGTATATATATATATATAGAGAGAGAAATAGCCTTAAGCCAATTATTCAGTTTTACAAAAAAGGGCTAAAAGCATTAACAACCTTCAGTATTACAGAGACAAGGTTCACACTCTCTTTCTCCTATAGCCCATATGGGGTCTCAAAAACTTCAATGTTGTTCCCATATTAATTAGTGTAAATTTCTCCATTAAAGCAAGTTTCACTTAAGATGACACCTCAATTTCAGTCTGAATTTTATGATCGTCATATCCACTGAAAGATATCATGTATCGAAATCATCGCTACTTTGCCTTACATCTTTCAGGTTTGTGGAATTTTCATTTCACACGTTCTATTTTCAGATAATAGGGAAACCCATATGCCAGTTAGCCCATTATTGATAGTAGGAAAAATGATTATTGTAATTAATATTCCAATTAGTACACTATGTTTATCGCATCTATTTGGCAACAGCGGTTGTTTTCTAGCAATCTATGTTAAATACTTAGAATGGAAATATCTACACATCTGCATCTGAAGGATTGAAGTTGTAAAATTTGTATTTTACTGACGTTGTTTGCCTAGAGTAGCTTTTACAATATATCAAAGGCAGCCTGTCTATGTTGTGTCGTAACTAACTTCAAATAATTTCCACAGGGTCTCCTAATGCAGCGCACTCTGGCTATTTTTCTTCGGCGAAATATTTCGCTTTGTAACGGCCTATAAAATTGGATGATGATTCAGCACAATCTATTTCCCTAGTTTCAAGGGGAGGAAAGCAAATTTTATCGAAATCTGTGAAACAAACACAGAAAAGAGTTTTTGCTTCCTTTTCAGTCTTGCTTTTGGGCTTTGGGCACGAATATTTTTTATTTCTTCGACAATAATTTAAATGTTTCATTGATAAGTTGAATTCCAAATAGAATAACCGAATCAGTGAACAGTATTATGTCTTCTTGCAACTGATAAAAGTGCTGTAATGGTGTTCAGACCCGACTCATGGTGATGCACTTTCCATGTACATCACTATGGTTGCTTGTTTGCACACACACATACACACGCTTACACATACAGGAATATAAACGTGTATTCGTGAAATATATACGACACCAAAATATACAAAAATGAAACCATAAAGAACAACATTCATTTCTATATAAATTCCCACTTTGTCTTTTATTTACACACGCACACACACACTCACACACACAGAGACATATATATATATACATATATATATATACACAGATATGTATGGGAACATGTAAAGCATACGAATTAATTCACCACACTGAACTCACCAGATTGTTTCTGTAGACCTCTATCTCTCTGTCTCTGTTTGTGTGTGTGTGTGTGTGTGTGTGTGTCTGTCTGTCTGTCTTTCTGTCCGTCTCTCTCTCTCTCTCTCTCTCTCTCTCTCTATATATATATATATATATATATATATATATATATACATCGATAATTTGGTTAACTGCGTGCAAAAATCTTTTAGCTGTGTTCAAATAAAATATCACATCAAATATGAAATTCTGCATTTGGTTGATGTAATAGATTATTCGAACGTCTGCCGCTATACAACCTTCCTATTGCTCTAATACACATACAGTGAAAGTGAACCTGGATGAAAGAGTCCATAGATCATTTCAGTATTCAGAAGAACATGAATAGAGCTGCTTTATCCATATTCTTCCGAAGACTTGAAAGATGTACATTGTAACTCATCAATTTTTACTTCCATCGTACACACATCGCTTATCACAAAAGCTAATGTGTTGTTATAAGAGGCAACCAAATAGGATCATAGAAACACTATTAAAATCGATAATAATAAGAATACTGCCTCTGCAATGTTCAAACAATCTTATATTTACTATCACCGCGAGAAAAATAAACAATATGGCATGGAAGTGAATAGATAGATAAAGAAATGTACTATCATGACTAAATTCGAATGATACCTGCTGGTTAGCTTTCCTTGTAACGGTCAGAGGGATGCAAGTTGAGATTATTACCGGTGTTTATCTTTTATTTCTGATTCATATCGCATATGCATTGTTATAAAGAAGTCTTGTTATAGAAAAAATTACAAAATTGCTTGTTATAAAAAGACAGAAGAACTAATGAACACTTTCGAGAAAAAAAAAAAACAAACAAACAATAACAATATTTCATTCTGTCAATATACGCCATTTTTACAGCCCATAATTAGTAGGCTTCCGTCCAAAGGCAAAAAAGAATCCTCATTCAAGACTTTTGCGTAGAATGATTTAAAAACCAACTGTTTTTGTCGCGTTTTTTTTTGTTATCCAACATTTGTAGCAGCGTTGATACTGCCTAGATACATAATGTAGAATAGTGAAGAGGGTCGTATATTCACTAATTCATTAGAAGAGGAATACTTAGAATACGGAAATTGAGATTATTGATCGAAGACTCCAACGAAATAGAGGTTTCTTGTGATTTTATTTACCAAGAGAGATAGTAAACCAGGACAACTTGCCTCAATATATCTCGTTGGCCCGATATTAGAGCTGTTTAGCAAAAAATCTGAAACCAATTCTCATTTTATGATAAAAGCATAACATTGGCTATAATTGTGACAGACATTATGCTTTTATCATTAAATGCACCATTGCTCGGCCGAATAGTCCAACTATAAGCATTAAATCAGCCTCGTTGGATTATATCAAATCCAATCTTGATCACTTCCCTGAGTTTTTGTTCTAGCTTCAAAATAAACTTGTATGACAACTTGATTGAATAATCCCTGATCCTAATAGACAATATTAAAAGCTTAGAGTTATTGCCTGATCCCAGGAGGTCAATTTGAGAATATAGCTCAATACTAACAGGAAGCTTCCCCCTAGATATGTAGACAGATACATTTGTGAGGCTGAATTGAATCGGTAAGGATTGAGAAAGTTTTGTGAATCAAAAATTGACAAATCATATTTACAAGAGATCTAACTATACAAGACGTTCGATAGACACACATTACACAAGGCTGAGACGCAGTATATCATTTTCACAACATCAGTAAAAGAATGGAAGAGCTAAACGTTAAACTTTGAGAAAATATCATGCAAAATCACGTGAAAAGCTAAATGTGGAATATGCTCGAAAGATTCTGTGATATAATCTTGAACATATCATTAAATGGGGTATTTGTTATTTTTTTCTTCATTCTTTTGACTGGAGTATAATCTTCATTGCAAATGATATTTTCTCTATTTAAATTTCTGAGATTGTTATCATATGGTTATCAGAAAGCATCTCTGATTAAAAATAAAGTATAAACTCTGAGCGACATTAGGGGTTTAATTCCATATTTCCAGGGTTACCCCCAGACTCAATGGATAGGGCAGCGTTTGTGCGAAGATTAATCACGTAAAATACAAAGGCATGCGAGTTAGAGTCTTGTTAGATACTTTTCTTTCATTTCCGATCTGCGCAGTGTACTTAAGGATGTAAAATATTCGTTTGTAAAGAAAAGCAACTGACATTAAGATTAACCGATATGGGACCATCGTATAAAATAAAATAGTAGTTGGAATATAATTCTATGTCTCGTAATTTTAGCCTCTTTAGTTATGGACTGTAAACTATGATACAAAAACAGTGATAGGATAATTTGTCGGCAGTAAAATTGTTGCTGGCACATCAGTTCCTGGTAGACCTCTTGCTTGTTGATTTGTTCTCAGTTAAACTAGCTGTTGGTAAAACTCAACGCCAGTGGCGTCTTTAATTTTATCTACATTTGTTAGTTTGATGAATACTTATTGAACACATGATTTTATATATTTGAAGTCATCACACGAATATCTTATTTTGTCTGAAATAGGATTTTGAACAAAACGTTAATTGCTTGAAAGTAGTCGCATATCATCATAAATCTTAATATTTTGGTGTTTAACTTTTTTAATTTTGAGTTTTAATCATTCTTTAAAATTTCAAACAGTTCTAGGAGCTGGTGACAAATTGTTCTCAAGACAAAATAACCCTTGACTAATCAACACATTGCTTACAAACAACTTGACATCATGAAAATAATTTAATTCTAGATGAAACATAAGTAAGATACATTGTAAAAGAGAAATGAAAATATTTTTCAAACAAGAAAAAAACTTAATCGAAAGAAAGAAAAGTTTTTAATACTGGATTTACTATACATTCACAATATGTATTTTTTTCACGTTTGCGTAACCAAAAAATCATAAAAAAATGAATGTCATAAAGGGGTATGCATATTGTATTATTCTAAACATTTAAATTCATTGGCCTTTCCCATCTGGAAAATCAGCATTCATCATTCAGGTTGTAAAATGGGTTTAAAAATCGATCATTCATTCACAAAGGAGGTATATCCGCTAATTTATGAAAAAAAGCAATTTTATCTTTTTCAATCAATATGGGAATTTTAACGTTGTTCTTGCAGAGTTGGACTGCATTTCTACTAGTTTCTTTAAATGTTATTTTTCTCAATTTTTTTTGCTTATTTATTCATAGTTATGTTTTTTAAGCATTTTGCTCTGCAGGAAGATATATTATTCTCGGTATGAAATCGATTTTTTTTTGTAATCATTTGACAAAAAAAAACAATAAAATACTCTTTAGAAATCAGTAAGTAAAATTATAATGATGATAAATAAATACATAAATGAACTCATATCCATTGCATGGTACGGTTCACACAGTTTGAAGTGTCTTTTAAGAATAATCATATTGTTTTAAAGATCAAACAGGTTTGGTTTGTATACTAAACTAGTTTAGTTAGACATAAGATAAGTATCGGATACCCGATGAGTGTCTCACGATAATGTAGTATTGTTTTGCAAGACTATCAAGTTATCAATTACCTTACACTTGTGGTTATTCACTATCCAAAGTTTAATGCTGGGACTCTGCTGGCCATATTGGTGGCTTGAGTATAATTGCTTTGTGGTGCTTTCTTCCAAGAAACAAACCAAATGTGATCTTCAAACCTGAAAAATATATTTTCAAAACTTTGTAAAGAAGATTAAAAAAGTAAAAAAAAAAAACGAAAACTAACAAAGAAAATATATTATCAAAAATAAATAGCTAAAATAAACTTATAGAACTTTATGATCTAACACTCAAAAAGTAGGAAAAAAGTCATAAAACATTACAACACTGCACATACGAAATTCAAAAATATAGGCATTTTTATTACCCGTGGGAGGCTCAACAGAGCTTCTCATGCCGTCTCATCCTCAAATCTCATATTTACGATTCAACCAAAAAAAATAGTTGAAATCAGAAACTGAGGTAAAAATCATGGTATAAGATAATAAAATAATCTGAATAGCGTCTTACTCAACGATGTGCTATACAATAAAAGAAGCACAACGAGGATGTAAACATTTCTGCAAACAGTTATAATACAGAAACAACTTACCTAAGCCAAATACCATGTTTTTCTTCTGTTCATACAAAACAAGCGGTTGTATCTGCTTCCAGAATGCACTGTACCAAATCAGTATCCCAGAGGAGATCAGCTTACACTTTGAGTTTAGAACCTGTAATAGCAAAACTATCCTGCATTGGGTACTGACATCGGATGCAATGTATTTGCATTTTCTTGCTGCAGAATGATTAATTAGGGTCATCTTATGTTAGATTCTGTGCGAGTTGTGAATTGGTGCTGATGACAGTAAGAGCTGTTGAAAGTTCCTTTGCACTTGATGAATGCAAGTATGTTGGATGAACTTAACTTTTGAAAAGATTAACAAAGGCAACGGTAATTGGGGAAGTTAAATGCAATTCCCTGATCAAACTATAGGATCGGGTGAAGGTCTTGAACTTGGTTCTCCTGTAGGAATGTCAGCATCTACAGAGTTGTCTGCTGTTATGATAGCGTTATGATGAAATAAAGAGAAAAGAAAAGCATAGAGACAGAAAGAGAGCATAAGGTATTGCTAAAGAGGTATGACATTACATATATAAAGATTGGTTGCTGGAAGAAAGTTTTGAGGTAAGGTCTAAAGAATCATTATCACAGAGTTAAGAACACCCAAATAAAATGAGACTACCACAGTGTTCCTCGGTTGAGTAAAAATTAGTAATTTTGGGGAATATATCAAAAGGTGATTAATGTCATGAATCGAGTTGGCTTTAAAAGGCACAGATTCTGCCAGTCCAGCGATAACCTTTCAATGGGCCGAATGTGTTTCAGCTATAAACCTCTGTGGGCTGTCGGTAAAGCGGATAATTTTGGAATGTCCCGATGTAAAAATTTCGTGAAAATAATAAGCAGAATTGTACACACTAATGTTTTAAATGATCCAAAATAAAGACACCTTTTCTTCTCTATCAAAGGTTGAAGAAAACGGGAAAATTTTCGTTCTTAAAGGTATCCCAATTAAAGGGATTTTTCTCAAGCATTAACACCCACAGGAGACTCCTTTAATATGTGGTCAAAAGAGAAGAGAAACTGTTTCCCTCCATGGGATCAAATTAGAGAAAAACTATCCCATTGTACAAATTGAAAGAATTTTGAGAAAAACGTTCTATATACAACGTAACTGTAATGCAAAACCTAACATATGCTTTTTGTTATATATATATATATATATATATATATATATATATATATATATATATATATATATATATATATATAAACTAACCGTGGTATCAAGTGTGTATATTTTAAGCTTTTGTGTTCCGTTTTTGACACAATCGATATTTTTGTTTTGAATGTTTTAACGGGGGCCGACTTGAAAATTCAATAGGAAATAAATAGTTTCATTAGGAACAAAAACGTAGACAATGCTGTAAATACAATGGCAAGGTTCCTGAACAGTGTCTACTCTTTTTAATTTTTAAAATCATGTTTTTACTCAACAGCAACAACTCAATATCAGTTTGAACAGTTTATTCTACAATTTCAAATATTTTTACACGAAATTGTTGACAAAGACTGAATAAGTACTTACCATAATAGTTTAGATCACTGGTCACTGACAAAAGACTAAGCACTTCACCCTGGCACGATACCAGACCGAAAAGCATGTGCTACCCAGTGAAGGATTATGATTATTTAGCGATAAAATGAATACAAAATAATTTCTTGAAAATCGAATATCAAATTTTTTTTATTAACCTTTACGGAAACGAAATTGAGTGCATTAATCAATAGGCATTTCTGGCATGTTGACAATCCATTTTGAAAACACAATTATCCTTTGAAGCAACTTTCTTATTTTGTTATTGTTCCTGTTAAAAAGAGTAAATTCTAGATATTTGTCTACTTAAAAAAAGATTTTAAAGAAAAATTGAGCTCTCAAATTGTACATACTCACTGGAGTTATAACAGAAACGCACATAGGAAAAGAAACAAATTCCATTAGTGGATGTTTACTCCGAACTGCGTATTTTCTTCACAGAAGATACGGTGGTCAAACACGCTGTAAACATAGAAACAGCAACATTTTTGGGCAACAGAGCCACAGAGAGAGAGAGAGAGAGAGAGAGAGAGAGAGAGAGAGAGAGAGAGAGAGAGAGAGAGAGAGAGAGAGAGAGAGAGAGAGTGTTCCACGATTATTACTCATAGCCACTTGACTTTACGGACGAACGGACAAAGAAGGAGTGGCCACTATCTCAATTTTGCACCATTTCCCTTCCATGCATTGGCTGTAGTTCCATAAGTGTTGGAAGGTCGAAAGCAAGCCGGGGTTTTACTCACTCGCGGGTTACGAACAGCTATTTTATCAAAATTACTTTTTTTGAGTCTTTCCCAGAAAAACACTACGCTCTTATTGGCTAGGCAAGGTCACATGATATAATCTGTGGGCTAAAAACTCGTTTCTCTCACGCAAAAATCAAATCATTAGACATTAATAAATGCTAACGCTTAAAATTAAGTGCAATAGCTCCATGATAATAATAGATGCTGGCCCCTTGAACGGTCAGCTGGGGTCAAGTGCATTCGCCTAGGCTAGTGCCTTCGCCTATGCTAGTGATCATACAGGGGAATCTGTTAATTTTTGCCCAAAGATGATTCGAAGTGGAAACAATCTAATAAGTTTCACTGAATTAATAACGTTTAATTATTCCATTATTATTTCAAAGGTCAATTTTAAGTAGTGAACTGAAAAATAAACATTTTGGTGCAAGATTTGTAAAACGTGCTAAACAATAAAGTATTATGCTCAGGGCATATTGAAAATCGTCTTTTTCATCCATATCAAACAAAATTTGGAAATTCAAGATCATTTTGCAATAGAGGTAACCTTTAATCCTAAAAACATATCTGCAGTTTTTTTTCACGCTTTCGTGTCTTAACATGACTCGAATTTGGAAATTACTTTTCTACGTCATCTGTTTCTTTTTTATGTCCCTGACTCATCCGTCCTTTTTAGCGACGTTTTTCTAACCTGTCTAACAGCCATGTTATTAATGCATTACTTGGTAGAATTTAATGAACACTGAGGGAACTATGTACACGTTTGGGGCAGGGTCACCAATTTTTTCTGTATTACTTAGGGAAATTATATATACATTGTATTACCTTTCTTATAATTATCTAATAAAGTCTATTGTAAATATGAATCATGTATTTTTCAAATGGTTCAGCTAATTTGGAGCACCTTCTGGACCGTGATGTTGTACGTACAGAACACTCTGCACGTATGCTAGCGGCGGTCCTGGTTCAATCTGTCACAAAGCAAAATTGTGAAGCATTTGGAGGATTGATCATCTGGAAGACAATACCTATCATATAAGGTGGGTCCTGGTATCCAGCCAGTTCACCTCATTATTGTATAATGCTTCAGGAATAAACCACCCAGTGAGAATCCAAACTATTCAGTTAAAATGGGGAGTTTGCAACCACAACATTACCTTACAGTGAAGCAATACTTGAAACATTCAGAAAAATAATCCCTACATCCAAAATAAGTGAATTAGAAGTTGTTTTTCAATTTGTTTTCCAGATTATTTGTAATCGATCTATTGCCTGAGATAGGTGATTTATTCTAAAATGTAATATATCTTTATGCTCTTTGATGATCTGTCGTATAAAGGCAAGTCGTCCATTTTTACCGGAGGGAGATGATAAATGAATATTTTATCAAATATGAAAATATACCTGTGGTACTACAAGCACAGAAAACATTTAACAGGATTATTATTGTCTACCATTGCAAATGTTTATTTGATACGGTGCATAAAGAAGCAGTTATCACAAAAAAAAGAAGAATATTATTGATATGCTTGCAATGTTATGCGCTGATGGTATATTTATGAGTAAAAAAAACAACACAATAAGAGTGAATGCACCTGTCCAATGTAATTGCCATTTTATAATGTGCATATGATTCAATGCATTATTCTGCGACGGTATGTTTGGGATTCGAATTACAGGTCCAAATGGCCACTAGCCACACACTCATATTCACCGGAATGATTGTTAAACAATCCCAAAATGAATATAGCAATAACATTATATAGCGGAAACACAGTGTATGTCAAAGTGTTGACACGAAAAAAAGACAATTTATGAGAATGCCGATGTCTATGTGTGAGTGTGTGTGCGTGCATGTGAATGCATTATTGATATATATATAATGCATTCATAATTGTCACATTATATATCAATTTCTTAGTAATATAATTGTCTGCGTAAAGAAACATGCGTGTTGCAGTCTTTAGCATGTGTGCTTCTGTTTTATACGTATGTTGCTGTTTATTTATTTATATTTTTGTTCTTATGCCACCGATGATAGTCCTATTGTCAGTATACGGACAATAACGAGGATGATTTGTATTTTCAAGAGCCACATTTTCTGTTTCTTGATTTCAAGGTCCTTGCACTTACTTAGTTTGTTAAATTTCTATGGAAAGGCATCATCAAGATGATAAAAATTCAGGTTTTTTCCGGCGTTCCTTGGTCCTCTCAGTATGCATCATAGAGTCCCACAGTATCGTGCCGTTCTGTCTCTAAGTTAGTGGGTCTCGCTGGTACTCATACCAGTTGTTTCCTGTTGGTATTCTGTATTGCTTGCAGACTCTCTAACGTAGATATTGACCCGCTCTGTCATGTTTGGACTTCTTTTCTGTAAGTGTTAAAACGGAGCAGCCATAAATGAGATGGTTTTATTGTTGCTACATGGAGGTCACAGAGTTGACATTTTGGGTGGACACTATTATTCAAGATATTCGCTTGACAGTTTCGTGTAGCCAAGCCTTGGTCTTAAGCGGACAGAATGTAAATGTTTGTTTCAGCTTTCAATCGACTAACCCAGAGCCACCTATAGGTTTTCCCTAGTCTACACCAGCATCATTGCTACAAAAGGCGTATTGTCCGCGCAGATGTTTCTGTGGTCATTTCACTTGGCACTGTATATGCCATTGCTCACTTGCGTGTTCTTCGACTTTTTCACAATAATCTCTCCAGTGTTCCAATTCATATCTAGTTCTAGTGTAAACTTATCACTCTCTTTTACTATCAAATGCAGCTTTTTGTGTCATTATGTTCCTCAACTAGATTCGACATAGAAGAGATAGCAAGAATAACTGGTTCTCACTATATTTCTCTTTTAACTCAGATTATTTTCAATAATAATAATAATAATAATAATAATAATAATACCAGGACCTAGCTAAAGAGTTGAGGAAGATGTGGAACAAGGAAGCCAGGGCAGTACTGGTCATAGTGGGCGCACTAGGAACTGTCCCCAAAACGCTGAGGGTGAGACTGGAGGAGATCAGGATTAGGGGAAAGATTGAGACTGTACAGACCACAGCACTACTGGGAACTGCACAGATACTGAGGAGAGTACTAGAAATATAAGGACTACAACGTTAACTGTCAATAGTGACCCAACAGAGGAAGGGAAATGAAAGTGGAAACGCGAATTGTAGCACTGACATGATAGGCGAAAGAGAGATGTTGGCTGAAGACCTGAGGAGACTTATTGTCACTCAGCCTTCAGTGATGACCACTGGGGAACTGGTATGAAACTGTAAATTGCAGTATTACTGCAACCTATGAGTACTGGGAGAGAAGGGCTTGACACTTGAGGAGACTTGCTGTCACTCAAACTCCAGCGGTTACCACCAGCAACTTGTATGAGATTGCAAATAATAACAATAATTATAATATACTGAATGTTTCATGTATCCAAAAGGTTTCTCATAGAGAGAAAGCACTACAGATGTTAAGATTTAGCAGTGCTTCTAGGCCATTCTGAATGAAAAAAGTTTTAACCAATTTACAAATATATGATGCTACTTCAGAGCATAATAAACTAAACAAATACTATGGTAAGAGCCAATCAATTTACTTGAAAAAATTGAGTACAAAATTTGTGTGTCATTACCAGCAGAAGCTCCCTAGTTAGGCACCAGAATGAACACAGTCGTTACCAGATTACCGTAAAACATGTACCTAAATCATCATCATAATCATCATAATCATTATCCTTATCGGTCTGTAAGTGTTAGCTGTTCGACAGAGACCTTCCTCAAGATTCGCCACACCTATGTCTCTTAGGTATTTTGGGGCCAGTACTTTCTGAATTTATCTAGCTTGACACGCCATCTTACGTACTTCTGACCTCAGCCTCCGAAATGATCTTCAGGGATCCGCATTCTGAGACGTGATATCCAGCTGTTATTGATGGTTCTTACAACATGTCCAGTCCATTGCCATTTGATTTTTCTTCCAGTTTTCATGATGTCCCTGACTCATCTCACTTCTCTAATATACTGAGCTGTCTTATGCTATTTTTACATGAGGTTAAACATGATCATCACCTATACACGTTGCATGGTTCACAGTTTGAGGGCCAATGCTACCTAAATGGTATCATGGAGGGACACAACCATCACCAAGCGGCACTTACCGAAAATCCCTATCATCATCATCTGTTGCTTTTTCAAAAGCAGATTATCTCTGGTGCTAAAGAAAACACATGCCCTCAAAATGAGGAAAATCCACCATATATGAACAGACCAAGTACAATGATATGAGGCTAATACAAGATGACATAAAAATGTATGCCCATGACCGTGGATGAATACATCGAAGAACACGAGCCAAGGAAGCACAACTCAATAGATATACGAAAAGGACTTCCCAATACACACAAACTTGTTCGTTCCAAAACAACCAAACAAAGTTTTACCAGGATCTGAACGGAGAAATAAACCAGAACATAAAGCCAATGACTTATAGGTATATAATTTCTTAGGGGGTATATGGTGTACGACAACCCCTGAAAAGACAAAGCGAAAACCAGAAGTGTTAGATAACATGGAAAGAGAGCTCAAAGACGTAAATAAGGGTGAACAGAAAGTGTTAAACGGAACAACATTGAAAATCACCTTTGCAAAAAGCCAACTGCAAATCACCAGGACCTGAAGGAATCAGCAAATACTGGTCCAAGACATTCACCACATTGCAAAACACGCTCATCCACCGACTCCAAGTTAATTTGATGAGAGCAAGATCCCAGAATTGATGACCAAACATTTATCAACCCCTGCACATGTGAAGGGGATATGTGATTCTAAACAGGTCTAGGTTACTATTTCACCTTTTAAATCCTAAAGGTTTGTATTAACCAAACTTCAGAAGTAATTTTTCTGTATTCATCTATATATGCACTAAAGCACATACATATATGAATAGTATAGACAGCTTTACACTTTTATACGCTTAACATTAAACAATCTTTTCTTTTGTGTCAATTCAGTCACCTATTTCTGAATATCCGTCAATGCAAATCGTATAATTTTCTTGAGACTATCCTCCCCTGTTTTCCATTTTACTTTGTTTTTATGGTAAAATGTATGATTTGTCTCTTGTTGGGATCATCAATTTTCCACCATGTAGCTGTTTCAGGTATTTTAAAAACAGAAAAGTTATATTAGCACGGCACCACTTCGCTTTCCTATATAGTTGAAGGCATACATGTTCTTTGTCATTTGTCATTTGATATAAGGTTTTATGTGGTGTTTGTGTGTGTGTGTTTGTGTGTGTGTGTGTATGTGTGTGTGTGTGTGTGTGTGTGTGTGTGTGTGTGTGTATCTATATATATTATTTTATACTACATATCTTTTTTTTTAAACAAAGATTACCCACTTGAGTTACCCTCAAAAATATTTTTAACGATGAAGGATCAATAAGTATAACTACAGATATGACTCTCTCTTTATGTTATTTCTATTGATTATTTACCCATGTGAATATCAGATCCGTTGAGACAGTTTTAATTTCAAACTCGACGCAATCCAACGTTCAGCATCATCCTTAAAAATACCAATTACGCAGAAAAAAACTTGTTCAAAATATTCAACGAAGGGAATTAACACTGATTGTTAACTAACCCTAAAGTTAGTTTTTTCAAGTCTTAAAACATCAATTTTTCATTTAATGAGTTTTTAAGACTTTGAATCATCAAATAAAGTATTCTTATATGCATAGCCCGAACGAAACCTCTTTCTAACGGGTAGTAGCACCTCCATGGGCTATTCCATTAACATACTTGAATAATTCATCACAGGGCATTCCCTGTTCGATCGACTCACCCATCCAACTACCAATTAGTCAGACAAATGGACTTGAGCTAATGATCCCCCATTTCCGTGGTTCCAGTCATATACGATGATCTTCAACCCAGACAATCACTCGATCCATCTCTTTTGGTTACCTACTCCCCATAACAATAAAATTAATATATTTTGATACGCACTATTCATATATTCTATTTTGATACTCACGTCAACATATTTGACGATTTTGTTTTTTACTATGGTCAAGCTGATAAATTTATAGGGGATTGGATGTTCAATCATGACTTCATTAAATCCTCTAAAAATTTTTCTAAGTTCACTGCTTTGATTGACCATTCTCACAACTAAAGGAACAATTATTGTTATGAAATCAATAAATCTTGGAGCTGATCCAGCAATTCTCAAATATATATATAATTGACAAAGTAATTATTAATTTACTGAAATTACATACGTTTTATATACATGTAGTGTTCGAAGCAGTAAAGTGCTTTAAAATATATATATATATATATATATATATATATATATATATATATATATATATATATATATATATATATATATATATATATTAGGATGACTATACACAAATAAGCTTTCCTTTTTTTTGGAAAAAAATCGATAATATTTATCGAACTAACGTTTGGTTCTTCACCCTCTGCATATCAACCATAACCCATCTTATCTCAAGCGTATTCCGATCCTTGGCATTCTTAGTCGATTATATAGATGCTTTGTTTACCATGAAAAGCTATACCAGATTGACCACATTTTTGACCTTCTAAATATGGCGGAAATCCAATAAATTCGGATGAAAAAAGAGACTATAGATAAAACAACACGCTGCAGACTGGGGGGGTGGTTCTATTCACAATAATGTTATCGTACAATGAATTACAATAATTAAAAGAGGTTATTTTGATTTGTGAGACAACAATAGATTCATTGAAGTATGCAATGAATTGTTGCCCGAAAAATGTGTCTCCAAATCGATATAATCATGATAAGATAATTTAGAGAATGAAATTGACACAGGTGGTTTGCACCCGTCACATAATCTTTTAGGTGATCCAATTCACTATGGAATTAAATTGCTGCGCTGGACCCTTACTTTTAGACATTATGATATCTTTGATATTTCTGAATATTTTTTTCATCAAATTCTGTTGAGCTGTAGGCCATGGAGTAGGAAGAATTCTTAAAATTTGTGGAAAGGCTGGTCGTAAGGGAAGAATGTTAATATTTTGAGGTGGATCCAGAAACTTTGCACTCACCTAAACCTCCCCTGAATCTTAGGTATATGTACACAGTAAAATATCCCCAAAGTTTATCAATAAAAATTGAATTTTCTGGAAGTTTGGTCATAATATTACAGGATGAACCCAGAAATTTTCATTTACCTCCCCTGAATCGTTGCTATATCTCAATCTCACGTTATCTATAAACGTAGTAGTAGTAGTAGCAGTAGTAAGGAAACGGCCAGTTGCCTGGTAACAACGTTGGTTGTTTTTTCGAAGAAAAGCCTTTTCATCAATTTCATCGATATCATATGTATATCAGTTTTCACCAGTCGATTGAAATGAATATTGAACCATATCATACTCCTGCATATATATCGTAATCATATACATGTATGTGTGTTTGTATGTAAATCTGCTTTAACGTAAGTAAATATATTTCTATAAGGTCAATACTCTCCTATTTGAAACTCTCACATTTTCATATATTTGGTAATTCCATCATTTTTATCCTTTTTTCAAGTCGGGTTAACTTCCCACTGAAGCAGCAACTAACACACTTCCGCTTGAATTTGACAAGAATCTGTTTTGAATAAATCCTGTAATATCATTTGTATTTTGTGCTTTACTCCGAGAGAGTGCCGTGTTAACATTACTTGTGAACTCCAATTTCTGAATTCATTGAAAAATAAATGAATTCATGCAAATTAATCTCCCAATATGTATTCGTAAAATGGGTGTATTTTCTTCCTGACGAACCAAGACTTGGATCAATTTACGTTCCTACTGATTTGAATCGTTATTTACGTTTGATTGACATTTTGGCAGCGAGACAGGCGACTGGAAATTATAAAGGGAAGCCGGAAAAGTCAACAAGACAATCCTGTCGGATAAAATACCCATTTACAACCCAGAAAACTAATCTGAGTTTCCGGCGGCTAAGCAAGCAAACATAGTCGGTGTATGCTTACACAGACGTACACTTTTGTTTCTTCGATTTTTTTTCTATAAACACTTAGCAAACCCGACCAAACACTCCCATAGATTGTTCTTTTGATGATTTACTGTTGTTTCTGTCTGTCAAGTGATTTTTCCGAGATATCAAGGAATTGTCCTGACTTCATAAAGTTCTTCTCTTTATAATCTTTTTTGAAAATTATGTTGTCGTAGATTTATTTGCCAAAAACCGAAACACTCAATTTAGAGTCGAGAGGATGGTACGCACAAAAATTATATTAACAAGAAATATGAGTTCGTCCAATCGCTAAACTAAAAAACAGCCAGAGGTATGGCCTCAATGGTGGTTATGATGGGATCCAGGAGTAGCTTCAAAGCGAGGCAGTTTTTGAAAATTCCAACATAGAGAAGATTCGGGAGGGGTTTACTTTGTGAGACAATTCTTTGCTAAATTAGTCATTTTCAGCTCAGTAAGATCATTACTTACATAATAATCTATCATCTTAAAATATTTCACCGAAAGACACTACAAGTGTAAAAGAGCAATCTGCAGCAAATATATGGGGACATCACTGCAGTGAGTAAACCCTGTAACTTTATTCCACACATAGTAAAATTCAAAATGCTATTAACAAACGTCGCACCAGAAAAAAAGGTTTCCAAGGGTGCCAGTGTAATTTTCATTAAACCCATCTGAAAATCAAGAAATATTTTTCTACGAACTTAATTCTTTTTAGGTTATTCTGCTTTAGCACGATATATATATATATATATATATATATATATATATATATATATATATATATATATATATATATATATATATATAGAAAGAGAGAAAGACAGAGAGAGAGAGGGAGAGAGAGAGAGAGAGAGAGAGAGAGAGAGAGAGAGAGAGAGAGCTGAAAGTGATAAATCTCATTTACCTTTCCAGTATTCAAGAGTGCAGGGAAAGAGTTTTACCCCTTTAAAGGGGTCAATATAGTGGGAAGACTATTACGACCTTTGACTCGTCGAAAACAAAACGGATTTTTTGCCATTAGAGGGTTGGAAGTGTCGGGAAACTTTTAACCTGAGGATGTCAAAAGTGAATTGTAAAAATTTCCCATTCTCCAGGGATCAAAAATGAATGGAAACAGTCCCACCTCTTGTTGTCAGAAGTGAAAGCAATTCTTCCCTTTTTAACGGGTAAAGTTAGGCAAAATTCGATGGAAAGACGTATTATGCACAAAGTCATCTCTTAAGTATAACCGTGCTATAGCAGAAAACGCAAACAATCCGATCATAAACTGCACTCTATCTCGGGATGCTGATTCAATATATTGAATAGGGTTCTAATTTTACGATGTATATATATATATATATTCATATATACATGTGTATATATATATATATATACATATATACACGTGTGTATATATATATATATATATACATGTATACATGTGTAAATATATACATACATACATACATATATACATATATACATATGTATATATATACATGTATGTTTTTTATACACATACATATTTGTACAGACTGACAACATTCGGAGAATCATAAATATAAATATGATATAAATAGACCTGATTGCAATCGTACAAACAGCAACAGGTGCCCTCTCCTAACTGAATATCTTAAAACAAATATCGTATATCAAACTCGAATATCAACCCAAGAGAACCCCTCAAAAACGATATATTATATTGGAAAATAAGAAAAACAACCCTTGAATTAAAATTGGCTTCCATTCTTCACAAACAACAGATACTGAAACACAACACCACTCTCTACACATTACTGGTAACAGACGGTAAACTCGCATCCACTGTAAAATTGAAAATATTATTCCAACACACGAATGCCTGAACATTGGGAACTCATTCAACGTATGCTCAAATGAAAAATTAAAAGTTTCCACGTTTACCAAAAAGAAAGCAAAGAAATTTATCTGAATAGAAATGCCAACAAAGCTCAATTTAAAAAAAAAAGGATAATTTAACACCTAGCACACAGGTGTACAAAAAGCATCCATCAATCAAATCATATTTATCATTAATAATGGGATCATTATTATTAAGATCATCAATATTTTATTCTTAACACTTCAAGAATAACTTGATCACTTTCTCTTAAACATATTACATATCCACACCCAGAATATAAGGCGAATCATACATAAACAACTAAGGTTATGTTAAAGTGGAACTTCAATATACTTAAACACGAAGGGCCGATAAAAAAAATTAAATGAATCAAACAAATCAAATCATTGGCATAAAGGAGCCCAAATAGAGCAGAAGCATCAACACGTTTTGGAAGCAACTCCTTTATTTCATCATACATACATACATATATATATATATATATATATATATATATATATATATATATATATATATATATATATATGCATATCGTAAATTGAACCTAACATCTAAAATAAAATAGAGTGATTCAAATACATCAGAACCATTCTTTTGCACAGTATATTATAAAAAATATAATTTTGAAATTAAAATATTGCTTCACTTATCACATTTTTTACTCAAGATCATCGTTCGGTGACGGTAGAAAATCCTTAATGCACCTTAAAGAGTACACCTTCTTTCCAAAGCCCATCGCCCATCCTTCCAGAATTTTTCCATTGAAAGAAAAAGCGGGATATACATACATATATATATATATATATATATATATATATATATATATATATATATATATATATATATATATATATATATATATATATATATATATGTGTATATATATATATATATATATATATATATATATATACATATACATATGTATATATATATATATATATAATGCAATATATATGTGTATATATATATATATATATATATATATATATATATATATATATATATATAATGCAATAGAGGCAATTTTCGAAAATAATTTCCCCTTGGCTGTTGCACTCCTCCCAACAAAGTTAAAATGGAATTTATTGAGAACATTAAGAGATATTGTGCTGTGTTTATGATGGTACAATGCAGAGGACGTGGTCATAGACACCTTGGTGTAACTCAAAAACCCTCCCACCAAAGAACATTCCCAACTTTTCCGCAAAATATCTTGCTGCCAAATCATTTTATGTAGATTTAAGTACGACGCAGGGGTCAGCGTAACATTTTTGGACCTGCCCCCAAATGTGAACACTTCGACCTTAGTCATTGCCCACCTTTCAACAAAATTTCGCTGAAATTCACCGTGAACATCAGAGGATATTGTTTTCAGTACATGTGAGAGCAATGTAAGTGAGCTGACCATAGAAAATACATCACTTTCTCTATAGAACCTTTCCCAAAAATATCCCTAAAATTCATTTGGAGATATTGTGCTGTTTACACATAGCAACTATGCAGGGGACAGATTTTGGAAATTTTTTGGTCCAGCTCAATTGTGAATAGTTCTCCCTCGGTCCACTGCCCACCTTAAAACAAATTTATCAGAAATTCATTGAGTACGTATGTTCTGCACATAGTGAAACAGTGCAGAAGAGTGAGAGTTAAAATCTTCTTGATCAACCCACAAAATGTGATCTCTCCTCCCTTAACCCATCGGTAACTTCTCCAGTGAAGTTCTGTATCATTCATTCGAACATTTTGATTATATAATGTGAACTGAAAGTAACGATCTAGTTTTATACTGCAATTGTATAGTTTTTTGGCTTCTTTAATAGAACATAATGTTATAAACGAAAAGTGCCTAGATTTACTTTTTCTTCTAGGTTAGAGCGCCCCAAAGATGCGGGGCTAAAAAATATTATCAGTACAAAGTGCCTTTTCTGTTGGGTTACTGTTAGATACGCACACAGTTATATTATCATTATTGAAGGGATTGATAGAAATAATAAATTAACATAGGAATATCTTAACATGGTTTGACATAAAAATTATCATCTTCATCTCATCTTATTCATTATTTTTGAGAAAGGAATACATATGATTATGTTTAACACTCTAGTCGTCCACTGACTGAATAATAATATCAGGGCAATGACAAATAAGCTATTTTTCGACCACCACGTTGAGCAACATGAATGAGATTGATAAAGCATAATTTAACTGACCTAGGAAATGAACATCAATGATACATTTTTCTAGGACTGAAAAATGTAAATGAACTAATTGTATCAAAAACCGATTGATGCTGAACTCTTAATCCCAGTCTATCTTGAGGTGATATCAATAGATCCTGTTTACTAAAATTGATAGAATATTGCATCAATGACAGGGGGTTTTATCAGAGTGGATAACACCAAATCATGGTATAATGATATTTTTGAAGTGTTTCAACTCTGCGCACACTTAATTGTGTTGCTGCTCGCAGTTTTATAGCCGCGGATTTAATCAAACTTTCTGGTGTTGGAGTCACAAGAGGGGAATAGTATTTATCAAACTATATCAACAAAGTTTTGAGGATGGAGTTAAAATCGGAAGAAAAATAAAGAGAAATTTCAAAAAAATTATTCATATTTTTATAACTAATTTGATTTTATGAACAATATAATTTAGTAACAAATGCAATTTTATGAATAATGTAATTTTTGTACTAATGTAATTTGTGGAAAATGTAATTTGTGAAAAATGTAATTTTGTAAATTATGAAAGTGTGTAACAAGAGTGATTTTGGAAATTATGTAATTTTGGATATAATGTAATTAAATATCTAATGAAATTTTGTATCCAATGTAATTCAGTAAATAAAATAGATATGGAACCAAACTAATTTGGGAAAAATTCTAATTTGGAGAATACTGTTATTCAATTCAGAAAGATTTACCGAACAGATTCATTTTCGTCATTCACATGACGAAAAAATAGTCATCCATGTAATGTAAAACTATATATCATATGTAACAACCATCTGTATGCGACTGCAAAAATAAAAATCAACAAAACCCTATGAAATTTCCTAATAACTGCTACAAGCCCTTGGCAGGCGGATTTTCTAAAAATTGTAACATGTTTATGGTTACATCATTGGATGTTAGCTTTTGGCTGACAAATGGAATATACTATGACACTTAGAGGGGACTGTGTTTAATTCTTACTCTCTCCCTCTCTTCCCCTTTCTCTTTTTTTTCTCTAAGGACATTATTTTCTTACTACCAATTTTTATTTTTTTCACTAAAGATACAAATACGTAGACAGTCATTGTCTTTTATCGTCTGTCTTTGCTCCCCTTACCGAAGATAAAAATACGTTAACAGTTGTGTTTTCAAAATAAAGATCATGAAGGAAGCTTGTTATATATATATAGTGAGAAAATCTATTTAGAAAAATTGTACAATATCCTATTTCAATCTATATATCTATCTATTTATCATGATTTTTATCATTTCTTGCTATCAAAAGATTATTTGAGTTGCCATGTAAGGGTGAGTAATTGAACATTCAACTCATATAAAACACAATGCTTTTTTTATCAAATGAGCGTTTACGATTGTGGAGTTGTAAATAAATGTATGCATTGTAAATTATCAAGTTTCACATATATGCTAATCTATGTTAAAAGGAAAAAGAGAAATTCATATAAATAAATTGAAATTGCAATTTTACGTCATTAATCTATTGGATTATATTTTTTGACCGCAGATTTACTCAGCGAGATAAGACTATTGACCAGAAATCCGTCCGTTGGTCCCTCTGTACATGACAGCCTACGGTAAAAAAAAATCAACATAATTTCATCTTGAAATGGACACATTTTTCATGCTTGGCTTTTTTCAGCAGTAGACGAACTGTGAGTAGTTAGTTATATCGTCTTAAAAGTAGGTGGACAGTTAGGGGGAGGCAATTGTTTACAGTTTAGAGAAAAAGAGAAACATTTCTTACAAGATCATAAATTTAAAAAAAAATATATTTCACAATAACACATAACATAACGCAATGACAAAAAAGAAAAGATTTACAGCAAATTATTTTCTGAAATCCACCGACGCCCAAATAATATTCCTGGAGAGGATGTGGTTTTACAACTGTTTGCTTTTATAAAAAAAAAAACAAAAACACAAACAAACCAGAAAACAAACAAAATCTCCTTTTTTTGGAGCGGCACTTTCAGATATCGTTGAAAAAAAAACCCACTAAAATTCACAGAAATTACACAAAATACGACCGGGGGAGACTGGGCCGTCGGACCACCGAGCGAAATCCTATCGTTTGTGGGCAGTCGTCCCTTGGCACTTAGCCACTTGGCCAGTGGTTCTAACACCACGGCATGATATCGTGCTGCAACTATTTCCCAGGTGTACTACATAAAGATTTCCAGACACACAAACGTGTGTTTCGAGACTCGGACGTGTATTTTGTCTGTAAGTTGGCTACCCAACTCCCACCACAGGGTCAAAATTGGCTTTATCACTAGATTTTCTCTGGTCCCAATCTTTTTAGCGATAGATGAAAAGGAAAAATGGTAACGACTAGTACATCACTATACTGATGTGAGAATGTTTTTTGAAAACTGAAATGTTCTCGTCATTTCTTATTTTTACAGTTGTTATACAGAATAAGTCAAATGTATTTGTTAGTGTGCTGTCATACAATTGAATCTGGGAACCACTGCAGTTCGGCTGATGACCTGATTGGCCTGTTTAGTTTCAAAACATCTTTGCAACTGACGGGGGTGAATTTAACACTGATGGGAGAGCTGTTTGTACTGATGTTTAAAAAGTACAGTGAGAGAACTGGGACACCTACTGATGTGCAATGGTATAACAAACAATTTTTTGTGTAGGTAGTAGAAGTCATGATATTTAGCAAGACAAAACTAAACCAAATAAATCACTAGAATAAGTAGCGTACAACTGGAATCAAAGTATAAGTAATTATTCAACTCATTGGCTGAAATATAGTTATTAGATAGAATTCATTGAGTGGGAGGAAATCATGAAATCGTCTGACTCAGACTCAGCTGCTCCTATGGAATATTGATTTTGTTATTGGTGATTTCAGGAATTTTTTACAAAAGAAAATACAGATTTACGGGGAAATGCCTTGAACTATCATGTATTTAAATTTCTGTTCAGAGCATTCCCGGACATTTTTTTGTTTTACCTCTGACAAGAGGTTGATATGATTGTCCGTAGATGAGCCATCTTCCTTTCACCATTTTTGTTGAATTATCTTGCATTAGGGCGAACATAACAAACTGTCCACAGTTTTGAATCAATTCACTGTTTCAATATTCTGTGCTGTTTACTGTAAAGATACCTGCACCCCTTTGATACATCATGGGAAAAAAATATAGAAGCCAAATGAATACGACTAAGTATCAAATGAATCTTTTAAGGAATTTCGTAAGGATACAAAGCAGGTTTCAGGAGACTGAATAAAGATCAGTTTTCACAACTGGAATGGAAATTGAAAACAAAAATTAAATAGCAGACGACGAATGAAAAAAGCAGGAAGAAACCGAACAAATATTGAAATTTGATTTCCTTTGAAATTTCAAAAATAGAAATAGCATATTGGACAATGGATAAAAAACACAGGAAATACACGTAACTAAAAATTCATTGATCACAAATATAAAATGACGTTAACATATGGATAAAAGAGTAAAGAATGGAAAAAAGACGTTGTAA
>OY735199.1:57412145-57452145 GCA_963457665.1 Thysanoteuthis rhombus | reverse complement strand
AAATTGCATTCCATCAAAGATCTTAAGAGGACTAAAGTAAACAAAAGAAAGTCGTATAAAAGATAATGCCAAGTAAATATTCAGAATTTCAGCCCCTTAGTTCTTTTGATATAGATCTATTGTCAGTCAGTCAGTCAGAACAACCAGCTCGAAGAAACCTTCATTGAAAATCCTCGTGGTAGTTTTGGTTGACAGTTTCTAATGTATTCACAAAAGTCGACATTTTCAGTTTCTTTGGACTTTGAAGGATTTATTCACCTTTCCCATCATCAAAATATCATGAGATACGAAATCGAAGTTGATATAGAACAAAAAACACCGACACTATTAGCATATATAGATAATATGTTTATCGAAATACGTTTATATGTATATATATATATATATATATATATATATATTGAGTTGATGTGAAGTGATTGGACGATGTTGATTAAGATGTCAACTTGAGGTTGTAGTGAGAAATTTGAAAGGAAAGCAGTTGTTACATCGTAAAAATCTGAATTACCACCTAGGTATGTTTAAATGATTTTCGATAGTCATGGCACAGGGAAACTTACAGTGGTGCAGAGAAAACTATAGCTGTTTACATGTTTAGGACTGAGGGAAGAAACAAATATATTTCTGTGATTTGGGTTGTTTGGTAGCTGTGAGTCTAAGAGTATCGGACTTGTATGGAATAAGACAGGGCAAAGAGAGGATAGGGGACGATTACAATGTTCATTTTCTGGCTATTGGAATTTTTTTGAATGGAAATATGGGGACGATTATTCAATGGATAGGTGTTCACTGTTGACATACAGTGTTGTTTTAAATTATTTTTGTTAATGGTAGGCGACGGACTCTTTTTTTCTTTTTTTTGTAATGGGTGCTCTGTTGCGTATATACTATTTCTGGAATTATCTATTGGTTGGTAGTCAGCTAATTCCTCGTAATCACATCAAAGCATTGCTTTTATGTGAATGCGTTTCTGCATCAATGTATTTCAAGAGTTTACTATCTAGAAAGGTCCTTATATTTGTGATATCGTATTGAATTGGGATATCAGGGAGACTTCAATACATTTGCACGTGTGAGAGTCATGCCTAGATTTTATGAGATTGTCTTTGTGGAAGTTGGAAATATATGAGCATGTTTGCAAATTCAACCAAGGAGTTTTTTCTTCCCATCCTGTTGGGCGATTTCGGCCAATATTTTCCTAACCTGGGTAATTTGTCTCATCATCTTATATTTTGTCGGTCAATGTTTTGCATATGATTTCCTGGGATCCATGTTGTGAGTAGTGATGTCTACAGAATGTTCGATATTTCTGCAACTTGACAAGTCCATTTCAATTCAAGTTCTCTAATGGATTATATGATCTTCTTAGCCTGTTTTCTCCTCTAATATAATGATATTGTTCATGATTCTTCTTTTGCATATTGCATTAGTCATAGTTTGAGGGTAAATATCTTGGTAACAATCATGAGTGACTTCTGAGAGGGATAACTGGTTCTCTACCTCGATTTGTGATTTATCTTGCCTGAGAAGGTAGAGATTTACCTGCTTAAAGCTTGCACAGCACACCTTGGGTGATTTTCATTTGGTTTCCACTTCTGATTTATATATATATATATATATATATATATATATATATATATATATATATATATATATATGTGTCAATTTGCAAAGAGTCAGATATCGATACATTTACTGCAATATTATTTAAGATAATTATTTTCTTCAAGTAAAAGAAGCACCCGAATTAACCATCTCTGACTCTAAAACTCTATTAGACATTCCATAAATATACATATTTTTCTTAAATGAAATGAATGTTTATATATATATATATATATATATATATATATATATATATATATATATATATATATATATACATAAAGTCATACTTTAGTACAGAAGCTGAGGCTGATTTCGTTTTTCTTCATTAACAATGACAAAAAATCCTTCACTAAAATGTAAATTGTTACGTAAAATCTACATTCTCTTACAATGATTTGAACTCGCAACCAACCGATTTCCAGGAGATTGTCCGATAGACAGTGCATTGCTGACAGTATATTGATGGCAAAGTTTGGGCTCATTTTCTGATGAATTTCATGGACTGGCAAATGCTGGTTGGAATTACACACAGTAGTGCACAATCACATTTCCTGTACACCAATTTGACGAAGATTAACTCTGATGAACAAATTCACCATTATTATGTCTGTATGAATGATAGCAAGAATTGTAAAGCTATGTTGAGATACATCTTTAAAATGATTCTAAATCCTAGAGTCGGCTTCTCCAACTTGCAAACCATTTGGATGGTTTACTTCGATCACTTTGCATACATATATATTTGAATGTCATTTCTTCATCACTAGGCATTTAATGTGTGGTTAATCGTGGATAAGTTTTAGTCTGAGAAGCTACTAATGTATTTGCAAAGAACTCTTGTAATGATGAAACTGTCAATTTGAAGAAGTAATATCATAATATAATTTACTCTACCACAGTTTTTTCTGATGCAGGGAACATATGAAAGAAAGTTAAAATCTTCTTTTGTTTCAGTTTTCTGCAATGAATCCATGGCATTCATAAAAAATATTTTCGTCTCACTGAAACCTTTTACAATTGTGATGCTGCAATAAGGGGCTCTTACCTCCTTTAGCAATGCAATTTTTTTCTAGATTTCTCATCGACCATTTTTCATTACAAATGAACAATTATCAGACAGATCAGATTAAAAGATCTACGAATCATATTGCCGGGTTTTGGCAATTTGTATCATACGGTGTGCTAAATTGATTGACTCTTTCTGATAAATATCGCTTGGATTGGTGTTTTATGGCTATTTCAATCAGAAGATTAAACTCTTTATATCATATGTTGGCAATACTTCTTTCTTCAAATGGAGGTATTTATTTGTGATGTTCAAATTATCTGAGAGTAAATATCTTTCTCACATCCGTTGTACACAAACCACATCCTCCAATGTTCCTCACATCCGTTGTGTACAAACCACCTTCTTTATACTTTAAGTACATCCTCCGTGATTGTCTTTCAATATCTTCTTGTTTTTGAATGACAATATCTCCAGCCTCTTAATCTCTTCAATTTTATATAGGAAAAGTATGATCAGTATATATCATATCTTACAATACCAATAAATTTTATCAAACATCTCCAAATTGTTTCATTTTCAAACAAGTGACATTTCGGATATCAATCATATATATGTATACGTGTGTGTTTGTGTATGTGTGTGCATGAATGCACGTGTGTGTGTGTCTCTGTGTGTGAAAGAATGTGAACGTTCAGGTATGTGTGTATGGATATGCATAATACTATGGGGATTGTTCAGTCTGGCCTCGAAGATTCGTTTGATTGTCATGAAAATCTGGATTTAAGCGATTAAAAAGTAGTTTTGAAGAAATATGCAATTGAAAATTATTGTATACATCGTAAGATCGATCCTTGCTTTGAGCATTAAAAACTTCATTGATGTTACGCAAATAAGAAAATACACTGTACAAATCAACGAAAATGATGCTGGTGTAAAGAATGAATTCTCAAATGTTTTTCATCGAATGTAATAAAGTATTAGCAAGACTCCGTCTTATTGGAATTATGGGCCTAATAACAATTCAAGACGTTCACGGTTATAGAAATTGGGATATTCCTGTTGACGTTTATTTGTACATTTTTAGTGTCTTTGCTTTGATGCTCAGCTGATAGCCGACTAGACACTGCCAATATTCCTTTGAAGTCTATCTCTCAGTAGCCATTAGTAATACGTAATAGACAGACCAACTCTAATTAATGTCAGCATTGCTATTGTATCAGTATAAATTACCAGTGGGATTATCCAAAGAAACATATTTCCTGCAGCAACAATAACGTCAGAGGAAATTACAGTAAAAAGCGAAAGAAAATGAAGCAATTTGGGGAATATGGATGAAAAATACCGAAATTGGAAAATCTTCTCTGAAGACTTAATAGGAATGTAGAAAACAACCACGGACAAACAACCTTGGGCATGTCACCTAAAAGACACAAAGGTCTCTTATCGTAACAACACAGAATAAATGCATCAGGATAAATTGCATCAAAGGACAATCACGGAAAACCTAGAAAATGATTGCAGCAAGCTAGATTTACATAGAAACCAGTGTGATTGTTGGGGATCAACTTATTGTCACCAATTAAAACATATTTTAGGCGCACGTGGAAAACTTAATTGTTCAAATCCTTATGTAGCATTAGGCTCAACTAATTTATCATACGATTTACCATACGAAAGGTCACCCCAATTGACTCTCTTTCCTTTCTCCAAGGAAGAATAGAACAAAAAACACGACGAGAATTTTTTTTGTAGGCATTTTCTAGAACACACACACTCCAAACAAAACACAAGCATTCATATTTTGAAATACAAGAGGAACTCCAATCTATTTGCTTTTTACCCAACAAGCATATTATTTTAAAACGATAAATAATTTGCATATTTCCTATATAAAATACAGAATAAATAAATACGTGACTTAGAAGCACCAAGACCATATTGGATTTCTTCGTATAGATGACATATATGAACAATTTTTTAAACCAGAATCTATTAACACTCAACTGAATTTTTCAAATATTGTTGACGAAGACAATATCATTCCTTTACAAACAATACAAAACCGACATGAAAACATCAATATTAATTTGTGACGGTTTCAATTATAATATAAGATATAAAATATATATTATAGGTATCATATTAGTTTATGTACTGGAATCACATCATCAACATTATATACTGCGTATATGTAATGGATATTTCTATTTGGGATGACTCACTTGCAATTATTTTTTTGTAAAATGCAGAATCATTCAATACGAATACAGAAATACATCAAAAAGTATGAGTTAACATACTGCCAACTATTATCATTTAATTTTATTTACAATATATTCAAACTCGGATAAGAAATATCATTAATTCACCAATGTTATTTATATAAGGCCAACATAAATAAAAGATGTATCAATTAATCAGCAGCAGATTATTAGTTTATTAGCAGTAAAGATTTAAAGCTGTTTGTGCCACTCAATAATTACACACACACACACACACACGCACATATATGTGTGTGAATGTGTGTGTGTGTATATATATATATATATATATATACAAATATATATATATATATATATATATATATGTTATAGTAAAGAAAAACAAAAAAACACGCACACACACAAATGTTAAACCCATGTACATAATCCACTCTGAAAGTTTGGAAAAAAAGGAATTAATGCGTTGCCATCAACTATTACTGTGATATTTTGTTAAATGGAGCAATTTTTTCACAAGTACATTTTATAGTAGTGCCACTGAGGGCTTTCCTTTTATTTCAGGTTTGCACTGTAACTGATTGCCCTACAATGGTAGTGTCATTGGTTTGCACAGATAACAACCAAAAGAGAAATTGAATAAATACCATTCAAATATCAATATTGACTGGAAATATATCCAGAGAAAAATCAAAATAATATTACTATTCCTTATTTTACTAGTGTACATAAAAAGCTTGATAGCAAGTATTTCACAGACCAATCCTGATAAAATACACTTTGAGCTCCTGTAGAGAAATTTGGTCTTCTATCACCTAAAACACGTTCGTAGTGCAACCAATAAGAGCAACTTTAACAGTAAGATATATTTTCTGAGACAAAGCTAAGTGAATTCAAGTTTTGTGAAAGAGCTCATACTTCAACTCATATCTACACTGTTTGTAGATCATCATAGAATTTTGAGAACCGTATCGAAAAGGTCAGTAAATACATTTCTTAATTATTCAAAATCAGTCCGTCAAATACGTTTTAAACAAAAATGTATCTTAAAAACTGATATATCTACATGATATCCTCGTATATTTTTCTCCTAGTCCCTGCCTATGTCGACCTGTGCGAATTCTCAGTAAATAAGCAGAGCTTGCCCTTGTAACAAGGACAATTGGAACTTGATATCAGGGAAATATCCCTACTATGTATTACACCAAGTTGAGTCGCACTATGAATGTGTGTATACATTTATACATATGTATATATGAAGACATCTTTGGATGTGTTTTTTTTTCCTTCAAAATAATCCTTCACTTACAATAAAACAGTTATCTTCCAGGAACTCCTTTTCGTTGCTTGTACTCTCGTATTATCATATCACTGTTCTATTGCAGTTTCTATAACTTTTCTGTATTTTTTCTAAATTATCTTTCGAGCCTCCCGAAATTCGTCACTTCCTTTACATTCATATGCAACGATTTCTTCAATTCATTTAATCCTTATTTATGATTTTTCAACGATAGTTATTAGTATTCTTGCCGCTGCCGTTGAATTGATATGATTAGTCACAATAACAGGTAGCTTTTCACCAAGAAATCTGCTTGTCTATTTTTTCTAGTTGATAAGCTCGAATACAAAATCATTCTGTGCTTTATATCGATGAATTTCATTTTTTTTTATCTTTGTATATTTGTGATTGACTGAGCAGGAGCACAGACATATTTGTGGAGAGATCCCCGACAACTAAGCACAAAATGATTGCTTTAGCATTAGTCTACAGTCTTGATAAAACTGTCTAATAATTCACCTATATCATACCTATATTTATTCTTCCGTCTATATTGAAAGTCAGACGCATATCGTAAAACGTAAATAAGCATTATAAAAGCTTATCAAGAACGTAGTTGATTTAGGTACCATTCAATTCGATGATATACATCAAGCAGAAACTAATCTGCCCCCTTACTTTTGTCGATTGATCTTAGTGCAAAGCATTCGATTTAAAAAAATAATCTCGCATATATAGATATTTACAAATATTTTGATTAACCTCTTCTAGTTCAAAGTGAAACAGAATATTCAGGCAACCTCATTGTGAACCTGATTATGCGCATACTTAAATATCTTGTACTTTTCTTCGCTAAATTGCCACAGTCGAAAAATCTGGAGAGGTTGCCAAGTTCATGTTTTGTCTCAATAACCATGACTCTTCTGTTGTATATTAGTGTGGTTTTGTAAAGTTGTCATCTTTAGCGATCGTGGAGTTCCATCATAGGTCATATTAATCATCTGAGAAATTGACGATAGACGCCGTAGTTTGTTGAGTCGTACAACTTTTAATAATGGTTATCTAAATTTTGGAATAGTTCTCTTTTATTATTTCTCCTTTTTCAACTTTATCTCCATTCTTGTTGCGTTTATGCAACTTTATCTTAGAGCCATCGTTTCCACGGAAATAAAACACAGTGTGATTGGATATAAACAGCAAGCCTTCGATGAGAATAAAAATCAGTTGTATGAGAAATAAAAATCAAAGTGAATATTTAAAAATAGTCAAATATAATTAAAACATGTTCAAAACTTGCTTAAGCGAACCAAACATGTACTAGAACTAATTTTCTAGAAAATTGTTTGAAATGAGTAGTTCTTTCATGAAAAAAAAAATCGACAGAAGATCGGAGCATTGTTGGCCCAGATACCATTGAGATACAAAAACAAACATTTTGGAAAAAACAAAAAAAGCTGTTTATAGATAGTGTTTGGTGGTGTATTTGTTCGTTCTAGGTTTGGGCCTCTAAAATGTGACCACAAGTGCCTAGGAACACACACAGGGACATGCACAAAAATCTTCAGAACAAGTAGCTTTATTACAGATCTGATCTCTTACAAGATCTGAAACTGATCTATAATTTAATTTCATATGATCTTCTCTATCGTACCCAATCATTAGCTTCTATATATTTTGACAGTCTATGGTATTTGCAATATTGTGAATATTGCATTACGCTGAATGCTTCTATCTTGCATAAGGTTATACACTCATCTACTCTAATGGAAATTTACTGAACTCGAAAATACTTCTTCGTTTAAAATCAGCAACTTTACCATTTATATGCTTTAACTTTTATCGAGTCTTCAAGTCGTAGTATCGTTTTGCTGAATAAGATGTAAATATTGGGGTCCTTTTTGATGAATTTATATTGTTTACATATCTATGAATTCATTCATTACGGTTGGGAATAATTTCGAAAATACTAAAAATAACCTAAAATATCTTTTTGTGTGGAACATCAGGCTCCGAAGTCGTTATTCTAATGCAATGAGCACTAATTGAGTCAGAGACGCTTTTGACATGTTTCCACATCGAAAACAGCAAAACTAGTTATGCACTTGGGGTGGCCTTACAGTCACTGAATGATTATTCAATTACTTTTGGTATAGAATGGTGTAATCAGAGATTGTCTCTTGTTTTCCCTTCAGTCCATCCGTGTATCCAGCTTGCATCGATTGGCAAAGAGAGTGAGGAGGTTCTGGCAGTTGGGTGGGAACTCAGTTCACAGCTGCGATTTCCCCAACTAAGTAAGTTGTGTTTGCAATAAGAATCGGAATTACGAAGAAATTTAAGCTGCCGATGCAGACATTGATGAAGTGTCCTGAAACTTTCCAGATGTTGGTAATGAACAGGATACTAGGATTACAAAAGTATTTTTCCTTCTTTCTTTTTCATATCATTTCACGGATCTTTTGATTTGTATCATTTCAAAGGAGTGGGTATGAGAAAAGATGTTTTGAAATTACCATTTGCCAGTTTCTTGTCAGTCGGGTAGAGTAGTAAACTGGCCACCGAATTTCAGGAAGTGAAATCTTCGGATATCCACTTTGTTAGATCATCAACATCTCGTAAGGAAAATGCTGATCATTGTTGATAATTTACAGTTGCCAAAGGTTGAAGTAAATGATGTTTCGTGGTGTTTTCATGGCAGCTCAGGAGTTACATTGACATGTTACCTTAAATTCGTAATTTGTTGTATTTTGGCAGGAGTAAAACCATCTTACACCTTGGCTCAATAAATATGAGAATGTCCGATTGATATCTTAAAATAAACAAGAGAAAAATCCTTAGACAAATGTCCTAATGTTGGAAATAGCTATGCAGCATGCATTCATGTTCACCAGTGCGGGGAAGAAATACTCGTTCTTAATTCAGAATTTCACGAAGGGAAAATGTTTCTTTCTATCAGCAAAGGTTTAGAGATCGGGTCATTATGGGAGTATACACTTTTGCAAACCATTTTTCAATATCTACTTTGATCTAGCTGGATAACATGGAAGACCGTACCATCATAATCCACTTTATCATCTTCATAACCACCATTTTAGTATCTGACGTTGGCTACAGGCCTTCCCCTGACCAATATTTCATGGGCATCGTAGAGCGAATGCGTTTCAATTTGTCTACTTCCTCTCACCGTCTTATATTTTACCGGCCACGGTTTTGCCTGTAATCTCTAGGGATCCACGTTTTGAGTTGTGATGTCTATCGGCTGTCTGAAATTCTTGCAACATGATCAGCCCATTGCCATTTCAGTTTTTTAATGTCTTATAATATATTGGAGTCCCCGTGATTGGTTTTCATCTAGCGTTTCGATGTTCGGTTGATGATTACTTCAGTAGAAAGTTTGCAGTTGTGGACTTATTGGCCTGCAGTTGAAGCATCATTTTGTTTGGGGCATAAGTTTGATAGATTTGCAAGTTTCCTAGTGACGACCATATTTTTTTTTTTTTTTAGTAAGTTGATGGTGATCGTATCTGGTCCAAGAGCCTCTCCTTTTTCTCTTTTATTTAATGGCTCATTCACTCCGCAATTTTCTGGAAAAATCGAATTGATTACTTATGTTTCTCATATCCTGCTAATTGCTTTGTATTCGTTGTTTGACTTTTGAGAGAGAGAGAGAGAGAGATAGATAGATAGATAGATAGATAGATAGATAGATAGAGAGAGAGAGAGAGAGAGAGAGAGAGAGAGAGAGAGAGAGAGAGAGAGAGAGAGAGAGAGAGAGAGAGAGAATATGAATTTTCTTTTGAAGAATTCATAATCCACTCAAGATGAGTGCAGAGATCTTGCTGGGTAGAAAAAAAAACAAAAAAACAACAATGAGTAGGCTGTGGTTGACATTTCTATAAAAAAATTGCCTTGTCATCATCATGGTGTACTTGATGTGACAGTAAGATAGCAATTTTTTTTTATGTACATCAGTACACGATTTTGCAGCTTAAAATGTTACATGTTAGCCGGGTATTAAATCTGATTCTGATGATTACTATACTTCTCCTTTTTTAAAGAATAAAATTATTTCAACTGTGACACCATTAAACCATTACCATAAAGATGAACATAATCCTTAAAACCTGAAGCCAAAAATAACACTGATGTCATGATCCATTAAGGATGAAAGTGTTGTTTGTTTCTTAAAATACGACCCTGGTAGTAGATACATACATTTAACCATCAGAATGAGAGGCAAAAACTTGATATTATCATAGTGAATAATCATCAAAGCTAAACTTTTATTGATGACTACGTGAAGACTGAATCATTCATATAAACCTTGTTTTAAATATCACAATCATTTTTTTAGTGTCCGTTGATGGTCATATACCTTCCCCAAAATCTGTCAGACCACCTATCAAAGGTGTCATGGTACCAGTACTTTCTGAACCTATCTAGATTGCTCAAGTGATGTTACATTTTTTCGGTACCGATTTGACATGTGATGTCTCGTTATCTACGGTGTGAGGTGAGATATACAGCAGTTGTCTGCCATTCTGATAACATGACCTGTCCAGTTCAGTGTCAGTTTTCAAATGGATTCTAGGACACATCAGATTCCTGTTTTTTGTAATCTCTCCTATCATACTGAGCATGATTCTCACTTGTGCACGTTGCATGGTTCTCAGTTTGAGGGTCGATCATTTGGTTATGCTAAATATTTCTGTGGTCTTGGTGATTATCGGGATGATTACACGAGAGCTTACTAATGTTTATATTTTAGTGCGTAGGCACTTCATGGGGGAGATCTGGTCGGAACGCTACGCTTTCAAAACATTATCAAAGTAATGATTTTGATCTTTTCTTAGTCTCGACTCACATTGTTCTGTCCTCAAATAAAGTAATTTCAGTACATGTTTGCAAACGCCAACCAGATAGATGCTTTTGTTCTTCCATACCAAAATTATTTACCAATATTTTTCAATTGTCGAAAGTAGTCGGATTACTTTTATAATGTACTGTCATGCATTTTTCATTTTTTAATTATTTGTTTTACCGTTAACGGTCTTTCTCTTCAACGACTAAGCAGTATCAAGATATCATTGTTATTTCATCCAGGAATCATGTAGGTAGGTGTATTTCTTTTTCGAAATACGAAGTACTTTAGAAAAATCCTGCCATTCAAAATATTCCCGGGCACCCGTTGCACAGTTATGATTCATCTTGAAAACCATTCAGAGGGGATATTACTGTGCACTCATAGATACGAACTGAGTTCCTTATTCAACAGTGACTCACCACTGAGTGAAATTGCATACTGTGAGAACGTAACATTCACAATAACCAAATGAGTAAATTCTTCACGTCTCCGGCAGGTATTGCAACACTTAGGTCTGACACCCACAACAGCCCGGCTTTGGATTTTCGACATAAATATTGTCTTAGTATTCCTTTTTCAATAAATACTAATTTTAACTGAGGGCGGTGTCAGGTAATAATAGTTGTGCACCCACTGATGATGGTGGAACTCACTACAGTAGTACATACCCGCAGAAAGATCTTGCTAGCAGGGATCAGAAGGTTGCTTTTTATTGTTTGTCTATAAATACACTTTGGTTTATCATTAGATGAAGATACCACCAATTTTTCTTTGTTTTTTTACTGTGATATTTTGATATATTTTATTTCTCAAAAGAAAAAAAAAAGTTTAACTTCAACCCCAATGATCAGAATACTTAGGAGAAATATGGCCGTTTAAAAATGCACAACTATGAAACAGTGGTGTCTATACAAGTATCAGTATCATTTCAACTCACCAATATAGCAAGAACATAAATCTAAATTTATATTTGAATTCAATTTGCCACTATTGAGAATCAATTCAGCCTTCATGTTCCCTGGAGTTGCGCCATGGGGTAATTGTACAATAGCGAAAGCATCCCTGCTTGCCATTTCGTAAAAGAAAGAAAAGTTTTAAAGGCGTATTAAACACTCGCAAACCCAGTACAATAAAGAAACAGAAGAAAACAAAACCAAACATCCCGACCCGCATGATTGACCCGTCTCCTCCTACCATAAACTAATTCCCAAACCCCATTCTCTCCCCATGACATGTTGCTTCTTTATTGCTTTGTTCCATTGTTTTTTTTAATGCTTGGACTATGTGAGTTTTTTTGGAAAGAAAAAACCTGATTCAATTGGGGCTGAAGCAGTTTAGTAAGCAATTCATTTTTTTTCTAACAAAAATATTCTGCAAAGAACAAATATCAGATCTCAGAGTCAATTACTGACACATATGTATTCTGTTGCCACGCAGCGACGAGGCCTCTCCAAGCGCTGACACAATTAGAAAGTGCTGATGCCACAGTTTTTGTCTGAAAGAAATCTAATAAATTGTGCTTGTTTGCAGAGAAATAGAACAAAAAATACTTGCTTCTATGAAAAGCGTTACATCAACAATATACGCTGTCTTTTTAGTCAGCAGTTTAACTTTCGACAGGTCCTTTGAGGGATATATGTATGCACACACGAGCACATGCACACATACACCAACAACAGGCATACACACACATATACATTAGCACACACACACTCGTATATGTATATATACATCCATATACATTTATATTCATAAGCAAGTAGGATAATTGAATCTGGGGAAGAAGGAGCTTCTAAACAAGAAAAGCAAATGTGTAAAGAAACCGTGTGAATTAATACAAAATTAATATTTATATAGCTAGCAGCATGGATACCCAGTGAAGCAAGTGGGAAAATGCAAATAAAACCACACAGGAAATGTTCTTTGACATACATCTATTTACACTTCTGAAAAACATGAAAAAAAAAAGTGTCTACGTTATTTGCATATTAAAAAGTGGCAAAAGCAACGATGTTGTTCATTATTTTGACATGGTTCCCGCGTGAAACCCCCACCCCCAAACAAAAAAACACAAAAAATTAACATCAGTGCTTCTCCCTCAAGGTGCTAATTTAAAAAAAAAAAATTTTTCAGATTCTTTGTGTACGGCATTTTTTTTAGAGTGTAAGCTCTTGAATATTTTTTTGTTTTGTTTTGGCGATAAAAAGCTATAATAATCCAAATTTGTCCTTTGTTGACCTCCAAGTTAACTTCATCTTTATTATCATATTTCTCTGCCCAAGGTAACTTATTGTATATGTCTGTCCGTGTCAGTCCCTTTAACTCGCCATTTCATCCATGTTCCCTTCCTCTTCTTCTCTCTTTCATTAATTTTTAAGATTGTTTTTCCCTCTTTTTTTATTATTTCATTTTTCTCTCCCTTCTACTCATCATTTATTTTGTTTGCATTTAGGCACTCTATCTATCTATGGATCTGGATATGAATATGTAACGATTGATACTCGTTTGATCTCATATATATAAATGTACACAAAATCCCATACATTAAACACAACCATTGAATCCATCTCACTAATCTATCATTATTAGATTATTAGAAGGAGCCTTTAAATGACCATACATTATGATTCATTATTGAAAAACGTGTTGACTATTATTATTCTCATTTTCTATGAAAGTAATATATTATATTTCAGATAAATACATTGTTGTGTGTACATATTTTGGTGAACAGTGCAAACGAATTCAATGGGATAATAGTGAGTTGGAGGTACATAGAGTAAAAAAAAAATGGTCGAGGTTTCATCTTCACCCTTTTATGTTGCCTTATTGTTTTTCAATCATTACAATTGCATATAATATCAAAAGGTTTGATACTCTACAAATACATAAGAAAATAAAGGTATATTTTGTCTTATTGTGTTTGAAATAAATGTATTCATACGGAAATATACACCGATACAATTATTCCATGCATGATAAATTCAGTAATTTTAATGGTCATTATACTGGTAATGCCTTTTCTGTGTCTTTCTCTCTCTCCCTCTTTATATCTCTCTCTCTCGCTCTTTTCCTCTCTCTCCATATATATGTACATATATATATATATATATATATATATATATATATATATATATATATATATATATATATATGATCCTATATTTTCAATATTTTAACCGTCAGTGTGAGATGACTTTAGGATTGAGAAAAACATTTCAGATCCATTATTTTGCCATGATAGATAGACCCTTCCTTATGAATTCATCATTTATGCTATTAGGTCAACTATTGCCAGAACATGATTTTCTTTGAACTTCGATGTATCGATTGTTGCTTTCGGTTCGTTTAATGTACATCTGATTCAGTAATGGCGAATCCACATGATTCTGAAGGGATATTCCATGATACTTACACAGCATTTCATGCACAAACCATGGTAATTGCATTATTTTCCTGAACACCGTATTCGTATAGACAAAAGTATTGGCCATATTTGACTAACTAGATTATACGTCAGTCTGCTGATTTAGCGCGTGTCTCTAGTAAAGATACCTTGCCTCTTGTTCAAGAATATAAGGCATATATACATATATATATATATATATATATATATATATATATATATATATATATATATATATATATATATATATATATATATATATATACATATATATTGAAACCAAAATGGTGTAAAAATGTAAATACTGAAGTAAGCGCATAAGAATGATAGACTTGGTATTTTCAAAAGAGTTCAGCTTACGGTGTCACTGACATTCGCTGGCACTCAAGATCTAACATGATTCCCCATTCGTCTTTCATTCTGCTATGTAAACAATAGATATATCGGTGATAATGCCAATGTAACTGTCCATTTTCTATATGAGCAGTGTCAACTGACCTATATCTACATTTTTGCAGCAACCTCACAACTAGGGCCTCTCATTTTATCTACATTTTAGATTTCACTTTGTCAGTCTTGGAAAAGGACCTTATGTGCGTTAAGTATATCAATATATGCTAAACCTGTTCTTTCTAAACTCGGACATTTCAAAAATTTTTTCCTGCCAAATTCATAACGCATTTAATCAAAGTGAGTAAAAGGCGGGCGATGGATTATATTATGAAAGGCTTCACACGCACAATCACACAATAGCCAGAGTAATAAGAATACAATATATTCTGTAAGGCTTAAAGTGATGGAATGTTGGGATCCTGCTGCTTAAGTGCATACTTTAGAAATTTCTAGTAAAAGACCTTCAGGTCTTCTGCTGCCCAACATTCTCCAAAATATACAAAGAACCATATCTGAGTGCTTGCAGTTTCCTGCACCTTTCGTACGGCTGGCTATATACAAGAAGACAGCAGTGGAGGTAATATTTTCTTTTTACATCTTCTCACTTTGTACAGAAATCACAGAGGAATCTTTCATAATCTAAGAGTGTTTGGGGGGACGGCGTCATTACTGTTAAATCTAATCTTATCTTTAACGAATAAGATATGCATTGGTTGCTTTGGTTTGAATCAAGCTCAACTTATGCTGTTTGAAAATGTTTGTGTCGTTCATGAACCAAGTAAATGAAACAAATAAAGAAGTTTTATGTGGATTATATTGATTAACTAATTCTCTTTTTTCATTCATCAAATGATTTGTGGAATTCAAAGATGTAGCATTATCATTATTTGATTGTTCATCCTGAATTTTTGACCATCTTTATTTTGCACGCAAGGATTCAGTTGATTCATACTTCAGTATTCCTTTTGTGTGTGGTATCCATTACTTATAAAGCATCTAACAATTTTGTGTTTATTTTATTTTTTGTTAAACATTGGTGTCCGCCTCGTATGTCCTCTTCCAATGAGATGAAATTTTGAATAAATCAACAAAAGAAAGGACGTGATTGCCAAACAACTAAAATAATCATTATTCAATGGAAGAATCGCTGAAATTGCATTAGCCTTCCTTTACTTTTCCTGGGAGTTAATAATGCATACTCTTTTGAACTTGTAAGAGAAAAGACCTTGAGGTAGAACAGATGTTTTTTTTTCTTTATAGCCGATTTTCAATAAGTAACATTAACCTTTCCAGAGAATTTTGACACAGACGATAAAGAATCAAACAAAAATTTTAGGTTTATGCATTTTGTCTCATCAGTGCATGGGAAAATCCTTCACATAAACTATGAACCACGTTAACTGGCTCTCATCTTTAAGAAATTTTTTTCAATCTATGAACAATTACAATTCAAATATACTCAGGTTAGCATTTGTTAACATAATAAAAATTGGCAAACACAATTCAACTGAAGAATGAACCGGAGACTTGATAAAAATTATATACAAAAAATCAATTCATATTTCTTATATATACGAAATATCAAAACATCTCTAAAATTTTTTAACTATACTTTCCAAATTTTGCAAAAAAGCGTTTTATTTCCGAAAGATTGCCGTCCCATGCACAGAAAATATCAAAAGCATTGGCATTTAAGAATATCAGGAAAGTTAACCTGTACAACGTTTTGATTCGAAATTAGGCATTGGTTTCATGTTTTGAATTTTGGAATAAATCATATCTCAACGTTGATTTCTGCCTACATTTTCATATGACATATTTTGGGCATTTTTGAAAGAATCAAACTTTTGTGAAATAAATTTAGCAGAATTTTTCTGAACACCACTTGTTCACTCAGGTGATCTGAGTCATGTGTGTCAGAAATGGAATTAAATATTGCTAAATGTTTAGCTGTTGATGGCAATCTAAAAGTTACAGACCAACTTAAAAGACAATAAAGTTTAATCTTATATGCTCTGTTTCTCATATAAATAACTCTTTGATCGTTCATATCTGCATTGAACTGTTCCGCCATCAATAAATAACATCATTCTTCATTGGTTGTGACACATGACAGATGTCGTTGCCTGATTGGTAATGTTGACATTTGCAAAAAAAAAAAAAAAAAATTGAAACCTGAACTTTAGTCCAGTGATATACTCACGATCCACTTCAGAGCGATGAAAATAATGATACTGGCTTCATAACTGACAATAAAGTTTTAGATTTTGTCATTGAGGACGCTTTGGTGATGTACTCTGACAACTGCCATCAAATCTTTTGAAACTATCATAGATTTTGGAAGATGCACTAATATAAAATCAACAAATCAAATCGAATATGATTTGAAAAGTGTTTTTTCCATAATCATTGAAATCATATATTTTTAGAAATATATTGTACTTTGTGGTTAAATTCTTGCTTGGAACAATAAGCATACATATCAGTTCTTTATCCCTAGTATGATCCTTATTTGAAACTGTTGATATATTTTGGATAATTTGAAAAAATTCTATCAATCATTCAAGTAAGAACGCGAATGCTAACGTCTGAAACCAAAGCATGTAATACATATCGTGAAGAAAAAAAGAAGCCTAACATATATTAGTTGTGTGTAAAGGTTCACAATGTTTGCTTCTGATCACAGGTAGCAGTAAACATGTTTAATAAGCATTCACTTATAATCGGATGGATTTCGTGTGACAATGGCACAAATATTATGACATCTATCACATCCAGTGCCACCAAAAGTGCTGAAAGAGAATATTTTATAAACGTTGTGAAATTATGATGTTTTCATTTCCAAACCTTGAACATGCTGTTTTCCTTCCAGAAACTCTGCGAAACTAGCCATTCTTTTGTCATTACATCAATGCACTTCCTAGTGGAATCAGTGGATATTCTTGCACCGTCTGACCTAAAGATTAAACTTACCGCTCTCTGTGCATATCAGTGATAACGCTTTGTTTCAGAATGTAAAAAAATGATCCATGAAAATGTTTTTCCCTGCAATCACGATTATAAATTTATAGGTTTAATGATTGTAAATTGGAAAATTGTAAATTGGTTGTTTACTGGAAAAACAGAGTGTTCAATTTCATTATAATCGAATGGGTGCTCAATAGACGTATCTAAAAATAAAACTGTGACCATGGTGTTGATCTGAGAATCTCACCAAGCCATCTCATATTAATACAGTTAGAAATGAGAGTTTTTATTAACAATCAGCTCTATACGTTCTGTAAGATCAGGTACACTATCTTTTTTCTACAAGGTAGCAAAAAATCAAAATTTCCAATCAACTAACGTTCTACCGGTGGATAATGACCAGATTAGTTATGTATGGATCGTTTGTAACTATATATATGTTAATATAAAAGCTTTATATAAAATAGTGTGATTCTACACTCCATGATTTTACCTTAACCTTTGTAATCTTTCATCTGCTTTTCAAGAAAAAAAAATAGAGTTGTCTATGGTTAAACAGGCTTCAGGGAAATTACTCCATTGAAAACTATCATCCACGTATGTGCATAATTAATTATTTGGTGAAAACATTCGAAGCAATGGAGGGTTGTGGATTTTAAATGCTGGCTACTTCGTCAAAAAAGAATAGAATGAATAGATTATATTAAGGATAGTTTTCACCGTATCAAATGGGTTAACATATCAATATTTTTCAAAAAAAAAAAAAAGTAATTTGAAGAATCAATTACAGCAAATTTTCAAAGAATTGTTTAGTATAGAATTTCCCAGTTACTTTCATCCCGTATTCACACAGTAAGACAGTGGGCTAGTGGATTTTTTACTAGCCTGCTTACATCCATGTTGTTTATTCAAATCATGGCAAGATCAATATAATTTAATACATCTGTTTGCTAAGATTTGACCAATGAGGAAAGACCAACTTACAAGAAATGTCTCATGGTCTTTCGCACGATAAAATTGGTCGTAATCGATCAGCTGTTTCCGATGGGATCAATGGCAGCTTGATGAGATTAAAATCTTAAATCATTTCAATCTAATTATCATACTTGAATTATTCGTCCATTTACATTTAGCCAATTTTACTCTTAGTAATCATCTCCTAATGGACATTTGTCCCATGATGGACCTGTCCAAACAGTTTCAAAATGATACTCCATTCATTTGTACATCGTACAAGAACTAAATCAGATTATGATCAGGATCGAGTTGTATGGAACAGCTCCGAAATCACAGCTGATATCCTGGACAGCATCAAATAAAATCAATTACCTTTGAGGAACCCTGTGCCTGTTTTGAGTTTACTGGGCATAAAGGGCAACGGGAAAGTTGAGGCTTTTCATTGTGCAGTCTTTGCATGATATACTGTGTAAATTCTGAATATTGGTGAACAGAATCGATAATAACTGCAATTTCATTAGCATGATGAACTTATTTTATAAAATATCTTTTTCAACCTTTTCTGTTTCTGGGGATATGCATTTTCACCTCTTCAAGACACATGGTTATGTTTTACACGGAAGTTTCTTAACTCAATGAAAAAGACTATTTGATCAATCTCAATACAGGTCTTATGAAGGAAAGTGAAAAATGTCGTAATTGAGGCTGGAAACAACATTTTTCCTACGCAAATTCACTGCTGTAGAGAAGTCAGTTAAAAAAATTATACCACAATTAATTGTAGTCCTACATCTAACCAAAATAGTGCTTCATATGCATGGACATAAACGGAACTGAGTTGATTTTTCTGTGGTTTTACTTTTACATGCTGGTCTTTCATATCTCCAAGAGGAATACATATATATTTACAAAAAATGTATGTTTTAAAGATACAAGTATTTCCTAACTGCAGAAGTCTGTTGATTTATTTACAAGTACATCTATGTATGTGTGAATATATATATATATATATATATATATATATATATATATATATATATATATATAAATATATATATATATATATATACACACACACATATATATGTATATATATATATATATATATATATACACACACACACATATATATATATATATATATGTGTGTGTGTGTTAGTTTGTGTGTGTGTGTGTGCATAAAGATGCACACACACGTACATGGGTGTGCATATGTATAACATATATTATTGAGTAGAAAACATGAAAAACAATTGTATTCAAACAAAGGTCATCATACTTACATGTTTTGCCGACCAGCTTTGTCAGAGCCGTGATTTTCAATGAAACAATATTGAAAGGTTTATTTTTCCCTCAGTGTAATACCACAGCAGAAGAGAACAAACAGTAAGTGTTTTAAATTATGAAGTAACTGCATGAACAAAATTGTACGGTTTGATATTATGTGACATTGTTTACTTGAAGAAAAACCGAAACAATTCATCACTCTCCTTTCACTGAAAATTACCACCTTGACAAAACCGGATGGCAAAACATGTGGATATAATAAACTTGATTCAAATTTTCCGTATTCCACTTAAAAATATTGCCAGATATCGTATTAACTTACTCATCATGTATCATATATATCTATCTATCTATCTATCTATCTCTCTCTCTATATATATATAGATAGATGGATAGATAGATGAACCTACATATGTATACCAATATTTATACATACACACACACACACACACACACACACATATATATATATATATATATATATATATATATATATATGTATATATCATTAGGAAATGACTAGATGATTATAAATTGCCTTATGAAACTCTTATCTGAGATGATTTTAAAGTGCATGCATCATTTAGCCTGAACAGTGTTTATAGGATAAACGATCGAAGAAAACAGGGGTGCTTAAGTAACTTACGTTGGTATTCCTCTTTTGAATTTACGACTGACACTGTCAACCCCTGCTAACCCCCCCCCCAAAAAAAAACCCCAGAAAAACAAATGCGTAGACACACTTGCATGGGTTCCTAAAAATGCAACTTTTCTGACAAAAATTCCCAAATTGTTAAAATTTCACCGAATCTTCGAGGCAATTTTGGCCTTGGGTTAATAAAACAATAATATGTGTCCGATGCCAGCAGAAAATTTGTTTGTTTGATTCAATTAATTTTCATGGACAGATGGTAACTTTGAAGTCCACAAAAGCATAAAAATCAAATTTACGAACTTCATTGAGCCCGGTCTTAGTTGAACAAACTAGACTGATTGTCACCACTTCTTTGATGAGATGTTGATGTATCTTGGCCGATTACTGAAAGCATTTCAGGCGTGTGATTTGCCTCGCATCTATCCACGGTCGTTCTCAATATCACTGACTTGCACAATCACACCTGTAAGTACCCACCCTCATACTCTCACACACACATATTTATATTTAGTGCACACACATGCACACACAACTCAGTAATGTTGCATACACACATATTATCACTTTCCCTCTTTCCTCAGTGTAAAAAAAAGATCTAATCTGTTGTCCTCTCATATCTGGGGGACCCATCATCTTAATATGCGTGAACGATGAACAAGCTGTTTGCAGGAAGTCTTGTGATATGGCAAAACTGTCCGAGCGTTTTGATTTCATCTGATCTATCATGGTAGCTGTGATATTCACATTTGATGACGTCGGTGTTTCTGACTTTGTTAGCGATTGCAAGGATATATTAAATTTAAAACCCTTGCAGTCTCCTGGAGTCCGTGTCGCTGTTTCGGAGACATATGTTGCTATGCGAAGTATCAATTTACAGTATAGATAGATTGTTAGCTTTTCTATGTTTCTGCTCAAGATGGTTCTTTGCATCCTGTCAAAGGCAGGAGCAGCTATCCGCTTCTCCTGAGGTCAGCTAAGGATTCCAGACCTCTATTGCCTCAGGAAATGGGATCTTCCACATTTAAACCTTATGTCCATCGCCCAAGTTGCTCAATGGTCATTTATTCTCACACCCATTTGATATGCCCCTCCTAGTTCTTGCTTTGAGAGCTTGGCTAAAGATCGGGGACATAATAGTAATGTGGTCTGCATATACGATATCAGTAGAAGAGTTAGAGTCCATTTCTTGAGTTTTTCGGCCCTTCTATGACTAATTCAACGGACATGTTCAACAAAATTAGTGATCGATGACACTTTTTGTTGACATCTACGTTTACTTTGAACCGCACTGTGATTTGTCAATCAATTACTAAGGGACAGTCTGCATTTACACAGCCTCTATGCTATTTATCATTAGGAGGTCAATGCCTTTTACTCTTGTCATTTTCTATAAGGCTCTTTCCTACACTGTTTCACAGGCCACTCGAAATGAATTAAATTGAAATAGATTGGGAGTTTATCATGTCTTGCCTTTCCAATAATTATCTGACAGTGAATAATGCATCCAGTCTTCCGACCTGCTTTAAATTCAAACTGACTTTTTTTCATAGTTGATTCCATGTTACCTTTTGTTCTATACAGAGAACATTTTGTGATATATTGCTATAGTTTGCCAATATTTTCAATGGAATAGGAATGGCAAGAACTTTTTACCAGCACTTCGATATCTGATGTTTTTCCCAAAATTGCATCCTACAATTTCTTTGACTGATTTGCAGTCAACAATCTAGATGATGTAGATGATTTGTGATCCATGAATTCCAACATAATTGTGAGTTTTATGATCCCTTACATATTTGAAAGTAATTCACCCTATTCATCCTTTACACAATTCAGTAGTGCTTTCGGTTTCTCGTCCAATCCTTAAATTATTTCAAAGAGGTTTTTCAACCATGATCCTTATTTTGTTGCTTTTGTGTCTGGTGTATTGTTCATATAATGTCATCATATTTGTTGGTACGCCCTCTATCTTCGTCACGATATTAGCTGTCTTCTTAATTGATCTTTTGTATTGACTGCATAGACTCTTAATCCCAATAACATCAAGGTCTTTTTGCGGCTCGAATGACCTGTATGATTTTTTCAGAAGTTTTTGCTATCTATTTTCAATCGATGAGTGTTGATGAATTGTATCTCATTGATGCCATCTCAATTTTTTATGTTTCATGTTTTGTGTTAGATTAATGTTACCCAGAACCACAGCATAATCTTAGCCTATATCTGCCTACTGATATGATCGAATGTTACTTATTGTACTTTCTTATGATTGTTGTGCTATGATAATCTCATTGGTTCTTGATTGAAAACCATTTAACCTTTTACGTGTCTTTGTGTTTAAATAGAGTAATTGTCAGGGTGGATCCGTTGATTACCAAAGGAGTTGGTAACCTCTCTCGTTCACTTTTTCTCTCCTGAATCTCTTAACTACATTCGGACAGTTGCTGTGTTCTTTCTTGTCAACTTGGGCGTTGAAATCTCCCAGTGGGAACATTTGCATTTTCTGAGAAGTGCATTGATTTTCCTTTGTAACAGATCAGAGACTTCTCCTGAGACTCCGCCACTGCTGCTAGAATTAGGGACATAGCTTTCAAACACTGTTATTTCTCCTTCAACAGAATGTTACTCTAGTGAGTCTTCTGGATATTGCATCATATTTTATATACACGTTGAATTACCTTCTTTAATGACTAAGACCACTCCTTATCTTTGGATTTTGCTACGAGCTTGTTGCAGTATTCACTTGATTTGTTTAATACCATCCTTATTACTGGCTGTTCATTGCGTTTAGATTATACCTAAGATTGTTGTTCATTCCATTTCATAGTTGATCAAGCCGTATTTCAGCGAGCAAACGTTGTTTTTTGGTTTTCCAGCTTTTGTAACGTTTTGCGTCTCTTGAAAATAGTGCTGATAGATTATAAACACCCTAACTCTCTTTAGTGCCTGGATCTAGGAGTCATGGTATTGCCAGGGTGAGTGTGGTAAGCAGACGTTATTGGAAACCTACTAAAGGCATTCCAAGCGCAGTATCCAGTAGCTGATTGAGTTTCCCTTGATGGTAACTGAAGGTCACACGCCAGGCAGTAAGTAGGTGACATTCCGTTGCGAATCACCACAGCTTCTACGTTGTCATATACGAATTCTGAACATCATTGGACTTTGTGTGAACTTCGGTAAAACAAATGTCATGTACAACAAATATGTTTAAGACAAAAATCTAAATCAGAAAAGCAGACCCGAATAAATACACCACTACGTCTACTTGGGATAGAACTCTAAGAAACTCAAAAAGAAGATTTCAAGCTAGAAATCACTCGAAGATAACTAGCTTTTAGTAGATCAAGCTGAACCTTTAAGAAAAACAAACACCAATTATTTCTCTAAAGTAACGTCTTCAACCAGTGCATCCTCCTGATACCTATAGAAACATGGAACATAACCAAGAGATTGACTGAAAACCATGCAACGTGTATAAGTGGAAAACACGGACAATGATATCATAGAATTTACTAGAAAAAAGCTTGAATGACAATGAGTCGGTCATATCACAAAATTGTGAAACATCCAATAGATATCATGATTCGCAACATGAGTGCCCAGTGATCATATATGAAACTGTGGTCAGCAAAATACAAGATGCTGTGACCAACCAGACAAGTTAAGGAATTGTTGGCTCTGCTACGCCTATGATTGAGATATCGGATGAATGCTGGGGAACCTAGAAAGATTGTGATAATGAAAGTAAGTATCATTTATAATTCAAATCGGGGGAAGCCGTCCTATATCTTTATTTGCATGACAGTCAGTTGAACATTCTAATAAAAAATACTGAGTAGGTTGACATTGCGTCCCTCGACCAAACATATGTTCATCAAAAGGTGAAATAACCAAAAAGAATGCATATACTTTCACACGCACATGTATATTAGTGTCATTGCCTAGGTATAAATTCTAAACAGATTTTGAATTTAATAACGGCCCAAGTGGACTAATTTCACCGATAAGCTAAAGCTAATACTTCCTGCAAATACAATAGCAGTAACCTTGTCACTCGTCAGCTGCCTGTACTTCCAAGAGGTCATTGGTCAATTCAATAGTCTGGCTTCTCTGAAAAAGCAATGTTCCAAAGTAATATGACCATACGTCTGAATACGACAAGGAAACAATAGAATTTGATTCCGGAAAGGAAAAAAAAAATAAAGCTGACGGGGAGAAAAGAAAATGGCCGTCCAAACAGACTAAACGTTCTCCAGAGAAAAAGAAATACGGAGATAACTTCAGAAAAAAACGAAGTTAAAGGAAACGTATTTAGATGGAAAATATAATATTGGACAAAAAAAAAAAAAAGTAAGCCAATAATGAAATACCTCAGCCATTATTTAACGAGACTTCACTGTCATAGCATAGTTGTTTCAGTCTCTTTTTTAAACAAATATATCTATTAGAGGAAAAAAGAAGAGAACCTAACTCTTGTTTAATGAGATGGTCTGGACACGCCTTCCCCCCCTGTAATTTACAATTAACTAATAGTCATGTTTTTTTTATGACCATTGTTTTATTTGATATCCATCGACGTTTGAATGAATGTAACGCAAACAAATCATATGAAGTCGATGTTTGATGATATTATAATACAAATCATTACTTTGTATATTTCATAGGATTACAATTCATTATCACCATCATTTTCTCAGCGTCCCTTGTTGGACATTAACCTTCCCAAAATTTCGAAATACTTCTCAATTGTAGGCATCATCACGCCAGTATTTTCTGATTTGGTTGAGCTTGTCTCTCGTTCTAGTAGTCAGCCGTTCTAGTAGTTGCACATGTAATCTCCAGGGATTCATGTTGTAAGTCATCAATTTTCTACCATTCTTGCAACATGGCCAGCTCATTGCCATTAGAGTTTTTCAATGGATTCTATGATGTCTCTCTGACTTTTTTCTTCTCCTGAATGAATCGTGCTGTTTTGTATCTCCATGTGGGGTTGAGTACCAATTTTTTTATGAGCATGCTGCATGGTCCTCAGTTTGCAGATCTGTGTCTTGGTTAGGTTCGATGTATCAGCCCCTTAAGCGACTACTGGGACGATACATTGGTTGTACACCCTTCTCTTTAGGATCAATGGGATCTTCTTGTTTTTGAAGGGTTTAGCTTTCTCTGCCAAAGGCTAGGTATTCTTGGGAGATCCTTTGCTTGATTTCATATTCTTCCGAGGGTCTCACGGAGATTTGTTATCCTAAATATATGTATTGTTCTACTTTTTCCAGTTTTGAGCCCTCTATTTTGATATTTGTGTTCTTATTTCTGACGTGATTAAGGCACATTATCTTTGTCTTGCTGAAGTTCATTTGTAAGCCGACATTTTAGCTCTGTTCACTTTATCTAGCATTACTTTGAAGTGACATTGGTTTTTCACCTAGAATCGCAATGTTGTTTCCAAATCTGAAGTCGTTCAGATATCCCCTGTCAATTATGATACCTTCATTGTCCCAGTTTATCCTCCTGAAGAACGTCTTGAGGCAAGCTGTGAAGAGTTAGAGTGAGCTTGTATCGCCTTTTCTTACTCCTTTTTGGAGTTGGAAGGGTTCAGAGTCTTCATGTATTTGATAAAGGAGCTGCTGTGACTGTATATATTTCTCAGGACTGACGTTTACTGGATCTACACTTCGTAGAGTGTTGGCCTCCATTATCTTAGGACTTTTTTTGATTTAAAGATCTTTTTGAATTCGATAAATGTTACAGCAAGTGGCAGTTTGTATTTTGATGCCTTTTCCTCTCAGCTGCTGATCCATGATCGAGTAGCTTCTTTTATCGTTAGCTTGCTTCCCTAGTTAGTTTTTATCTAGTATTTTCGTGATCCAGTTGGTGATGACTTTCATGAAAACTCTATTGGTCTGTAGTGGTTGAAGTCTTTTGGGTTTGTTATTTTATATAAAAGCATTATGATTCTAAGGACTTTTTTTTAGACACTAATGATAATTTTACCCGATCTTTTCATTTGATAGATAGTGATGCTTTCTGATCCAGTAGTCTTTCCTCTTTTCGCCTTGGATGGCTTATTTCACCTCTCACGGGGTTACTTCTGTGAACCCCTTCAGTTAATTGCTCAAGTCCTGCGTATCCTGTTGTATGTTTCGTAGTGTTTGTTTGGATGAATATAGTTTTTCGCAAAATTCTTTGGCACGTTCGATAGTCCTTTGTCTATCTGTTTAGTCTTCATTCTCCTTGTGTACGCTGGTTAGTTGTGTCTGTCCTGAAATGAAGTCTCGGTTTATTGCCTTTGAAGCCCTGTTTTGAGAGTCAATTCGATGATTGCTGTTGGGTATCTCATTCTGTTTCCACTCTGTTTCCTATTGATTATTTTTTTAGTTCATTTTCTCTCTTGCTGCTGTTGGTGACTTTGGGTTTTTGCGTTTTTCCGTGAGATTCCTGCTTTCATCTGAGGTTTTATTGACAATTTCTGCACTCGTTGGTTGAAATATTGTCGCAACTTTTATTATAGAAGTGGTCAAATTGTTGAGTTCGTTGATGTCAGAGATATTTCCTGTTCAGTAAAAATTCCAAATGTGTTCCTGAGTTCAAGCTTGAAGGATCGATTGTCTTCTTTTTGCATGTTTGGTGGTTGCAGTTTGGTGTTGAGCATTTTTTCAGTTATTTATTGGTATTTATTCGTATTTCACATCTTACCAATCTATCTCAGTCTTAATTTTTTTTGTTAAGGCTTTTTCAAGTTCATGCCCTATACGGGTCCTTTCTTGAAAAATGTGTTCATGATTTTGAACCTGTTAACTGGTGCAAAGTTGACAAAATATTCCCTCTCGTTCTGTACTTTATATCTTAATTTGACGACGCAATTTTCATTTCATTGTCCTTCCTGTGTGTTGAAGTCGCCCATGATGATATTGTCTTTGAGTAATAATTCAAAGTTATTATAGAAGTTTTCTATTTCCTCTTGGGTTGATTGCAAAGAGAGAGCGTATACTTGGATGATATTCAGTTTGTAAGATTAAAATTAGTTGTATATTAATTGCAAAGGTATGAATATACTCAGTAAATCCCAACAATCATAAGCATGATATAATCATGTTTGATTGTGCAAGACTTGGTTTGATTTTAGGATAATAAAAAACTTCTACTAGAGGAAAAGACAAATTGAAATTTCTGCTGAATCAAACACGGAAACACGAACAAAGATCCACATATACACAGATATGTATATGTATGAGGGATGTTCGTCCTCTGATAGATAAATATAATTCTAACTAATAGATCGAAGTTCATTTTGTAACCTTTTTGTAAGTAACTTACCAAAATTTATTAATTCGCCATTATCTCTATTGAAGAGATTTCCCCAAGCCCACTGATGCAACGAGGACATTTTAATATATCACATCAAGAAAGCCTTGTATAACTTAGGACATCCATAATCTTGTTGCGTCTGAAACTGATTCCATATACTTCCCCTTTACTTGGTTCCCATTCTCATATTTTCCTTATCTCATTAGTTTCTCAACGTGATAGAATGACGTCCGACTCCTCTATTTTTCTCACCCAACCCCACTCTTCAGTTTTTGCTCTCATTCGATCTAGTTGACGGGACATTTAGAGCCATCCGTCCAATTGCCGAACTGCAAAGTAAAATTGCGAGCCAAATTTCTTGCTTTGCCTTTTATGTGAATTATAATCGAATTCCTTCCCTCTGATCATTCTCTGCTGTTTCCTTTGATCCGGTTACTTACTTTGACTCTAACGATCTTTCCTCTGGCGTTTGGGAAATGAGATGTGTACGATGTCGGGGGACTGAATTGATACTCCCCTTACAAATATGCGTGCTTTCTTTTACGCTCACTGGACCCCCGGTTGTGGGTCTTCCTGGATTTCCAGTTTGTTGAATGTCGTAAATATAAACAACTTGTGACGCCCAGTCTCAAATGGTTCTAAATCGGGACTGATTTATAAGACTCATTCTACAGATGGTTAAATGGTCGATATAACGAACGGCTAATGTATACGCACAGACCGGAACTTGGTCAGTTTTCTATACATGCTCAGAGATTGAAACCTATGAATTATAAAATCGATAACGGTTGATATGTACGCCATTTGTTCAGTTGAGTCACAAGCAAATATGCCATGACCTTAAACAAAAACAAGATGGAATTTAACTATACAATATGCCTGATTGAAAATACTGAGTTCACAAAAACAACCACAAAGACAAAACAAAAAACAAAACAAAAAAATCACACCCTTACGTATGTGCACATGTGCCAACTTCAACCGAACTCAATTGCTCCTGCACTGCGTGACAAATGAGGTGATGACTTTTTTTCTATTTTTCGAACAATCTAGGGAGATTTGATTATTGTTTATGACAATTTCAGGTTTTTACGGGGGCAGGATGCTATCCTGACACTTGAGGTAGAAAATTTTACAGGATTAACTGCTCCGACTGTTGAGATATCTATTTAAAGGCATTGATGTGAACAGAACTCGAATCAACAATTTCATTCTCTTTTCCAGTAAACATTGCGTCACTCCCATCTCCTGCTTTTTAATAGGGAGTTATAACTTGAAACTACCGATATCTATATGTCTATTATCAATCACAAGTCCCTGGCAAAGTTAATTCTGTGCTTACTATGCAGTTATTGAATCCTGCAAAGTATCTATGGGAGAATCGTCTGCTCAAAAATTCACATTTTGACCTTCTTGTAGTATAGATAAGAGGTTCAATAAGCTACGAATTATTTCATACAACTTTGAAAAAGTATTTAGCTGAAATTTTCTAACACACCTCAGGCAAGTTTTACTCCAGTACCATCAGGGACGTTGGTAGAGGAAATTGGTCACTAAGGTTCTGCTCAAATTGACATCGCAAATTTTCGATTACGATAGTAGAAGCAAACCCAATGTAACGTTATAGTAATTCGTTTGGTAATTTTTCTCGATTCACTTTTTGATTTTGTTTACCAATAGAACCTGATGTTTTAAATGTGAACGAGTGTGCATTCAACTATGGCTAATGTTGAATGAGTATGCATTTAACTATGGCTAAGGTAAGCGTTAATTGCTTGTGTCAAGCATAATTTCTAATCAAGCAAAAACACTGATAGCCTGTTATGAAGTCATTCCCTACATGGTCTTCAAGAAAAATCGCTTTGGGGGAGTATAACTAATATTTTTAGGCATACAAAAACCATTGAATTGACATGGTGATGTACTTGGGGAAGAAAGTGTAGCTATGATCACATGATCATGCTAAGCCATTTAGAATGTCACAAAATTTCTACAGATCGAGAACCTCCTCCAGATTTTTCTTCTGATAGGATATTATCCGATCGGTCTCTATGCATAGGATGTTATTAAGAACTTTAGAATATACTTTCAATTATAAATGTGATAGTCAAGTATTAGATGATTCAAAACATTCAGTGCATTTTTTTTCTTTTCTTTTTTGGACATTAACTAGTTCTGCAGCTCATAAAGAATATTGCTGAATGCTATAACATATCCAAGCTAGGGATTGCTATGCAAATGATTCAAAATTGAAAATAGCTGGAGTAGCCAAATGCGTATAAGGGCTTTCTGTATGAAAAAGAAATGAAAGGTTTTGGGGACAATTTTCTAAAGAGCATAACCTTATCTATGACACACTGGAAAACATTCCTCTTAAAAAAAACTTAGCTTAAACAAGACGTAAACAGGGAAACTTTGATGCAATGTAGAGAATTAGGCCTCTCCATTTGTTTACTTCAGTTATTATCCGAGCATATGTCTTGAACCCTCTTATTGTCGGTAATGACTCGCCTTCATCCCTAAAAAATGCGTAAAAACACTTAAAAACATGGAATTAATTTTCTGTGTTCCTCAATAATTTTTGAAAGATAATTAAGTATGAATATATATACATATATATACATACATACATACATATATAAATATACATATATATATATATATATATATATACATATACATACATACATATATATATATATATATATATATATATATATATATATATATATATATATATATATATTATCAACGACTCTCACTGTTTGTTTCTGCGTGTAGTAGTAAGGGACTTCGTATGAGTGTGCGCTTACGTTCAATTTATTCCTACTGCTCTTATGCATCTTGATATACGTCAATTAGTAAATAATGCATATAGGGCTAATATGGTTTTCCAAGTATAGTTGTTTTCCAAGAATACTTATCTTCATCATAGATAGTTATCTCTATTTGACAATTCTCATTCAGTGATATCATTGGGTTTTCGAAAAATTCAATGTTTGGACGTGACAACAAAGTTCTGAAGAGGTTTGATTTGCTTCAAGATCAACCCGAAATCTCTGCAAAGCAAAGCACGATCATCTTTCATTTGTGATCAGGCCACAAAACTGCATTTTCATCGGCAAGTGAACGGGACAACTCATCATTGTTTTTGAATTCAAACAAAAGTTTGTTTTTATGACTGGTTTCAATCGTGCCTTCGAGGTTATTGTTTTGATGGATGAAGTTCACATCTGTTTTTGAAGAGTCGTAACCAAGTTCAGTGTAGTTTCATAAGCTTCATCCAAAAAATTTCAAACCAGTTAAAATCATAATGATTTTATAAGAAACTATCGTCAGTGATCCGTCTGAATTTAGGCTGCTTTCCTTTCCTTCTTTCAAGGAAAAGCACACATTTTCCAACGTACGTTTACGTGGAACACTGAAAGAAGAGTGAATTACGTAATTTACTTTCATAATAATCTATATATTTATTTTATTTTTCAAAAATCATAAATACTAAATAGATGAATGAGTCTGTTGTTCACTACACAGTTACTCATATCCAAATGTACAACATAAAATTCTTAATTCAGATAAAAAATTTTATTGACATTATAAAGTTCTTCATATAAAATGAACTAGTTCATATAAATACTCAATTCAATACCACCATTAGTTATATTCACCATCAACGGAGCCACAGGAAATCAGAAATTATTTGTATGGATATCTATGTGCCGATATTGTTCGAGATCGTTATAGAACATTCGAGGATATTTGTCCATTGACAGAAGATCACGTATTGGAAACGCTTAAGTTCAATGCTAACTGAACAGAGGGATTTGTGCTGTGCCACTTAAATGCGTTGAAATACAATTACCTGATGTTGAGATTTTCCCAAAAATCTGTCTGTGCTGCTTGAAGCAGCTCTACTTTGGAAATAGCTGGCGTGGAAAAATCCTCAGTGTTATATGCACGAAATTTAACTGGTTTTGTTGACAAACAACCTGCTAACTCAATAATACTTTGGTACTTACCGTAGCAGATTGTTAGCAATTCAGTCTTGTGAACTATTCGACACTGCACTAGCTTCAATTCTTACTGGGTGTCCAATTACAGAGTTCAATCTGTATCCGACACCTTTTCCCGTAGAGCAGTAATAAGCAATCACTTCCGAACTTTTGCAGAAAGACGATCTTGTTTTAGATCATAAGTAAATTTCTCTCCTCAGTTTAAAAAAAGTTGGAGAAAAAAAAAATGAATGGTGATTACTAAAGGTAGCTAGGTACAGCAAAAGTCGACATGTGTGGGACACTGCGTAGGGACTGAACACATTTCAGCTATCACAGTCATTGAGAGTGCAATATAATATTATTCATAGTATTGATTTTTAGTTTGATTTCACTGCGTATCGTTAGTATTTAATATACTTAATGATATACGGCATTCAGTGTAATGCAAAAATTTTAATGTTTCGGAATAATCTTTATAGAGATGTTGAAAGATTAATTCACTAGTGCGTAAGCTTGTCTGTTATTGCCTCGTGCAAACATCGATATCTACTAAAATTAATGCATAAAATATATCACTCAAAGCTATTTAAACTTACAGAGGTAGTAAAGGTTTAGAGGATGAACCACTGTTCCAGGTACACATAATTGTACTCATAAACACTATGATAGTGTCTGAAATAGTACTAATGGAAAGAAAGTCTTGCAGTAAGAGTATTTGATGATGAAAATGAGGCAAATGTTGATATTGTGTATCGAATGAACATGAAGATGACAGAAGAGATTATGAAAACAGTTCCGCCGCTCTATTTTGTGATTTTTGCATAGGAAATATACATCGAACTATTTGGATAGGAAATACATATTGAATTCTTCACGTTACTACAACCCACACATGTCCCTGTTCTTCATTACATGTCAATCAGTCAGTATCGAATAAGGGTAAAAGTTTTGAATGGACAAGTGATTGTCTAGCAAACTGGCGGCCCACATTTAGAAAACATTTTCTCTATAATACTGTTGTCCGTGCACAAGACAGAAATGCAAAACACTATCCAGAGATAGTGCCAAAATCACAAAGCAACAAAAAACAAAACAAAACAAGTCAAGACAAAAAATACTGCTTCCGGAAAGAGGATCTTTTTTTCCCGGTTCTGAATATGCCTTGAGCAGAATCAGCCATCATGTTAGACTTTGGTTGTTTTCTCGCGTGTAACCGGGTGTTGTCTATTTTTCCGGCCACTCTGATTTCAATTTGAATATTTAAATGAAGGCAGACGCAAAACAAGTCGATTTCACGTCTTCTCTCTCTTTCATTTTGTCGGACGCCATACTCATAGTATGTGTATGGAATGTTAATGAAGGAAATGTATATCCTAATGTTATTTCTGGGCTATAAAAAGCGCGTTTTATATTTCCACTTTCCTGCCGCTTCCTTTATTTTTATTTTCATGTTTGGAATTTTGCTTTCACGATATTGTTTTCTATAACTCATCAATTTTGTGCATGTCTCAGCTTTGACATTTGCAAGTTAAAATAAGATTTTGGAACGCAAACCTAGACTTGAAATCGAGGAGTTATTGGGAGATAAAAAAAAGGAGAGAAAAAGAGAGAAAAGAAAATGAAACAGAATAAAAAATGCAGGAAAGAAAAACAAGAAAGAGAATGTAATTACTCTGAATGAATGAAACACAAAAATAGAAATAGGGAAAACAAAATAGCAGATGGGTTTTCTCCAAAAATCGAGACAAAAAAAATCGGCCAAAAAGGCCCTGAGATTTTGTAGAGCATGTATTTGGAAAGGAATATGAATGGGAAGAAAATGTTAAAGACCAACTTGAAGTTAGTATTTATAGCCGTGAAAAACAAAAGATGGAAACAGAAACTGATAATAAATACTTAAGTAGACTGAGTGAAGTAATATATATATATATATATATATATATATATATATATATATATATATATATATATATATATATATATATATATATATATATATATATATATCACCAAATGTACAGATAAGGTGTTAAGGATAATGAAAATGTGTACGCTTTAAAAAGAATACCATGAACTGATACGCTGACAGACAATGAGGATGTCATAGACATTGGAGAAGTAGTAGCATTTGCATTGTAAAATATGAAACATAGAAAAGCTTCAGACGATGATAGCTTAACAGTAGACCCTTTAGATGATGTGGCTGATCCAACTTCATAAAAAATTAATTTATGTATCCTTGTTATATTATTACTTAACAAATATGAACTATTTATAAAACTGCTTACAAAGTAACTGACACTTTAGACGAAAATAAACCACGGGAAAAACAAGATTAAGTATTCAGGAATAGCTATTCAATAATAAATCACATGGACACAATAAACTCACTGATGAAACAGTCATTAAAACGCTGCAAAACGCTGCAGTTGTTTTTTGCTGACCATAAAAGAGCATTGGACTCGGCAGCATACAGAGAAGTCTTTAAGTAATTGAGGAAACTAAGTGATAGACATTTCCGTACAAGCAAATCGGAACAAATACGAGAAAAGCTCAGCAATTATTGAACTACACTGATAAGACAGCTAGCAATTGATGAGAAGCTTATTCAGCTAGTTTTAAAAGAACTTTTTGAAAAAAGGTAATGTCAAATAATAAAACCCTAAAGGGACCAGTAGAGGAAAGTGGAGCTTTAAAAAAGGTCGACAAATTTCAAAAGTCAGCTTATGAAAATAGAGAAAGGCCATCACAGCAAAATTAAACAATGGATAACACTTGGTTGAGAAATATTTGGAATCGATAAAGAGGAAGTGGGAGCACTTTGCTAATAGGTGTAAAATGCGAAAGATATAATGAACATATAATACTAGCTACACTATATGGATGCTATACACAGAAATCAACGAAACGAACTGAGTTTTAGAAGAGCGATACTGGGGATAACTCAAAGTTATATAAAAAAAGATCGATATAAGTCCAAGGGCAGACAGGGTTGAAGGATGTCGTATAAATAATCGAGCGTTGATATTTGGATTGGCCACTTACCTAAAAGGAAAGAGAACACATGACAAAATTTGTGCAAGCAAATGATGTTCATTAATTGTAAACACAGCAGGAGAAGTCCCGTCAAAAGATGAAGGAACAATACAGAAAAGTTCGTCAGCAAGATATGGCAGGGGAGAATGCAATTATTTTCATCAGGGAGAGATACGTGTTGACCATTTTTCAGCAGTGAACATAATGGCTGAATATATATATATATATATATATATATATATATATATATATATATATATATATATATATATATATATATCAATTATGAATTGCGTTATATAATATAGAATTATATTTGAAATGATTTCCTGTCATTACATTGTTGATAAATTACTCATTTCAGACAACGTTAAGAAGAAAGATTTAAAAAAAAAACAGAGCCCCTGCATGCATCAGACCAGTGACCAAGTGCGTGTGTTTTATCCATAAGAAAACAAAAACAAAAACAAAATGGATGGAGCTCAACCAAATTTTGGGGCCAACTTTCCCAGCTTATACATACCTGCAATTTTTATATATCAGTATGAGACACTCACCCTCCTCATTCTGGCCTTTCCGACTGGATTGAAGTGTGGTATCTTTACCCCGGCAGAGCTCAAGGAGCCGGTACTGACAGATGCCTTTCGAATGGACCGAAGATTAGGTTGTGTTTGGTATCACGACTGAGTGTGCGGGTGCAACATGTTAGCCAATGAGGTTATACTGAGGCTGCGCATTGCTACGGGAATTGGGAACCATCCAGTTCCCTTTCTATTACTCGGCCCAGCTGCAGGGAATATGGCTCCCTGGAGCAGCACTGTTCCATTGCACGCAACGGAACTGGTCGGGCTCGTGCCTGACATTTTCGTGGTGGAGGTTGCTTAGCAAACTAAAGCTGCGTCGGGTGGAGCCATTTTTGGAAGGGTGTCTCCTATTTTCCCCACGTAAACCTTCGACCTTGTGTCGCATTTGGTTGTTGTGATGCAGTAAATAAATACGACTCCTTTTTTTGGCCTTTTTGGCGGGATCAAAGTGTGGTATCTGTTCCACAGCAGAAACTGAGGCGCACGTACTGACACTTGCCCGTCGAATGGGTCGGAGCTTGTGTGCTGGTTGGCATCAAAGACCGAGTGCACCAGAGCAATGCATTAGCCAATGAGGTTTTACTGAGGCTACGCATTGCTAAGCGCATTGGGGAGTCCTGGGCTCTCCTATAATTACTCAGTCCAGCTGGTATAGATTAAAGTGTAGTATCTGTTACCCAGAAAAGCTGAAACTGACGGTACTGACGCTTGCCTGACAAATGGGCCAGAAATCGTGTTATGCTGAGCTTTAAAGACCAAGTGGACAGGTTCAATGTGTCAGCAACTGAAGGGCACTCAGGTTACACGTTGCAACACGTATTTGGAACCTCAGGACTTGTCCTTGGGTTCTCTCTCTATTACTTGCCCCAGCTGCGAGGAACAGTTGCCTCGGGATGGCGTTGTCCCATTGCGCTGAGAAAGATAGGTCGGGCTCCACTTTCCCCTGTTGACTTTGTGTCGCATTGTAGGTGTGCAATAAATAGGGCTATGCTATTTCACTGAACCAAGAAGAACATTTTGGGATAATAAAGTCAACTCTCTGGGAGTTTGACAACAATGGTTATTTTTCTATTCACTATAATGAATGTGCTCGATCGAGGAATACACATGTTTATTATGTGAAATGAGTTTTTTTTCAATTTGAAAGACTGTGCCGATGTGCCAAATCTTCGAAGTATACGTATATACATATATCATACAAATTGACGAAACATTTGATATATTGGTACAGGCGTCGCTGGGTATGATGCAATTTTTGTGTATCCAATGATATAAAATGGTTATACAGTACTATATTGATATAGAACTAAATGGCTAGCGAAAACGACTTCAAAGTGAGTAAAATGGGGAAAAAGTCTTTCCAGGACAGGTTTTAGATACAAAGATATGGTCTCAAAACAATGCTTCACGAATATAAACGCTGCTCGCATAGCATTGATTTGAAATAATGCTTGCAATCTCATCCCTCATAGTTACTATTCCGTAAAAAAGATTATTTGCAACACTCGAAATGGAAGTTTATAATACTACACTTTTCATTACATTTTGGTGATGATCACTGCAAAAGTCTTATATTTCATCGGCAAAGACATACTTTCAACTGAGTTAGCTCAATCAAATTGAAATTATAGGGCAATCCTATCCAATTCTTTTTAAAAGAACTACAAACTCCCCCTTAAAAAAAGGTAATGTTCTTATAGTAAGAGTGCAGCGATGATTTTGACTTCCGTTTACTTTATTGATTACAAACCACATGTACTGAACAAATACATCTGCATCACGTATATATATCATTCTTTGCTATGCATACGCTGTATGGTTCCTCATCGGTCCCTTGAGCCAAAAAAAACAAAAAACGAAAACAAAATAATGAATAACTAAATAATACGAAGAGTTCGTTTCCAGTTATGTGTATATGTATTCTAAATGGTCGAAAAGGTGCTTTGTAGCCAGCGTCGCACAATCGTGGTGGAACAAGAAAAAAAATTCCATCTCTTCTTTGGATAAAAAATTTGCATTCAGTCCGTCTACAGGAACTACCAGAAAATACATCATAGGTATTCTTCTCTGTTTATATGTATAGGTAATCTAAGATAGATTCATAGGTAGTATATCTAGATTTGAGAGTGCGCTGGTTATATAACCTTCGTATTATGTAATAATCTGCGTCTATTGGATAACGTCTATATTCTATGTTGTATGTGGTAAAATTATTTTGTATAGATAGTATCCTTGTAATATGTTCACATACATTGTAGTAACCAGGACATCGTTTTATTGTATTATTTTTGGTAATAAGTTTGGCATCGATGATCTGGCGTGTCGCTTTTTGATGGACGTGTTTCATAATCATAAGTTTTTGGAGATAAAAATTGTGGTATGTTGCGTTAATTTTATGATCGTCTTTTATATGAGCGAACTGGTGTTTCATATTTTCTCTTCTCGATGTTCCTCGAAGTTCCACAATATGGGTTTTACCGCAATATTTACCCGTTATTTCATATATGTGCATCCTGGGTGTTCAGTTGTTTAATGTTTTTCTATGTCACCTTGGGTTTGAGATTTTTCTTACGATGTGCAAGTTGAACCTTCGAAGATATTTTCCGAATTGTGTTGTTGTTGAGTTCGGTGAGGGGATGATGTGTCTAACTATTCTGCTGTTATTTGGTATTGTTTTAGTGTGATTTCTTCGTGTGGTGAATTTTTTATGCCTTTCTTCTGGAGTTATATATGAATGATCGTTGGTAGCGAAGTTTTGGAATCTTCTTTATATTTCTTCGTCCGTTAGGAATTTTTGGCTTCTTATTTTCAGGGCTCTTAGGTACAAGCTTATGATTATGCCTGATTTTGTTCAGGTGTCATGGTGTGAGTAAAAGTTGAGGTGATTGCATTTACTGGTGGATTTGCAGTGCACGATTAGTAGAACGTCTATTTCTGTTCTTTGTATTACGATGCTTAAGAAGGGGAGGATGTTGTTTGGTTCTTTCTTGTAAATAAAATCCATCGCAGGTCTTAGCTTGTTTATCAACTAAGTTGGGCAGATTTATATTGTTTTTGTTGAGAGGGCATCCTCGATGTATCTGATTCTATGGCTTTTTTTTGGTATGATGTATTCAAAGTAGGCTAATTCCATATATATATATATATATATATATATATATATATATATATATATGCTCTGATGTAAACATATATGTGAATGTGATATACATAGTCTGAAGATGATCTGTGGATATAGTTGTTATGGTTCAAAATGTCATATCTTCTAAAAAAAAAAAAAAGGAGAAATTATGTGATTGAGTTCGTTAAAAAAGGGTCAACAATCATCGTACCTAAAGATGGTTGCTAAAGTTTCTCTGAACTACAGATCTGTAACCTATTTTCATTTTATTTCAAACTTGATGAAATGAAGCCAAATTTTATCATTTTTTTCAAACTTGGTCTGAAGCGTTCATGCCTATTTTCAGGCAACTTCTAACTTTTGTGAAATTATGAGGTCAAATATAGACCTGATCAAGAATATTTTCGCAAAACAGCAAAACATCTAATTTAGTTTTGTATTTCAGCTAGAGGGAGCTGAATGGGTAGTTATTTCTATGTATGGGGACCTTTGACCCCCTTTCCTCTGACTCAATTGCGGCAAACTTTTCATATATATATATATATATATATATACATATATATATATATATATTACCAGAATTGACATCGACATAGGCTAGCGCAATGCCACGTGTGTTGAACGCTTGTTGAGTAATAGATTCAGTACATCAGTAATAATTAGTATGGTTACCTTTCTGACCACTACCCATACGACTCTTCTGAGAAAAATGACCTAAGGATATTTTCAATAAAGAAAAGTTGTTCATCTTTGGTTTGGAGGTATTTTCTGTTCCGTAAAGATCAAATTGCAATTTTGCTTGGGAAAAATCAATACTTCTAAACAGGAGCTTAAATTTTGATATTTACATATCCAATGGGGTAAAAACAAAGTCACTGTCCACATCTTGAGGAAAAAATATTTAAGAATCGTATCAAATTTTTGAATTTTTTTGCAAGGTTCTGGATAGCTTCAAAACTCACAGCTCGGAATATAAAAATGCATCTCATTGATATCTAATATTTGGTGAACATTATTGTTTCGATCATCATCTACAGCAATTTTGTTTGTTACTGTCTACTGATTCATTGATATGCGACTATTTTGGTAAAATGCAAATACATTTTGACTTTATTATGTTTTTTTATCATCTTTAGATAACACTTTGAGAAATCCATACAAATATAATCAGTTTCTTCATCACAAGATATTGTTTGTTTTGCTAGGATAAAGTGATTTTCAATACTTTCAGAGTAAGAGGCCATTTATACGGTCTAGTGTTTTTACCCAATTACTTCGTTTATATTTCCAAGCAAAGTACATATAATTCCATTAGGAAATG